>CM053502.1:34959216-35040456 GCA_028627145.1 Eidolon dupreanum
GGGATGATGTGGGTGATCCAAGGAGAGCATGTGGATGATCCTGAACTCCAGGTGGGGACGTTCTGGTCCTCACACCTTAGCAGGATCTAAACACCCAGCTCCCGTGAATCCTTGAATGTCAGGGCATCAGAGGGCCTTAGAAGAACACAAACCCACCCTCTCATGTTACAGAGGCAAAAACAGACTCATAAAGGTTCATCCAAGACTTTCCAGAAGTTTCTGGAAGGAGGAGCTAACACAATGGGAGGCACTGTGCTGGGCTTTTGCACACATTCTAAGCCCTGATGACTGGCAGGTTGCTATTAGCCAACCAGCACCTCTTTCAAATAAGAAAAGGACTCTCCTCTGAGTAGGTGCAGCACAATGGTGACCAGCTTGGTGAGCTGTCAGCAAGTTGGTGTGAATGCATACTGGAACACCGTGCCTCCTTTGGGCCAACACAGAGCGCCTCCCTGAACACACAGCTCAGCATGCAGAGCACAGAGGAGACTATAACCTCGTCCCCTCTCAGGAACATGCTCTGCATGACCATGCCAAGTGACCTTGGGCCTGAGCCTTGCTAGGGTAGGGACCAGCCAGCATGCCAGGCTCTGCAGATGTAGCACTGAACAGGACATTGTCCTCATACCACAGGAACTCTCAATTAAGTGGAGGAAACAACAATCATGATATAATTGTAACCGATCATTGTAAAAAGTTCCACGGGAAAGGGAGAGTACATGATCAGAGAAGGATCCCGAACCAAGTCCTGGGATCAGGAGAAGCTTTGCAGAAAGTGGGTGAAGGGTCAAACAGAGAGTAAAGCTAGGGGATATGTGGCACACGACAGTGAGAGGGGTACAGAGTTTTTACATTTTAATGCAGTCCATCAACTGATGCCTAAAATAGCCTCTGAATCAAAATGGTTCCATTAAAGTAATAACAGCTAACATTTACTGAGCACTTGCTATGTGTCTTAATTCATTTAATCCTATAACAATCCTGAGATAAGCAATGTTATTATCCACATTTTCAGACGAGGAAACTGGGGTGAGGGTGGGGTTAACTGGCTTGCTTAAAATACTCATCTGTAAGCGGCAGAACTAGGAGGATGGCTCCAAGTCGTACCCCTAACCACCACCCTATATGACCTCTGTGTTTTTCCCGTTGGAATGCAGGAATAGGGGTAAAAGGGGAGGCCAGACTTTTGGGATGAACAAACCTAGGGCAGTGTGGTAGCTGTGACAATGTGCCTCTCGGACGTCCAACTGCAGGGAGTATAATTTACCAACAATCCCACCAACTGCTCTCTGAAACCCAGCACCACCTTTGTGCCATGCTTGCCTCTGGATGCTCCCAGCCAGTGGTAGAGCCAGGCAGGGACACTCAGGCAGGGCTAGGCCTGGGAGACTCAGGTCTCTTCTCACAGGTAACTCGGGTGCAAGGACTCCCAGCCAGCCTTTCCAAACAGCATTGCCTAACACATTTCCATCTAACCTTCCTTCCTTCTCTTCTTCACTCAGGGTCAGACCAGCATCACAGACTACAGGTCTGCCAATCCCTCTTACCTTCTTCTTTGTTTTCTCTCATGGGTATTTACCCTTCCAGATTTCTTACATGTTCAATCCCGTCTTGGTTTCTGCTTTCTGCTTTCTCTAAGGACCTCACTAAGATAGATGAGGTCGGTAAGTCTGAGGAGAAGCAATGTGGGTGCCCAGTGGATAACCCTGAAGCATGGGATTCTGAGCCTGTTAGGCAGATGAAAGGGATATTTAAGAAAGATGTGCTAGTGGTTGTCACCTGAAGCCCTGTCACTTACTCTCACATCTTCAGGCCTCAAAGAGACTGTTCTTATTTGAAAGAACAATCTCCCTCCCCTGCCACACACCCTCCTTCCTTGTCTGCACTTGGCTCTACCTGGATCTCATCTTCCAGAAAGCCTTGACACTTTGACACTAGGTAATGTGCCACTTCTTTGTGCTGCCACTGCCCCCTGACCTTCACCTGCATGGGACTCAGTCCACTGCACTAGCAACCTGTTTGGGCCTCTGTACCCTCTGCTAAATGGAGAGCTCCTTAAGGGTAGGTCTGAGTCTATGCCATTTATCACTATGTTCTGGTGCCTGGTGCAGCAGTACCTAGAATGTAGGAGTGCTGAATAAACAAACACATTAATAAATGGATGAGCAGCCTCAGCAGACAAACACATCACTTGCCTTGTGTAAAGAAGACACAGTGCCTGGAGGCAGAGCCCCATAGCAGACAATTGGCACCAGAAAGACTTCTGTGGGAACCTGGCTCTGCTAATTAGCAGCTGGGTGGCTCAAGCAATTCTCCACTTTGCTAAGCCTCAGTTTCCTTATCTGTAAAAAGGGGCAACAATGCCCAGCTCTCCAAGTTGTTGTGAAGATTGAAAATAAAACACATGAAGTATTTAACAAAGTGGCTGGCACGTAGTAGAAACTCAGATATGTCATACTCTTTGACCTGGCCCCCTCAGACACCATACTGCAGACCCAGCACCCACACACAGCAGTTCTCAAACAAAGTCAGAGGCTCTGTCTTCCTGGCTATATCACTAACATAGTTACTTATGCTCTGCCATCTGCTCTACCTGCCTTCTCTCTTCCCAGTCCCCAGTTTTCTCATCTCCTGATTATTAAAAACATAAACACATATTGCTCTGCTACTGTCATAGCACTGGGAATTCAGGAATAAAGAGTTGAGTCTTCTTACTTGGAGCTTCTGGTCCAGTGAGGGTAGAGGACAGAATGAGAATAGAAACAAGCATAAAAATAAGAAATTGTCACTCAGCACAGGAAAAGCCACAACAGACTGACTCAACTACTGGTATGTGACAACACAGATCCAAGGTTTTCCACAACAAAGCCAATTTCAACTCATTTTAATATTTTTCAAAAGTGGCAATTTGTTGGGTATGATTTAATATGTATTGTTTTATTATGAAATACTTCAGGCATATAAAAAGCATGGGTGCAATGAACAACCTTGTACCAACCACCATGCTTAAAATAGAAAACCTGATTGCTTTCTCCTTTCTATCCCCAGAGGTAACCTCACTCCTGAATTTCGTGTTTATCACTCCCTAATGTGTTTTTGTATTTTTATTACATATGTACATATCTACAAATGATGTATTGCTTTGTTGTACATTTTCAAACTTTATATTAATGTTACATCCTATATATATCACTCCACAACTTTTTTGTTTTTGCTCAACATTTTATTTTTGAGATTTATCCATGTTGACGCCTATATTTCTAATTCACTCATTTTCACTGCTCTATAGTTATTATTCTATCGCACGACGATAACACAGTATTGATCTGTTTTCCTGGTGGTAGATATTTGGGTTGGCAAAAAAGAATCACTATGCCTATCTATTAGAGTCCTCCAAGAAGCAGATACCAAGATGGGATTCGATGTGCAACAGATTTATTGAAGTAACTCATGCGAATGATGGGCGAGGTAGGGCAATAGTAGGCAGGGAGAGCCTTCAAACCATAATGCAGGTTTATATATATGAAAGGAGAGTGGGAAGGAAAGAGGACTATGTTGAAAGAGCTTCTGACCATAGTGCAGTCCTAAGAAAGTCTCAGGTAGGGCAATAGGCAGTCTCTACGCAAAGGTTGTCCATTAGAGGTGCCTCATGGGAATGGCTTGTCCCAGCTCTGGTACTCCTGTTGTGCTCAGTCACTGGCTGGGAGCAGTCCAGGTGAAGTGTCACAGTGGGTCTAAAGGTGAGGCTGCCAGAGCATTAGTCAACATGCTCCCCACAGCAGGTTCTCTTGAAGGTGGGGAGTGTGTCTGAACCTCACATCCTCCATGGCTGCCATATTGTACATGAGAAGAGAAGAGCAGATTCTTACTCTGCCTGGGGGACTTTCGTTCATTCGTTCATCTTCTACCTTATGAAAAAAAGAGATGTCTGAGAAGGTCATCACAGAACAGTACCATTAAAGCTGGGTCCAGAAGGGCTGTTTCAGACATCGTTGCTGAGGCCTGCAGTCTCAGTGAGCCATTTCCCTTTGTTTCCTGGTGACTACACTGAGCTTTGAGGCCAGAGATTTACAGTCAAGGTCCCAAGAGGCTCCCTGGTAAGGTTCTGGAGTCAAGCAGACCCGCATTTCATTCTCTTCTCTATTTGGTCATTTGTACAAGACCTCTCTCGTGGAGTTGTTATGAGGATTAAAAGAGATGATGTAACCATAATGTCTGGCACATATAATCGGTGCTTTGAAAAATATTAGTTCCTTCCCCAGTCCCTCTAGGTCATTGTTAGGGGTATAGAACCCATTCTTGGATGCGGTAATTTTTCTCAAACTGAGACATGTTTAAAAACTTAGAGCCCTAGTTCTGTAAACTCTAGCTATCTACAGCAATCAGGGTGAATCGAAATGATCCCCACTGAACCTTCTTATTCACACCCATCACTCTTTCTAAAGCAGTATTTGTGATTAATCTCACTCTAGGGCTAAATCGGTCCCAAGCGCTTCCAAGGCGCTTGATAAAGAAGCCCTCTGATTTATAGCAAACACCGTTATTGAGCGGTGGCAGAAAGAGGCCATTGGGGGATTTGTCTTGCTGGAAACACTGTCCGTTGGAGTCATTTCTTCTGTTTTCCTGGATAAGAGCTCAATTTATTTCAAAATAGATGAACGAGGTCCTTTTTTGTTTGGTTGGTGGGGTAGGAAAAAGACTTAGAGGATTTTTTAAATCAAGACTAATACTTAATATTTTAAATTTTGGAAGCTCTTTATAGCCTACACAGACATTAAGATTCAGCAGCAGGCTAGGCATATATAGCAGGTCCTCAATAAATGTTTGTGAAAGTATATAATCATCTCATTTATGCCTCACAGTGGCCCTGTGAAGTACACTGAGTTCATTCTCCCCATTTGAGAAAGGGGGAAGCTGAGGTTCACAGGTAAGAAATGGCAGAGCCAGAACTCTGATGTAGACCCAGACCTGACCTTTGCCAGTCACCACACCGCTACCCTCAGTGGTCTAGGAGCAGAGCCATCATACCTATTGTTTGAGCACAGACAGCAGAGACACTATCTCAGAGTGAAAACCTGGTTAGCCAAGGCTGTAAATTCTTTTTGAGTCTTTGGGTCCATTTGGTTCTATTTCAGAACACATTTTTGGAACATTTACCTCTCGTTCATAGTCCTTTTTCTTCATTTCCACTTACTCAGAGCATGACTCTCCTCTCCAACAAACCCTATGGATGTTAGTTTTGTCTTTGCTTGAACAGTTCCAATGACTGAGATCTCCCTAATTGGTGAAGCTGTCCACTGTTGAGAGCTCGTCTTATCTGACTGGGCCAGCATATTGCCCATGATGTAATTTCCTGGACTTCAAACTTAGCCCCAGGCAGAATTGTAGCAGATCTAGTTTGAAGTGTGAAGTTCCATTTACTAGCTGTGTGACACTAAAAAAGTTATTTAACTAATTTGTAAAATGGAATCAATAGTATTTTATCAGTGGGAATTATTTTGGGTGCCCGTAAGAGAATATTCAATTAATATGGCATAAGCAATAAAGACATTTAATCATCTCCTTCACAAAAATCTTCAAGGGAGGCAGTACCAGTGTTGGCTCAGCATCAAGGTGATGTTAGGGTTCTTGGTTGGTGTCTCCATGATTCTCTTGGCTTTCCTTCAAATTCATTAGAAGGCCACAGCAGCAACAAGCATCATATCTTAACATGATATTATAAAGAAGGAATAGAAGACACAAGTTAAAAAGATTTTTTAAGCCATTTCTGTGACCTCTCTCTTTTCAGGGAGGAAAATATTTGCCATTCCTAGAAAATATGAGACTTTCCTTTTTTCCTCATTGGCCAAATATGATCACATGCCTACTCCTAGACCGATCATTGGCATAGGGGGATAACAACTGGCATGAATGACTTCCAATCATGATTTATCCCCTTGGGCAGAGCATACTGCCCCCCTCGACAAAATAGAGGTTTGCTGGAAAGGAACAGGAAGACTGGCTGTTGGCTGGGCATCAATAATATTACAGTTAAGGGTAAAATGGGATAAAATGGGTAAAGTGCTTAGTAGAGTTACTGACATACTCCGTGTTAACTATTACTATTTCCTAATATTGTTATAAACATTAATAAAGTATCCAACTTCTCTGACCATCTCTTCTCCCACCTAGAACTGCAGTTTGCCTAAATTATATTCTACCTTGATAATCATATGCTGTGACAGAAAAGATAAAGGTATGATAGGTAGGGCTGCCTTGCTGCATAGCTCTACCAGACGTTACTCACATCACAGGCTTGGTGGTTGGTGCCCTCCAGAGGTTTACAATGTTCAACTTGTGTGAACATTAGCCTCAGTCCTGAATAGGAGTAAAATAGTTCTTTCCATGTCATCTGTCTTCACCATACCATCTTTTCCCAGAAGCGGTCCCCTCCTGTTCTTGGTATATTTGGCCCTAATATAACTTTTAGTTTTTGTTTTATTTTTGTCATTATTACTTTTCATAAGTCTTACTTAGAAACTTAGTCTCAATCAATATCTTATCAATATCTTATTTATCTTTTAGTTAAAAAGAGGAGGAGGCAGTTCCCTTTGAGGGGGAGAGTCAGTGACCATTCATAGTTATTGAACTCGACCAGGGGATTTTTGTCTGCCTTTCATATGTTGATAGGGCTGGGGGAGATGAGGGCCCTCCAGCTCTAGTTGGACATTTGAAATAGTTCAGAGGGACATCTCACCAGCAAAGGACAGAGAAACCAGGTCAGGTAATGTCTGGTTATTTCTTAATGTCATTAAGACACACTCTATTGAAAAACTCATCTTATAATTGTCTCTTGGCATTCTCTGCCTTACAAAAAAATCTCCTAAATAATTTGAGGCCTGGCAAGAAGTGAATCTTCTCTCAGATTATGGCCCCAACTTTCCTTTGTAAATCATCTTTGGAAGTTAAGTGGACTATAAGCCACAAGGTTGAAAGAGAAATAGCAAGTAGTGATCAGTTACCATGTGTTAGGTATCTACATGCATAAGCCCACTACCTTCTCAGGAGTGAAATTAGTACCGGGAAAGTGAAGTAATTTGTCCAAGGTCTATATGATTTGAAAGACATTTCTCCAAATCACACTGTATTTTTATGCATTATACACCAACCAACAGGCAAAAAGCCAACCTACCAACACCTAACACCTACATATGGCATTAATCTGGGGTCCACAAACTTAGAATGGGGAAGTAGTCCAAACCATGAGGTCTGGGTCAAGTCACTCAGGCTCCCTAGGCTCCAATTACCTCATTTATAAAGTGGGACAATCATATCCACCTCAAAGAACTGTTACAGGCATCAACCAGCTCATGCATGTCAAGTGCTTTCAGGCCCAGCTTGTAAGAGGCCTCAGTAATGAATGATGGCCCTTATTATTGCTCTGGTTACTGATCTTATTGTTAGTGGCTAAATCTGGCTAAGCCCCAGTGACCACATCTTCAGAACAATCTGACCTGACCGTCCTCTGCAGAGTACATGTGAGCGCTGCTGAGCAGGCTTCCCCAAGACCGGTTTGTCTTCCTGGCCTGCATTTCCTACATATTTCACTCCCGACAGATTTTTGTGTTCCGGACGAGGCCACTGAGTGTTCTTCTGCAATCTGTCCTGGCTGTTAAATAAACTTCTGCTCCTGAATAAACTGTCATGTGTCTGTAAATATCACTTGGTGCCTGGACTATGATTTCCAAGTCAAAACTCCCACTGCATGGGCAGCTATTAGGGTCACTCCGGATCCAGAGCCTATGAATCAGATAATAAGTTCAAACTGCGAGTCTGCTCTAGCGACTGATTGTATGGCCTGAAAAAGTAATGATTAGCTACTGTATTTGGGCATGTTTATGGCTACTCTGGGAATCAGAGGATCACTTTCTGTCACCATCATTAGACGAGGTGGTACTAGGAAGGGACAATAAGCAACTCTATATTACAGTTTACAAAGCCCATTTAAATCTGATAGCTGGCTTATTATTTCCTCAAAAGAACCTGGAGAGTTGAGGATTATAAGAACTATTTGCTGTATAACCATGAGCCAGTTACTTCACCTCTTTGAACTTCAGTTTCTTCATCTGTTAAGTAGAGCTGTTATGGAGATTCAATAATAATAATGAGTGATAGCTAACTTCACTATTCTGGTTCCCCCAAAGGCAGGCCCTAAGACAGGCACTAGGGTAGTTAGGCAGTAGGCTGTTTATCTGACAGTGATCTCAAAAAGCAAACATGAGGAAGTGGACAAAGAAAAGAAGGGGGAAAAGCCACTATCGTATACATTAATGAGTGGGTTAAAACTATAGGCAACAAGGCTCAGTCCCACAGGTGACCCTTAGATAAACTGTGGAACACACCCTAGAATCATCTCAAGAGAATGAGACAGTTTCTCACTGACTCTGATCAGTCAGGAACACCCTGGAAGAGTTAACCCCCCCGCACTTCCGAGGTGTCCCTGCTTGTGGCTAAGTAAAATCCTATGATGCCAGAGAAATCCCTCAGGAGAGAAAAAGCAACAGAGCAATAGAGCACTGAAATACCACTGCTGTAGGTGAGCTCAGGTGGGCAGAGGGGACATGAGTGCAGCCTCATCAGTGATCCTGACATTCTTGATGTGTACTTCTTATATGTCGGAAATGGCTGAGCAATGGACATATATTGGGTTCTCACACCAATCCCACAAAACATCTACTGTTACCATCCCCATTTTCCAGAAGAAGAAAACGGAGCCTTACAGAATAAAGCAACTTACCCAGAATGAGCCAGCCTCAAATCGAGACCTGTCTGACTGCAGAGGCTTAGCTCTTAAAGGCAAACCTAAGAAAAAAATTAGCCTGTTTGATAGAACTGTGGGGACTGACACTGAAGAATTTGCTTGCCAACATTAAAAGGTAATGCTAGTTACTACTCTTTATATTGATTTAAGAAACATGTGTTGAGCAGTGCTTTGGATCAAGGATAAGAAAAAGATGCCTGTAACAGAACTCCTGCCCTCAAGGAGTTCCCAAGCTAATGGTGAGGCTGCAGTGCAAAGTGGCAGAAGTTTCCATCTCCACAACGTACAGGTGAGGATACGCTGAGGTTCTGAGAGGCATAGTGACATGTTCTATCACATGGTTGGTCAAGATGGCATGGTTTAAATCTGGATCTTTAGGCATCAAATCTTCAACAGTTTCCTAAACTTGTTCCCTTGAGAGGGGGAGTAAGCTTATTTCGATTAGCTCAGATCAAAGTTGGTGACCCAAATGATTTTGGCTAGTCACAGAGTCAAATGATTCTATGATTTCAGATGGAGATAAACACTATGAAGAAAAATAAAGCAAGAATAAGGCTAGTGAGTGACTGGAGTGTGCAGAACTGATAAGATTTTTCTATACCCTGCCACAGAGTGTTTGTGGGTAAAGCTGAGGGTTACAGAACCCTGGTACTGGGAAGAGATGTAGAAATACCCCTGGGTGCTTGGGAGAGACCTCCCCTTCACTATATTATAAAGTTCATCCGAAAACTGTCTCAGTCATTCAAATAACTCCTATTGCTTGCTTGTCTGTATCCATTCATTCACTCATTGGACTTGAATTCATTGAGCATTTATTATGTGCCAATTTTGTGTTCTTGAGAGCTGCTGGGCCTTTGTCATGAACATCTTTCAGTTAACTGGTTGGCTCACTACAAAAGATGAGTGTTGAGAGATAGTATTTAGAGATGAGATCATGAAAAGTTTTAGGGATTATGGAGGAGAAAAGCCTTAGGCACTAGACCAAATAAGTTTTTCATATTGCCCTGACAATTTCTATACATTTTCTATGAGTGAGAAAGCATGTGAAAGTCAGTAAAACCTTTTGAGTCTCACAAACCTAGTTGAATTCCTAGACTATCTGTATGATCTTGGCTAAGTTACATAGCCCTGTGAGACTCCATTTCCTTCTAGAAATTAGAATAACCCATGCCTTGAGGAGCTGCTGTGAGGATTAAAAAAACAGAAAGTTTGTGATATCTTGTCCTTTGTAGGGCTCAACAAACATTAGTTCCCATTCTCTCAGTCCACCATGTGGAGAATGGGCTGGCCGTTCCAGGAAAAGGTTGACCGTATTTCTCTAGACTCAAGCATCAGAATGTAGAAATAGATAGAACTCAGGAAGATTCTCTAGACCAGATCCATAATAGAATAGAATAACTAGGTTGCATACACACACACATATCAGACTAAAATAAAACATGCTACAAATATGTTTTCTTTTTTCTCACACTTGAGTAAGAGCAGATCACCATCAAATCTGGGTGGTATCAGATCAGACAAATGGTCATCCTTTTGGAAATGACTTCTCCTAATAACCTTATAGCCCAGACTAAGGCAATGCTAGAATATAAGAGACAACCTGGGTATAGCATTTTGGATGTTGTACAAAGCACATACACATTATTCAAAACCCATAATAACCCTGGGATGTAAGCAAATGTTACTACCCATATTCCCCCCAAAAAAGAGTAAGGCTAGTCAGGCTACCCTTGACTCTCTAAGGCTACTATAGCATCAAAGTTCAACTTATTTGTTTCTGTACCAAAACAAGTTATTTTTAAAAATATATCCTTAAATATAGAATAACAGAACCCTTAAGTTGACCATCCATCATCCCTAATCTACAAAAATATGGTTATACTTTGATGTATTGGTCAAAATAAATAACATGTTAATTTTATTCTCTTTCATATTGAGAAAAAAAGAGAAAAAAAAAAGCAAAACTGATTTTAGACCCATGTTGCCCAGGAGGAAGTCCTAGGCCCCTCACGATCTGTAAAGAGTGTACTGGGAATCTGCCAGCTATGCTTAATAGTTCAAAGAGCCTAACTAAAAATTTTATATGCTCTCTCACATAATTAGGCTGCCCAGACTAATTAAAATCACAAATTTTTCTTTTGGCTGGAATTTTGGTAACAGCCAAGATCACAGATTCTGATTGGTCTTTGATGATATCATAGAAACTTCAAGACCTTAAAGCAGGATCACACTGTGACTAGTGCCCCAGGCCCAAGTAGCTCAGCTCCCAACAGCCAGCACAGTGGCAAGAGACCATGGTCATGAGTACCTTGTCATGAGTCCAGACACTCCAAACCTTCAAGACAGAGAAAACTTTATGAGGTAAAAGTCCATGCACACAAAGCCAGGTAACATAAAAAGCATACTTGATGGTTAAAAGGCTGGAAGCCATTGGCTTACCTTTGAGGGCTATAGGTTTTCTAATGGAAGTTAGGGGCCAAGGTGTAAAGGTAGAACACCGATAAGATTTTATTTCTAGTAATGAAGGGAGAGATATTTCTTACGAAAGAGTAAGGAACTCTCTAGGCCCTAATAAAACATATTATGAGACAATAAACAGAAATTTTATCCTCCACATGTATGAATATACTTAAAAATGCTATCTTTACCACCTGTCATAGAGTATTAAAATGAGTGCTTTTAAATAAGAGAACAGAGCATATTGGCCCCGCTGTTTACAAGGGCGGGGTAAAGGGAAATGAACACTTTTCACTCCCACTTCCTTTATGAGATTTGCCAACTGAAGTGGCAGAAAATTGCTGAAAAGCACAGACTTTGGAGTCAAAAGATGAGGGTTTGAATCTCAGATCTGCCATTACGTGCTGAGTAGTGTTGGGCTTACAGTTGCTTAATATCTTTGAGCTTTGGTTTCCAGCTGAAAAATGGAGACAATATCTGCCTCTCCAAAGGATGTGGTATTGCTGAAAGAGTACTGGAGTACAAATCAATGAATCCTTTCCTTCCAGTCCCAGTTCTGCCGTGTACTTGAAGCACATACTTGGATAACTTGCCTAAATCCTCTAAGCTTTAGTTTTCTCCCCTATGTCCTTCCAATCTCACAGGTTGATTTAGAGGATACGAGATAATTCAGGTTTGAAAAAATTATCTTGTAAATGGTAAGCCAAAAATGCTAATACAAAATTACTATCATATCAATGTAAAACCTATGCTACATTGTTTTTGCTCAGATTAAATAGCATTTCAGATCAATCTTCAAGGAACTGTCATATTTCTTTGCCTGATAAAAAAAATAAATGGTAACAGGTTTTTATTCCAGTTACTTTGTGGTCGCATGCCTCCTACATGCTGTAGCAGCTCTGTTTGGGTGGTGTTGACTGTACCCATCCTCAGCTCTAGCCAGACAGGATAATCTCATCCCCTGTGGATGTTCTTTAGTTGGTACAGATGATGTTGAAGGCTTTTTCAGTAGTTGTAAGGTGAGTCACTCTTCCCACCTGGATGAGAATGAACCACATAACCCTGGTTGCTGCTGGCAGCCACCTTGATATCAGAGAAGAGTTAAACCAGAGCTGAGAAAAATCTCTGAGAAAAAGAGCCATTGCTCTGATGATACCATGATCCTCTAAATGATGTCCAAAGCTAGTATACTTCCAGGCTTTTCTGTTAGATGAGGCAATACATTTTCTTGAGTTTGACATTGGTTTTTTTTTTTTTTTCTGTTCTTACAAGTAAAATAATCCTAAGAAATAGGCCATGTAACCTTGAGCAAGTCTCATTAACCCTCTAAACTTTGGTTTTCTGATCTATCACATACAGGGTTGCAGTGAGGTTCAATAGTGCTTGAAAAATGCTTAGTACAGTGCTTGGTACAGAGTAAGCATTTAACAAATTGTGGCTATTTTTATTGTTTGGTGCTCTAGACATTATGCTAAATGCTTTAAGTGTATAATTTCCCTTAATCATCATGTATGCTCAGTCCTATGAGGTAAGATTTATTATCCCCATTTCGCAAATAAAGAAATGAGGATTAAAAATTTTAAGTGACTTGCCTGAGATCCCATGGCTATCAAGAGGCAGAAATTTCACAGATGATTCATTTTTTTTATCCTTTGACCAGATGACTGATGTTGAGTATACAGTACCAGTAAAATACCAATTGATACCAATAATGTGCCAAAAACTTGTTAGGTATTGGGAACACAGCAGTAAATACACATGTTCTCTTTGAGTTTAGTTTTAGAGGATACCAGTCTTAACAACTATCTGTATTATAAGAGAGATCAGACTGAATTTGTGCCTTGGATTTCCTGGCATCATGCTCCTAACAACTGAGCTAACCAGCCAATGACATCTAAATCCTATGGGCACATGTAACTAAATACAGAATATATAGAGGTCATTTCCATATAAGGCTTAAAATATATGTATATATATTACATTTCAATTGCTATTTAACTTCTCCTAAAATCCTGATCTGAAATGTTATGTCTTTTACATTTATTGATGCCATGGGTTTTTCATATGCACTATAAAGGTATTATCTATATTTTCTCTGCTTTCTGACATGTCAACTTATATGTTTTCTAAGAGTCTGAACAATTAAATGTGAAAATACGATGGAAGAAAAATAGACTAGGGTCTCCACTGAACTATTTTCTTAGGAAATCTACAGGGAAATTTAATGGTGTGTTTTACTGTCTACCTCTAGGTGACATTCTCCAAATGTCTGTACGTGTTATAGAGTGCCTCTGACAGAACTCCAGTCACCAGGAGTATAAAGAACAGCTATATGGAGAACAGTTAATCTGAACCTCCTTCTTACAAGTGTTGTCTTGTGTGCAGATCAAGAAATCCCTCACAATCAATCTATAGTAAGCTCTGAAAAATAAAAACAGGCTCTGAATCAGTCTTAACAACTATGTAAACATTTTGTCTAAGAAAATGTAATCCTGTCAGGACACATCCCAAATGACAAGTCACAGGTTTTCATGGGCAGGGGGTGAGGTTCCAATTTCCTTTCATGCCTCACCCCAGACTTTTCATGAAAATTTTGATAGAAGGGTCTGAGAGGAGGACGTGGACAATCATCCTGCAGTTATATAAAATCAGAGGTATAAGTGATCTCTGATTTTATAATTATAAGATGTTTACCAGTATTGAAGTCACACATGAGGAAGCTAACGAACAACTGAGAATAGTTTGTTTCTTGTCTTTGATAGCTTAGTTTTTAGATACCTGAGAGTTGTGGAAATAGACAGATTTGTAGTCTGACAGAGATCTATCTTTGCTCTTTCTAGCTGAGAGACATTGGGTAGATTATTTAAACTCTCCTTTAATTTTTGCTTTGTATTGTAAAATGAGAATAATAAAATCTACATCATAGGATTGTGGACTAAATGGGCTCAGCTCATACTCAACAAAAGATGTTTCTTTCTCCTTTAATTCGCTAAGAAACTATTTATTCAATATAGTGTGTTTCAAGAAAAAATTTCCTCTTAGAAATATAGCCTAAACATCACAAGACTTCACCAGTTTGAAAGTATAAATAACACATTTTTAACTTATCTCCACATTTATATAATACAACAATTTCTGGGTGTCACTAGTAATGTGTCTTGTGCTTCTTCCCTCATCTCCTTGTTGATGTTTACTACCCAGGGAGATCACCTTAGGGGCAGAACCTTCCCCTGCCTCTTCTGATGCAACCCTCAACAGGTGGTTGCCTTCCCTAAGTACCCAAGGTTTCCAATTCGCAATATCATCAAGGAGACAAAACAACATGACTTTCTGTTAGGACTTCAGGGCACTGGAAGCAAACTATATCTACAAGGAAATGACCCTCTCTCCCCATTTTGTTTCTCACGTTGTGACTAGGACCACAAACAGCATTACTTGTACTTCTCTATGAAAACAGCTTCTTCACCTTCTGCATATGTCATTTTCCTTCATTATCCAGAGTAAAGACCAGGAAGTTCTCTTCCCCAAGGTCCCCCATTCCACATAATCCACCCCAAAGCAAACCCATTTCTGTAAACAGATGCTTCAGACTATTAATTTCCCAGTTTATCATAACCACCCAGCCTCTGAAACCCAGTTTAGGCTCAGCTGGAAGCCGCACTACAATAACAATTAATGCATATCCTGATTCCTCATCCACTAGAGGTCTGCCTTCCGAATCAAAAGCAAGTATGAGACAGAGTAAAATGTGTACTATAAATTTATTCTGTGACATTTTCCTCACTGAAGATATTTTAAAAGATTAAAATACATCAGTATTTCATAAAAAATAAACACTTAGAAGAATTTAGGTAATACTTGTAATATACATGATTTGACCCTGAATATCTACTTTTTTTCATTTCAAACATCATTTTTTGGAAAAGTAACAAAAATTATAAGGATTGCTGCATTCTTCATATATCCTTTGTCTCATAAATTTCAATTCAACTGTCAGTTCTTTTTTTAACTATATGTGTTAACAGTATTTGCTTCTGTTTTTGAATGGGATGAATATCCACGTTCTTTTTCTTAACAGTGATATTTAGGTCTTCTTTCTTTGATTCTTCAAGAAAATGCTTCATGCTGAGTTTGAACAGTAATTGAGGGTCTGGTCCAGAAAGTGGTGGGCAATTACAGATCTCTCTAATTTTGAGAGCCTATAAAGAAAGAATACAATAAAATACAAAACAAAAATACAAAACAAATATACATATACAAATTTATTAAGATTATTCCAGTAATTCTTAATATGCTCTATGCAAAACAATAAAATATAAGAATACATTCTGGTTTTTTTTTTAATAAGTTATTTTAATTATAACACATAAAAGAGAACCATAGACAAATTCTTGGTTAATAGTTACATTTTCATGATTTGTTGGCATAATAATACACTTGAAAAAACAACTGTATCTGCAATGACAGCTCAATGTCTGTTAGGAATAAACAAGCCCTCTGAGAAGTATCTCTTTGGTTTCAGTTGAACTGAAACTGACCCTAAGAACAACCTTTCAGGTTAGAAAAGATCTGAAGACTCAGAGATTTTTTTCCAAGAAAAAGAAAACAAAAGATTATAAATGTCTGAACATACTGAAAGATCTACATAACTGAGACCATCTGTAGTGGAACTGATGCTAATAACCTAGAAAAGTAAATCAAAATCGTGACAACTTTTAACTCCAAGAAAAAAAAATGCTGCAAAGAAAGGAAAAGTAATCACAGTGTACTACATGGCTCAGCTGTGACTAGTATTTACAGTTTTTAGAACACTGAATCTTGATCTAACCCAAAATCACAGTTTAACCATACAGGGCCAGAGAAGAGCTGGATACATGTGTGTGCGTGCACAGGGTATGACAGTGATAAGAGCTTAATTCTCATTCTCTATAGGGGAAAGTAAAAATGGATAATACCAAAGTTAGAAAGAGGCAATATAAGCCTGTTAAACAGAAATGATGGGAAATACCAAATGAATAATTTAAGAGAGTTGGAAATGGTTACCCTTGAAATTGAGGGCAGGGTGGGGGAACTGCTGCTTTACATTAATTAGCTTTAGAGAATGATGTGATTCTTTAAAGTAGGTACATGGATGACTTTAAGACATAAAAGCTAATTTTTTTTTTTTTTAAGGAAAAAAGTCTTAGTATCAAAAGGGTTTTAAAAGAGAAAGATATTTGCGGGGGGCGGGGGGGGGACTAGTTTACTTTTGTACTACCTCTAACTTTTTGATAGTGATTCATGTTAAGAAAAGTAAATAATGCAGGGAAAGGGCCAGTCAGTGTTTGGGGGAGTGGTGAAATTTTAGAAAGACTGATGCCCAGCAAGTTCTCACTGATAAAATGAGTTTGGGGAATAGGAGTAGAAGACCTGAAGATGTGAGGAAAGAGGTTATGTGAGTACCTAGAAAAAGAGCATTCCAACAAGCAGCAGCAAGTGCAAGGACCTGAGATGGGAGTATGGCTAGAGTATTCTGGAATAGTGAGGAAGCTAGTACAGCTGAAACAGAGCATGCTATAAGGGGTAGGAGACAGTTATGTAGGATCTCTTAGGACATGATAAGGATTTTAGGTTTTATTCTGAGTAGGCCTACCCCAGATAACTGTGGGGTCTATGGCAAGAATGCAAATGGAGGCTCAGATACCATGTGTTTAAATATCTAAAAGCTGTAAGTAAAGCTAATAAACTACTACATAAAATATGTTCTATTCTCCCACTCTGAGGAATACACATTCAAAATTACCCTGAAGGCCACGCACAAAATAAGAATTCTGGAATTTCGGAATGTCTAAGGTTGCGGGGAGCCCAGCTCTTATCTCTGGCCGGCTGGAGTACCATTCGGCACTAGGAAATGAGCTATCAAGCTATGAAAAGACAGGGAGGAGCCTAAAGTGGAAAAAAAAAAAAAAAAAGAAAGGAAATCTCAAGAGGCTACATAGTGTATGATTCCAACTATAAGACACTGGAAAAGGCAAAACTATAGAGACAGTAAAAAGATCAGTGGTTGCCACAGGTTATGGGAGACAGAGAGATGAAGAGGCAGAGCACAGAGTATTCTTAGGGCAATGAAAACTACATGGTACTTTAATGGTGAATACATGTTATTGTACATTTGTCAAAACTCATACATGAATGTACAACACAAAGAGTGAACCCTAATCTAAACTATACTTCGGGTGATAATGATGGGTCAGTGTAATTTCATCTACTGTAACAGATGTACCACTCTGGTACAGTATTTTCATAATGGGGGAGGCAAGAGGTATATGGAAAATCTCTGTACCTTCCATTTAATTTCGCTGTGAAACTAAAATTGCTCTTAAAAATAGTCTTTTTTTAAAAAAAAAAAAAAGCTGGCATGGAAGTAAAAAGGCTTAGAAAAAAAGGAATTAGAACCTGCTTTTGTTGTTTTGTTTTTAATACTTTTATACTACATGCTTTTGTACTAATGTTTTTCTGTACCACATTTTACAATCCTCAAGTAAATCTTTTACAGAATAAATGTACTTTGAAGATGTCTGAGCTACATTAATTGCTAGAAAACCTATATATTCTTCATAAAGGCTTTCTATTAATATCTCTTCATGTGTGAACTGTTTTTCTCCTCGAACTATCATTCAAGCAGAATCCTGTTATGGACCAAATACATTTCTATCAAATCTTAATCTATTTTGCATAGTAAGATTTTATCAGACATGTTGGTAAAATATTTTTTAATTTACTTTCCTTTTCACATTTATTTTATTACATATCAGGGTGCCAACATCTTTTATTTTTATAAATTCAAATCCATCCCAGCAAATATACCTTCATCTCTTTAAAAGTGAGCAACATTTTCTCACTGTACAGCTAGAGTATGCCTTTCCATTTCTCTTACCTTGCTTTTTGTGCTTAATGCACTGCACATAATAGGTGCTTAAATGTGTGCTGAATTTTAAACATTTATAGAACACAAGTTATGAATAAATTGTTATGACAAATGTCATAGGGAAAACACTCTTTAAGAGTTTATAGTCTAAGAGAATGCAGAGATATACTCCAATAACAATATAAAGTTCTAAGATCCCAAGGAAGACTGGAAGTTAAATATGAAATTAGGCAGCCTAAAGATTCCAACTAGAGTGAAAGGGACTAGCGTTTACTGTTTACTTTCTATGTACCTTGCACTGTGCCAGGAATTTTACAAAATGTTACCTAAACCGATGCTATCATATGAACTACTTTTGAAATGTTGGTCTTGGTATAGAACACTTATCACTAAAGTGTCTCATAAGGGAGAGAGTAAAGGAAAGAGGAAAGGAAGCAGGACCTTACCAACACAAAACACACAAATACTACATAAAACACCCAGGAGAGCATGCTATCCTGATTTTACAGATGAAGAAAACTGAAGGTTAGGTTAGGTAACTTCCTCGAAGTTGGGTGGCTGGGTCAGAACTAAAAAACTCAAGACTCCTAAGACCACTACTATTTTTATACTACTTCCTAAGAGTATCCTTTCCCATTACCAACTACTAATTTGCTGCATGTTAAATTTCTATGAGGGAGCGGAACTGCTATTCAATTAGTTGCCCATTTTTCCTATTTTTAACCCTATAAATACACTACTGATCTTTCCTATTTGTTAAACATCATGCAATCGCTTAACAAACATTCACTGTGCATTTCAGAAACTGTCACATGCACTAAGGATACAGCAGTGAACAGCACTAGGAGGGAGACAATAAACACCTGAACAAAATAATTTAGTAAAGAAGATGAAGAAATTAAACTGTGAACTGTGGTAGCATGGAAGAGAGGCTATTTGAGATTGGGCGATCAGGGAAAGCCTTCCCAGGGAGGTGACATTTGGGTAAAGGGCTGAGGAAAGAATGTTCGGGGCAGAGATATCAGCAAGTAGAAAAGTTGTAAGAAGGAAACAAGCTCGAGGTGAAATCGCTGGGATCAAAGGAAACCTGGGGGAGAGTGACGATGTGTAAAAGCTGGAGAAGTAGGCAGTGGCCAAATTATACGATTTAAAGACTGGGTAAGAGTTTGGGTTTTAATTCTCAATTAAATGAGGAGCCACTGAAAGGTTTTAAGCGGGAAAATGACATTAAAAAGGTTGTCTGGCTACTGTACTGAAAATGGATTGTTAGAGGTTAAAGTGAAAAATGGAACAGGAAGATTAAAATAGGCGATGACCGTACTGATGCAGGGGAGAGATGACGGTGACGTTTACTAGGGTAGCAGCAGTGCTGATGGGGAAGGAAATAGATGCCTGATGCCTTGTGGTAGCAGTTGGCAAGATATTCTTGTGAGCAGGAAATAGAGGAAAAGGAAAGGGAAGAATCAAAGATAAGTCCTAAATTTCCTCCTCTGTTTATTACAACAGGAAGTGTTTTTTTTATCATGTTACCTATGTATCTGAGGATAATTTAGTTGCTTATAATAGTTATTGTTAAATAATACTGCACTATCTGCTGGTTAATGACCCTAGTCTATAAATTCTTTTAAAGGTGTTGCTCTTACCAAATTGTCCAAATAAAATCATTTATGACCATAAAATGAATCAGATAATTAATATTGTCCCTTTTGATTTTTTAAAGCTAGAATTATTCATTGAATAACTGTTCTTTAAACTTTTGGAAAAATTTGCCAAAGTAAATCGTCAGTGCTAGGTGCCCTTCTCTTTGCTAATCTGATATAACTCTTTGGGTTTCGAATATAGTGCTATTATTTACTTAAATTACGCCTTACCTCTTTTTTTGAAAGTTAATTTGAGAAGGTTCATTCTAGTTATAGTTTCTACTTCTAGCTGTAGCCACTTTGGTAACTGTCACACACATGCTCACACTCTAATTACTTCGGATTTTAACCTGGGCTATTAACATCACCCAAATATTTTGGTTTTCTTATATGATAGTTATTGTAGCTTTTCTCCCAATCCTATTGACATTTTATTCTCTAACTGATCCAATGATTTTCACTTTGACTAAATTTCCCAAAGAACCAACTATTATAATTTTGCTTATTTCTGCTTAGTTTTATTAACTGTATATTCCCTGTCTAGGCCCATTACATTTATCTATTTCTTTTCTCTTTTTCTTTCTTACTAATATAGACATTTAACTTCATTTACATACAGGTTTGACAGTAACCAATGAAAATATAACTACATCATCACAAAATTTCTTGATTTTAAGGTATGCTCTTAATTGTTTAAGGACTTCTCTCTTGCCTTATACATACACAATTTTATTTTAATTTCCATGTAGCCACCATCTTTTAATTTTTGTTACATTAATTTTAATGTATTGTGTCCTGACAATTTGAACCATAACATTTTATATGAAATATACATGTTTTTGTCCAAGTTATATAACCAGTATTTTTATGAAAGATGTGCATTTGAAAAGAAAATAAACATCTTTTTTCTAGCAGTTAGTTTCTTCTTTCAGTTAAATATTTTTGTACTATTCATTCAATTCTTTGTTAATTCCATATTTGAACTGTGGTTTTCTAAGAATAGTAGGATGCAAGTTATAAACAAAATTATGTATAAACACTCTAAATATTTTATCTAATTCTTAATGGCCAGTGGATTGTGGAAAGAGCACTGTTGCTACTGAGTCTTTCACTGACGTGTTTTACATGTTTCTGTCCTAAAGGAAAGAAAAGGAAAGAAAAGTTGGTTTGGCTAGATACCATGCCAAAGTGTATTCGTTCCACCGCTTTTGGTTATTTGTTTTGTTATGTTTCTTTCCACCTAAACTCTTACATGTCTCCAAAGCCTGAAAAGTAAGACCCAAAGTCATTCTCACTTTTACATTTTTAAATTTTCCCTTCATACCTTGGCATCTTCTAGGAACCTATCTCTACAATAAATATTAAACATTTGATAAATTTAAATATCTAGGTATTATCATTTCAGGGCTTTTCATGCATGATGCCTGAGATTCTTCTAAAACCCCATCTTGAGAAATATTATCTAAATCAAAAATGTAGTATAGAAACCATAGTCACAGGAATGAAGACATGAATGAAATGATCTTTACTGTTAGACGCAGCTTGGATTTCCTTGCATCTTTTCAATATTCTTCTATTTTTTAGACAGTCTTTTAGCTTTGGATATTTTAATTTGTGCTGTTTCTCTACCTTCAGCATCAATGATTCTTTGGGGCATCAATTCTGCTCTTTACAGCCTCCACTCAAAGTTGCACAGCTTCTGCTGTATTCACAAGTTTTGCAATTTTCTGAAATGAATGTATCTTATAAAGTCATTCTTTCTTCTGTCACTTTCAATGTAATTCATTTAGGCTTCCCATGTCAGCTTCAGATGGGGATGCCTTTGTGGTTCTCATCACCTAGGCTGTCCTCTCAAATGAAGTAAAACTTTCAAATCAGACCAGAGATCTGAGATTTGGTTTTGTTATTTAGATTTTCTACTCTTTGAAGCTTAGGTTACTGGGGGGAAATGGGCATTTCAGAGGCTTTGTTCTTTTGTTGTTATTGCTGTATTTAGTTTAGATGAGGATTCTTGTGGTATTATTAGTTAAGGACACTCAGACACTAAATAAATCTTTTAAGTACAATTACCTACGATCATCTCTTCTTTATTTTAAACTCTTATGCACTCATCATTCTGATTTTTTAAAAATCTCTCTTACCTACCTCTTAAACCTACACTTTGAATAGGAGGAAAATGTGGCTGCAACATCTTTTATTACATGAGAGCTGATTTGGCTGGTCTGAGTTCCTTCATCATCGTTCTACACAGATTCCTCCCGAAGACACACATTCAGGTTAACCTTTTGAGACAGAGGAGGACAGTCGTAAAAACTTCTCAGGCAGCTGAAGAACTGGATATTTGCAGAGTAGTAAATCACTCCACAATAACTTGCTGGCCATGAGGGGGAAAATCACATTTCCGAAAGACAGGTTAGCTCATCGCCATCCAAATCCACTGATTGCACGTGGTATCACTCACTATACGTGGAGCAACCAGATTAAGAGAATCCTGAAGTGATGCGATACGAAGCATAGCTGCACTACTTAAAAAAAATATTCTTGCCAAAATTTAACTAACATTTATAAGCACATAGAGAAACAAGTCAGAGGAAAACTCAAAGAAGCAATCGGTTAAATCTAGAATGTGGGACTAGATTTATTCAACAAGTCAATGACATGTATAAAAATAAGCAAAACAAAGTGGTAGGGGCACTATTCCATTGTCAGAGACTTCAGGGACACAGCAAATGCAGTGTATGTGTTACTGATGGATCGTGATTTGAACAAACCAATTACTAAACTATATTTTAAGACAAATCTGAATATGGATAGCTATTTAATTTTACTAAGGGATTACTATTAATTTCTTAGATATGATAATAGAAGAAAATGATACTACTTTCTAAACTGCATATTGAAGTATTCAGAAGAAAAAGCCCTCAAATCTGGGATTTGCATTAAAATACTTCTGAGAAAAAAATAAGGGAAAGAAGACGCCAAGTATACAAAAAGGTTGATACTACTGAATGTGAATGAAAGATGGGGGTTCATTAAATTATTCAAATTATTCTCTACCTTTACATGTGTTTTTAAAAATTTATAATAGAAAGTAAAACTAAAACAATTTTTCTTAAAAAAATTTTTTTTCCCATTTTAGCATTTCTGTGACCCCATCCTTGATTTTACATCTATACCTTTAGATAGCTCTAAATGACTCATGAAAAGTTTAAATGTTTCTCCTAAAAAAATGAAACCAGTCCCTTTACGCCTCCCTCATTTCCAACTCTTTCCCTTAATGTCTGAAGGCAAGCTTATACTTTTTCAAAAAGCCTAGGAGTTTAATATCAGTAATCTCAATCCTAGAACTCACTAGAAACAGATTTAATAGAAATTAATGAGAATCTCATAGGTTATCACTTTAAGAGAAAGAAAAAAATACAAAGATAATGACTATGTTGCTGCTTAAAAATAACAACAAAAACTTCTGTTTATATAGTGGTCTGACAGGATGATTTGATCTGATATCTTTACTTGAAAGGCAAATGGATGACAAGAGAAAATAAAAACAGAGAAAACTGTGAAAGGCTTTGATATGGGCAAAAAATATTGGGTCCCTTGTCAAGTGCAGCCTTGGATGTTATCTCTGCCTTTCATGGCCTTACAGCTATTTTACAACTCTGTAAGTTGTAGAAAACTAGTAACAATGCCAACCATACTTGTCAATGGAAATGGAAATGAATGAACTGTGTCTGGTGAAGTGGAACTGATTGTTGCCTTATGAATGGATCGCTTTTGCACCTATTTCAGCATTCCTTATTGCCTATATATATTCGTAGTTCTTAAATTCTCCTTTGACCTACTTGTAACATATTACTGGCTCCCTTGTTAATAAGTTAAATAAAATCTCAGATATGGTTCATTTTATATTTGTGTAAGTCATCGTTTTTACCTTTTAAATTTCCTCTAATTCATTTCATTTCCTTTCAAAAACTGCAGTGGAAATTGAAGTCTGACTAGTTTATGAAGTAGTCTGAAATAAGTACAAATAACTGAAATTTTTAAATACATAAATATTAAAAGTTAAAAATTAAGGCCAACTTCACATAGGTCAATTGTCCTCTGAAATGAAAACAGTAAGGAAAACTTTTCAAATAAAATTGTATAACCAACCAAACATAGTAAATACGAACATATGTGAATGATGTATTAAGAAATGGTTACTTTTATTCCCAGTAACAACTAAAGTTTAGCAAACAACTGCTGATACATGTCAGGATTCTTCTAGGCACTACATATCCAGTAAAACTGCAATTACTCATAAAAACTTAAGTTTTAAAAAAGAAAAAGAAAACAGGAAAAAAATTAATGCCAGAGAAGCTCCATGATTAGATTAAAAGCTTCCTTTGGAATCAGAAACCAAGATGTTTCAAGGGGAGAAAAAAATCACCTCCATTTTCTAAACATGTTTTTCTAAAAATATCATTGCTTTTCTCCCCTTTTCCCCCTAAAAGCAATTTTTTTTCTAATAGCCCATTCATTTCAGCCTCAAGTAGATACAGATTATGTGCACCATAATATTTTTTTAAGGTTTTAGACAATGTTACTGTCAGGCTTCCTGGCTTTATATGATTCAGAGGCCAATTCAATTACAGTAGTTGCTATGATATTTGCCTTTTCCTCAACACTTTCCATGTCAGACAAAATGAAATTCTGTAAGGTGAGCAGTGTATGTTTGCATACATTGGCCAACAACGACATTTCACTTCAATGTTAAACACTCTCATATTTTCTACTCATGATTTATGTATTTACTTTGTCCAATTATAAATGCATAAGAATGATTTACACATAAGTTCAAAGCCCGCAGCTTCCTGAAAGTTTAAAGAATTCAAAGCAAATGAGAAGAAAATGAATGCATTTACAACCTGTCACTAAGTGATTCTGATACTAAAAACTAAACATAGTAAATACGAACATCAAGATTTAATAAATAGTTTACAAATAGAGCTGACACTGAAAGTTCTAAGAATATTAAAAAATAAATCCTATTCGAAATTATATTATAATTATAATAACATAACCCCGAACTAAGTCCAAATTAAATGTTTTTCCTATATATTCTATCACCCTTCATCCCCTTTGCCCTCCTCCTCCAAGGAAAGGAAAGGATGATATACAAGAGAGTTGGTGAGAGAAGTAGAAAATAAAAAATTCAGTCTAAATGCCTTCAGTTGTAAAATAAATCTTTCAAGTGAATTTCTACCCTGGGTTCTCATACAATTTCCCTTATTCACATCTATTCATATTTTATAATAATCCTTATAGAAATAAAGTTAAATAAGGTATCTTACTCAGGGACAATTTATGGTATACGCAAATTTAAAGTCTGAGCAGTATAACTATAATTGTAAAACTGTCATACTATTAAACGTCAACAGGTTGATATAACATCTGTTCTTCGTTTTTTCACCCAAGTTGTTATGGTAACCAAAATATGTGGGATATGTGTTTCCTAAATTTAACTGATTATTTCAAGTAAAATTATAACACATCATCTTATTAACTACAAATAATATTATTACTACAACCCTATACCTATCTTTTTTAAATGCTAGTGGATCACAGGATTATATTTAATTAGGCATTTACACATGCTTTCTCTCTGAATTTACCTTAAAAAAATAGCAAGAGCATATTTTTGTCTATTCTGGGGGCATTTTCTTAATTTAAAAAACAAAACAAAAAAGGGAGCTAGTTTATTTTCTAAACATATACTATACTAAAATACCACAAAATTATATGATTGTACTAACTTATAGGAGCTGTAGATCTCCTCTTTTGTAAATCAGATTCTGTTACCCCTATAGTCCTCTGCTGAAAACCTTCCACTAGTGTTGCACCTCTGAACAAAAGCCAAAGTCCACACAGGGTGAAAAGACCTGTACCTTTCACTTTCTCTTGCTCACTCCATTCCAGCCATATTGGTTTCCTTGCTGTTTCTCAAACACACCAGGCTCACTCCTGCCTAAGAGCCTTGTACTTACTATTCCCTCTGCAGGGAAGGTTCTTCCCTCCAGGTAACCACATGGCTGACTCACTTACTTCAAGCCTTTGTTCAAATACCATCTTCTCAGTGAAACTTTCTCTGATCAATCCATTTTCAAACCAGCTATTGTAGCACTTCTACTATCTCTGCCCACACGTTACATATTTGCTATGGACTGAACTGAGTCCTCCAGAGATTTCATATGTTAAAGCCATAACCCCCACTGTATTTGGAGATGGAGCCTTGGGAAATAAGGGCCTTCATGATGGGACCACTGCCTTCACAGGAATAAGAGACACCAGTGTGCTTACTCTCTCTACCATGTGAGGACACACAAGAAGGCAGCCATCTGCAAGCCTGGAAAAGAGACTGCACCAGAAATCAGTTGGAACCTTAGTATCAGACTTTAAGCCTTAGGCATTGTGAAAAAATTAATTACTATTGCTTAAGCTGGAAACTTGATCTTGGACTTCTAGCCTTCAGAACTGTGAAGAAATGAATTTCTGTTGCTTAACCCACCCAGTGTACAGTATTTTGTTACAGCAGCCCAAGCTATTACACTATTCTTTTATTTTCCTCCCTAACTCTTATTACTGATTAATATGTATCGGTGATTTATTCTATACATTATTAATTTATTTTATTTCTTGTCTGTCTCTTTACCGCAGAATAAGTTTCATAAAGGCAGAGTTTTTTTGTCTATTTTGTTCACAGCACATACAATACCAACAAATCTGGCACATAAATGGATAAATGGTAATCAATAAATATTTGTTAAATTTAGCATCAAGTATAGTTTTAAAACATCTTAAATGCTGATATGCTATAAGAAATAATACATTTCTGCGATGATACTCAAGGAATAAAATTAGATATAAAAATATGTAATCTTAATAAGTTATATTTAAAAAGATCAAAATTACTAATATTTATGTTCTCATAGAACTGAAGAATCTTACTTTCCTGATTTTCTTGATTTCTCCTAAATTTTTAGAATTTAGGATCTACTACAGAATGTCTTCCTCCTACCAATTAAATGTGGAAACCGCCTAATACTGTTAACTCTATTTGGGATCTTTTTCTCTGCTTACTTCCTAAGTGAACTCATCCACTCTCACTGCTTCAACTATCATTGTTTAGAGGGTGACTCTGAAATCCTCATCTCTGGCCTCTATTTCTCTGTGCTCTGGTGCTGTATTCCCAACCACCTATGAGATACATATCATTTCAGGCATATTGTAAGAAATGTCAAAGAACAGGCAAATTAGGAATAATATAACACTGTACTCAAGTAGAAAAAAATATTAAATCAAACAAAAAAACTACAGTTTTTAGTAGTGTATAGACTCACATAATTCTATATACTGCCTGAGGATTTGCTTTCTTTCATTATAGAAATTAGACCTACTGATAGTAGGAAATTCCAATCTCTGAATTATGATTATTATTCTAATTAACAATATGCTCTTACACTATCAGTTTCACTTCAACCACTGAATTATTCCTAATATTGTAGTAGAGTTTTATTACTTTCAAATTGAATTTAATCACTTGGGGGGAAAATATAAGAATATAAGGTTTTTAATTAAAGTTTCTGAACTAGGATAGTTTATTTTTAGAAGAAAAATAGTTCCCAATGTTTTTCTTCATCATTGGCTCCCAAATAACATATTTATTTCTTTAATTGTTTGTCTTCATACTCACTAATCAATTCATTAATTTTTTAAAGACTTCTCTAAAGCACATTTTTTCACTTCTCTAAAGACCCTTAGTTATCTTCAATGATAAAATGACAACTGAGAATTTAGTAGAGGCTTCAGATGAAAACTGGCTAAATTTCATTATGCAATATAAGCAAACCATATATTTTTAGAATTTCACTGAACAAAAATAAAAACAAAGGGAATTCTAAGAGGAAGCCATGTAGCTATGGCTTTAAAGATTGGCTAAACCTCCTAAGGTGGTTCCCTATAGGTCTTGGGTAGCACTAAGAAGGCTCTTAGTGATCTTCAGCACAAATCACTGATGAAACACATACTGTCTCACTCCTATGTTGCACTTTTAAGATGGATGATTACACATTTTATCAAGTAAATTTCACTGCTGTTTTTTTCTCAAATATTTTTTCTTCAAATTAAGAGTATAAATAAAATAGTTTTAGGATAGTTCTTAAGAACCCATGTCTGGTTGTCCCTAATGCTCATAAAAGGTACAAAGTATGCCCAAACTATCACTAAATCCTGTCAATCATTCCTTTCTAAATATATCCAAAATCTGACCACTTCTTTCCCTCTATTCTGCCTCTATAATCTCCTAACAGGATTATTGCCAAGAGCCTCCTAAATAGTCTTCCTAATCCCACCCTAGTCCCACTACAGTCCATTCTCTATATAGGAGACTCCGTAATCACTATAAATCACTCCTCTGTTCAAAATCTTCTCCTAGCTTCCTATAACAGCTGAAATAAATGTCAAGTCCTTACAACAGTTTAGATGACCCTTCATGGTCTTGTTCCCCTACACCTCAACCATTCTTGCCTTCCTATACTCATTCAGCCCCAGCATCTTCTTGCTATTCCTTGAACACACCAAACATATTCTCAATTCAGGTCCTATGCACTTGCTGCTTCCTTAGCCTGAAAGATTCCTCATATCCACAGGACTTGCTCTCCTGCTTCTTTCCAGATTCTGTTCAGTAAGGCCTTCTCTAACAAATGAACATATAAGCTAGTACGCTTTTTCTGCTACCCAGCCCATTCTACGACCTTTAACCTGTTTTATTTTTCCCCAATGTGCTTACCACTGCTTGACATACTATATGTATGTTTATTATTTAAATTACCTAATGAGAATGTTAGTTCCAAGAAAGCAGAGACTGTTTTGTTCCTTGCTCTTTCCCCAGTAATGAATACAGAATGGTAGACTATCAATGAATATCAATATTAATCACAAAAATGAATGAATGAACCTTGTGGTAGTTTCTTATCCAAATCTAGATGCAGGCTATTCCTTCAAACTGCATACTACTATAAATCATATTTCTTGTTGTATTATCATTTTGTACTTATCTTAGCATCCTGGAAACATCAAGAACCATGTTTTACTTCTCTTTGCATTCCCTGTATCAACCATTATTTCTTTCTTATAACAGGTACTCAATATTTGTTAAGCTAAATTTGAAGACATACTGAAAAATACTTTTATAATACCCTGGATCTGTTGTGTTATCCTTCAGCAAATAGCCCAATACCAAATCCTAAACTGCTAAAGACTGTTCTGCTTTTATAACCAAACAGTAAATTTAATGCAAGTGAGACAGAAGAGAGTGTGTAACCTGCCTTGGAGATGTCTGATATCCATTTTGTACTGCTGTGAATACTACAGAAAACATTTTAAATGATGTTAACAAAACAAAAGAGTTTTATAAGATAATGAAAACTACTTGACAGAAAACTGCTTCAACTTGATTCATTACTGAATACTAAAAAAATAAATAAATAAAAAATAGGGCCACACAGCACATGCCTTACTCTATCTTTATAAAGAAATAAATGACCAGAAAGCAAACTAATATCAAGAAATTTTTCCTAAGAAAAATTCCAGCATCACTATTGGAATTTATACCCGCGTGACCCAAAATTTTTGCATAACTCATTAACTGTTTTTTTTTAATAATAAGCTTAAATCACCAAGAAATGATTAAATTTTGATCGATATATTTAAAAAATATGCCTTGAGTTTTAAACTTCCACCATATCAGTTAAAATTTTAAAATATGATACTAAAAAGATTAAACCTTCATCATCAAGAAAAGTCAGCTCACTGCAATTTGTTCCCCAAGACCTGTGGACAAAAGGATTTTACTTTTCAGCCAAGTACTATGAAAACTGATAATTCATAATTACAGTGATCAAAACAATGGACAAGCTAGAACTCTCCTTTTCTAAGCACAAGAAGTAACAGCATTAAAAATAAATGTATGGTAAAAATAAGGTCTTGCCTTATACTGTGTTAGCTCACCTCAGGTATGAGTCTATCCAAGTGCTCCGCTCGGTTTCCATGAGAAGGATGTGTGGATAACCATTCTGGCAACTTGGGAGAACCAGAGAGGTCATCTATAAATTCCATCTGCTGCCAAAATACTGAACTTGATCTGACGTCCACACAGGCCTAAAACCAATATTAATAAAATCATAAAATAAGTTTCGTTATGAGGACACTTTTTTTACATTTACCTTTATGTCATTACATGTTTAAAAAAATATTTTCTATCATTCTAATAAGTAGAATGTGTTCATTGCTTTAAAAATAAATTTAAGGAATATAGTATTATATAACTTAAAGGAGACTATCCATCATCCTCCTTACCCCAACCTCAACACAATATCTACAATAATACCACTCCTGAAGATAACTCAGTGTTTTCAGTACGGATATTAAAAATATGTATTAAAGGCAAAAATCTTCCAAATTAAGATATTCTATGTTTTTATAAAAATAAGGTTTAAAAATCTAATCTGTTAATAGACTGTACTAAAGAAATTTTATTTTTAACCTATACCATTAGATTAGAAAACTTCAAATAAACATGAAGACTTGTATTTTAATATGGCCAATCACTTATTTTTCCTCAATGTGTGTGCTGAAGAACATATTCAAGTCATTCAAAATACCTTATAAAAGTATGTCTTTTTTAAAAAATAAGATATATAGATCTTGAGTATATGTATATACAATTCCATCATGTACATATATGCATATTTTATATGCATAGGACATTTCTGGAAGGCTATTTACAAAACTGTTAATAGTAGCTGTCCTAACAATATAATGGGTGTTTCACGGTAGAGAAAGAGCAAGACTTTTACTTTTAAACTATATTAATGTATATTATTTTTATAATAAAAATTATTTCTGAATCCTATATAAAGTTATTTAAATATTATTATAAGCCTGTCCAATTTATTCACATTTCTTAACTTACACTTTATCTATAAGAAATGAGACTGGAAAAAGTTATTATATTTTATTTCTCAACCAGTTTACTTTTGATTAAATCTGTTAAGAAAAAATTACACTAATTAAATGTACTATCAAAAAGCCTAAATGTGCTATCAGACTTCAAATAGTGAGATTGTGATACACAAAAAGACAAATATAGAACATCATATGCTAGTCAACATGATTTTTATTTAATACCATTAAAATATTTTTGAATGTTGGAAAAATTTAAAAAAATAATTTTAAATTGAAGCAAATTTTATTCAATATTTAAAGAAAACAACTTTTTTTATTGTGGTAAAATGCATATAGCATGAAATTTACCATCTTAACTATTTTTAAGTGTACCATTCAGTGGTACTAAACATATTAACATTGTTCTACAGCCATAACCACCATCCATCTCCATAATTCTTTTTATCTTGTAAAACTGAAATTCTATACCTATTAGATATTAACTACCCATTCTCCCCTCCCCCCCATTCCTTGGCAACCACCAATACAATTTCTGTTTTTATGATTTTGACTACTCTAAGTACTTCATATAAATGGAATCATATAGTACTTGTATTTTTGCAACTGGCTTATTTCACTTAGCACCATGTCCTTGAGATTCACCACATTATAGCATATTACAGAATTTTCTAACTTTTTAAGGCTGAATGATATTCCATTGTATGTATATACCACATTTTGCTTTATCTATTGATCGGTCATGGACACTTGGGTTACTTTCACATTTTAGCTATTGTAAATAATGCTGCTATGAACATTTCATATGGATATACAAATATATCTTCAAGACCCTGTTTCAATTACTTTGGGTATATACCCAGTAGGAGAACTACTGAATCATATGGTAATTCTTTTTTTTTTTTTTTTTTTTTTTTTTTTGAGGAATAGCCATACTATTTTTCACAGTGGCTGTATCATTTTGCACTCCCACCAAACAATGTACAAGAGTTCCAATTTCTTCACATCCTTGTCAACAATTATTTGTTATTTTGATAGCAGCCACCCTAATGGGTGTGAGATGGTATGTCAATGTAGTTTTAATTTACATTTCCCTAATGATTAGTGATGTAGAGCATCTTTTCACGTGCTTATTGGACACTCATATATCTTGTCTATTCAATGGGTTGCTTAAATGTGTATTGTTTAATTTCCACAATTCTGTGAATTTTCCAGTGTTACTTTTGTTATTGATTTCTAACTTCATTCCATTGTGGTCAGTGAATCTTATATTTCTATTACTGTACCTTTCAGCTTTAGAATTTCTTGTTGGTTTCTTTTTACGTTTTCAATCTCTATATTGATATTTCTATTTTATGCATAATAATTTTCTTGACTTTCTCCACAACTTCCTTTAGTTCTTCGAGCATATTTTAAAGTCACTGTCTAGTATATCTGCCACTAGGTATTTTTCAGGGACAGTTTCTGTTGATTTTTTTTTCTTTAATGGGCCATACTTTGCTGTTTCCCTGAATGACTTGTGATTTCTTTTGTTGAACACTGGACATCTGAATCTAATAACGATGTATTTCTGGAATTCAGATTCTATGCCCTTACTCAAGGTTTGCTGGTTTTGTTATTGTTTTTATTGTTGTGTGTGTGTGTGTGTTGCGGGGGGGGGGCGGGGGGGTAGGGAACTAGACTTATAAATTCCCCAGAAGTCCCTTCAGCCAGAAGGAGAGGGACTTGAAATAATGAGGGAAGGTGCAACAACAATGGTTTCTCACTGCTTTGTCTGCCCACCTGCAATCAAAAGCGGCATTCAGTGACCAGAGCACAGATCTGTGATATTAGGAAGGCAGGGTTCTTTTAGTTCACCCTGGCTACCGAAGCTGTATACAAACTGTTCCAGAAACACATACACAGCTGTCTGCCATGTGACTGGGGGTGTGGAATAGGTAGCTGCTACTGTGCGAAGGGCTGAAATTGACTGAAATTAAGCAAAATTCATTGTCTAAGATTTCCCCTGGAAGTTGCACAAGACTTCAACTGATTCCAGAGCTCCAAAATAGTTAAAGCAAACAGATTTTGCCAATGTGGTCTAGGTGGTGAGACAGATTTCCGGTGCTTTCTATTACAAATCTTTTCAGAACAATAATATAATTCCTTAAGACCACTGATTATTCTAAATTAAAAAGAATTCAAGGTATTTTGCCCTATTAATCATATATGGATATATATATATGTATATATGTGAATAAATAGGAAAATATAAATGTTTACAACAAACATAAATATGTGATCCATGTTTACACATATACAAATGTATCTATATATGTGCAAGGTATGTGTAATGTGTATGTGCTTATTTATAAAATGTGCCATACATATGTATATTGATACAGAAATACTTATTTGACGCTAAGTTCTAATTACACACAGAAATATGTCCTTCAATAGCAGGTCAGCATATTCACAACATAAATATAAACTGAGACAATCAAGCAAGGTATTCTTCTAAAATAGCCAATAAAATATAAAATGAGTTGAAAGATTTTAACTGAAATTATAAGCTACCATTTTCAAAAGCATGACCCTTCTAGCAGTTAAAAAAATGTTCTAAAAACTGGATGGTAAACATTTCGACAGACTTTACAAATTCAGGAATTATCTACTATGAGGTTTATTCGCTACACAGACCAAAGTATATTTAATATCTTTTCAGACCAAAAGTGCTAATCACAAGTAAAATATTTCCCACTTCAATCTCTAAGAAACACAGAAGGCAACCTTTAAAGTAATATTTGATATGCAGAAATAGAAGAAATTAATTATCCCAACAGACTAAAAAATATTCCAAACTTAAAAGTATTCCCCACCAAAAAAAACAACTGGAGATATCTGCTTTAATATTAAGATAAAGATGTTGAAGTTTGTATACACTTCCAAAACCCAATTCAAAGACCCATTAATGTCAAATAACTTTGTTTTCAAAAGGAATATTTTACTTATATTTTTCCCAGTTTATGAAAAGTAAGTGACAGAGTGACGTCAACAAAATGGTAGAGTGCACTGATTTGACAATAATACACAGACAAATTCCCTTTGTGAGAAATCCAGAAACTAATTCAAAGACTTCTGCACTCTGAGCAAGTGTGAAACCAGACACATCAAAACTAGTAGGAAAATTCAACACAGTTCCTACCATAACCTCTACACTCAACACAGGGCCATACAATTGGAAGGAAACCCAGTTTCCAGATTCTCCCTGGGTAAGGCAAGAGTTAGATCATATGCCCAACATTCCAACTTTTCCAGGTTTGCCCAATGGACTGGCTTCTGTCTTGCTTCTCTCTGACCACTGATAAGATCCAGCATAAACCAGATGCCTGGAAACCAGTGAAACAAAGATGGCAGTTTGAACTAACACATGATAGTTATCAATGCTCCTTCCCACAGCTCAGCAGAGAGCAAGCAGGCAAAAAGTCCCAGATTCCAGCTTCTCTTCCCTGGGAAGGAAGGAAGTAAACCACATGTCTAACACTGCAACACTTCTGGAAGCTGCCTGAGGACTGGCTAGTGTCTCATCTTTCTCAGAGCACTGACAGGACTCAGCATACTTTAGATGCCTAAAAGCCACTAAGAACAAAGACAGAGGTTTGGACTAGCATGAAGGTTTCAGAAGTCCCCAAAATCTCTCACTGGACTATTGATAAAAGACCTCTCCTGTATAAGTCCAGTCCAAGAAAACTGGAAGAGGTGGTTGCTTTTTATAATGTGAAGAGATCAATGCAAAGAGTCAAAGAAAATGAAGAAACAAGAAAATATGTCCCGAAGAACAAGTAAAATCTCCAGAAACAAACCCTGATGAAACAAATATATAATTTAGTGACATAGAATTCAGACTACCTATCATAAAGATGCTCAACCAGGTCTGGGGAAGTTTATAAACAAAGCGAGAATTATAACGAAGACAGAAAATATTAAAAAACACCAAACATAAATCTTGACACTCAAGAATACAATAAATGAACCGAAAATATTCACTAGAGGGGATCAACTGCAGACACAATCCAGAAAGGATCAGTAAACTTAAAGACAAGTCACTGGAAATTATTCACTCATGGGAGTAAAAAAATAATAAGAGTGAAAAAAGCTTAATTAATTTATACGACACTATCTAACAGGCCAATATATGCATTATAGGAGTCCCAGAAAGATAGAGAGAGAAGCATTAAACTCCTCCCTCAAAAGATAGAGTATCTGAAAGCATGAAAAAACAATATTCAACTGTGGTCTACAAGAGACTCACTTTAGATTTAAGGACAGACTCAAAGTGTAGGGCTGAGAAAAGATTTTCCATGCAAATGGTAACCAAAAGAGAAGACTCCATAAATAAAACTTGTGAGAAATGAAAGGGGAGACATTACAATTAAAGCTACAGAAATAAAAAGAATCATAAGAGCTCACTATGAAGAGTTATATGCCAAAGAATTTGATAATCTAGAAGAAATGGATAAATCCTAAATATATGCAACCTACCAAGACTGAATCATAAATAGAAAATCTGAACAGACCTAAAACTACTTAGGAGACTGAATTAGTAATAATAAAAAAATCTCCCAAAAACAAAAAAAAATCTCAGAACCAGATGGTTCAAAGGGGAATTCTATCCAACATTTAAAGAAGAATTAATGTTAATCCTTTTCAAAATCATCCAAAAAATTGATTAGGGAGAAACAGTGTCAAACTCAGAGAAGCAGAGAGTAGAACGCTGGTTGCCAGGGGCTGGGGTAAGGAGAAATGGAAAGTTGCTATTCGACAGGTATATATTTTCAGTTATATAAAATGAATAAATTCTAGAGATATGATGTACAATCTTGTACCTATTGTTAAAAGTACTGGTGCCTCCTGACTAGAAAATAGGTGGTAGTAGAATAATAGATGCCATTTCTTAAGTACCTCTAAAAGTGAATTAATCCTACTCTTGTCATTCTCCAGTTTCGGCTTTCCAAAGTTTCAAAGAATCAACAGAGCATATATAGCAGCAAACCTGCAACTACACAATTTTGAGACAATGTAACTCCTGCAGCAAAAGCCTCTTCTAAACAAAAGAAAGCTAAAAAAGAAAATTTCTCAGCCTTACTGGGATCAATTAATCAGTTTGTTCCTGACTTCTAAGTTTGTGACCTGGAAATTCAAATTCATTCGAATTTGGGAGAAATCCCCACCATTAAGTTAAATGTGACTGTGCATTTCATATGCAGAAAACAAACACCCTATCTGGCATCTTACATTAAAAATAAGCATTTAAGATAATAATGTCTTCCTACAAACAGGTAGCATCTTCCATATTAAGTTCAAGTCTTTCTTCTTCCCCTTAGTACTCATTTATATATTTCAAGCCACTTAATTTCCTTCTCCTTTTGTATTCCTAGGAACTCCGGTATTGAGAAAAGGAGAGTTTCTTTTTAGAGACCACAGGCTCTAATTCTGAGACCATGGTATACCAGGCACTTCTCTGAGCACCATTCAAATGGATGGCTTCTCTGCATACACTGATCTTTTCTCTGCATTCTCCAAGCCCTACAGGGTCCCAAGGTTTCTTCTTTGTGTCTCAGTTGGCTTTTTCCACTGCCCTGTGCTTTGGAATACTTTGGCCCAAGAATTCTACTCTCTAAGGAATGTTCCATAGGGTCTCCAAATTTTTGTCAGCTGAATTCTTGCACTTAAGTTCCCACTTACTCTTGCTGATCTAGATCCAATACTGCCTGATTTGTCTCTCTAGCTTTGAAATCAGTTATGCGAGAAGTATATTTCCTTTTATTTTCCATATCTGTTTAGCTTAGTCTCAAGAATTCAACTTTTTTCTTAAGTAAAATTCTCTTTCTCCATGTCAGTCAGTGTGCCATTCTTTCCCTCCTTTCTTCATTTTTTTCTTTTTCTTATATAATTTCACCCTTCTTTTTCTGAAAGAACTAAAATATCTTGATTTAAAAACTCTTCTTCCCTGAATCTCTGGTTCCTAAAGACAGAGTTTTCACATATACTTTTTAAATTTCCTTAATCCCTGAGTTTGTAATAATTATAGATTTTATTCTCCACCTCACCCCAAAATATAATACATGTGTTTCTTAATAAGGATCCCTGTTTCTTTTCTTTTCCCCAGGTCCTAAAAGACTGCCCCCCACTCCCACAGCTTTATTGAAGTATAACAAACAATTAGTTGCTTATATTTACATTGTACAAGTCAATGAGTTTTTTTTTCAATTATAGTTGGCATACAATAATATATTAGTTTCAGTTGTATAGCATAGTAATTAGAGATCTATATAAATCACAAAGTGGTCACCTGACTGAAACGAGTACCCCTCCTCCCCTTTACATATCTTTTACAACTCTGTTGACTATTTTCCTTATGCTACACATTTCTCCATGACTATTTTGTATCTATCAATTTGTACTTCTTAATCCCTTTGCCCTTTTTCACCATTTCTCCAATCCCCTCCCATCTAGTAGCCCTCAAAATATTCTCTGTATCTATAGTTTGTTTCTGTTGTTGTTGATTTTGTTCCTTAGATTCTACATGTACATGAAATCGTGGTATTTGTCTTTCTCCATCTGACTTACTTCATTCAATGTAATGCCCTCTAGGTTCATAAAGGCAATTTCTTTTTCCATCCCCTTCCTTTTAGTCTATGTGTGTCTTTTAATCTGAAGTAAGTCTCTTATAGGCAGCATATGTAGGAGTCTTGTTTTCTTATCCATTTAGCCACTCTATCTTTTGGTTGGAGCACTTAATGCTTTTCCATTTGAGGTGCTTGTTGACAGGAATGTAGATATTACCACTCTTTATTTCTGTTTTTGATACATGCTTTTTCTTCTTAAAGAAGTCCCTCCAACAGTTCCTGTAATACTGGCTTGGGGTCAATAAATTCCTTTGGCTTATTTTTGTCTGGGAAGCTCTTTACCTCTCCTTTGACTCTAAATGATAGCATTGCTGGATAAGTATTCTTGGTTGTAGATCCTGGGTTTTCATCATGTCAAATATTTTGTGCCAAACCCTTCTGTCCTATAAAGTTTCTTTTGAGAAATCAGCTGCCAGTCTTATGGGAGCTCCCCTGTAGATAACTAATTACTTTTCTCTTGCTGCTTTTTAAGATTCTCTATTTGTATTTAAACTTTGGCATTTTAATTACGACGTGTCTTGGTGTGGTCCTCTTGGAGTTCAGTTTTTGGGGGCCTCTCTGAGCTTCCTGGGGTTGTATTTCTATTTCCTTCACCAAGTTAGAGAAGTTTTCCATCATTATTTCTTCAAATCGGTTTTCAACTTCTTGTTCTCCCTCTTTAGGTACCCCCTATGGCACAGATGTTATTACTCTTAATTTTGTCCCATAGGCTCATTAAATTATTACTATAGTCTTAGTTACTTTTTTCTTACCATTCTGGTTGGGTGTCCTTGGCTTCCCCATCCTCTATATCGGTGTTTCAATTTTCTTCTTCCTCCATCCTGTTGATTCCTTCTAATATACGCATCTCAGATCATGTGTTCTTCATTTCTGACTGGTTCCTTTTTATAGTTTCCATTTCCATTTTTATGTTTTTTTAATCTCTTTGTTAAAGTTCTCACTGAGTTGAACTATCCTTCCCTAAGTTCACTGAGCATCTTTATAATCAGTGTTTTGAACTGTGCATCTGTTAGATTGCTTGACTCCATTTTTCCTTGATCTATGTTATGTTCTTTCATGTGGTTTCTGCTTCTTTGTCTTCCTATTATGGCCACCTTTCTGTGTGTTTCTATGTACTAATCAAAGCTCCTAAGTCTCCTGGTCTCAATGGCATGGCTTTGTGTAGTAGGTGTCCAGCAGCACAGTCCTGAAAGGAGGTTCAGCTGCAGGCCAAGTAAAGCCCCAGCCTGTGCTTCTCCGGGGCCACTTGTTAAGATTCAGCAAGCAATCCAAAGACCGTGCTTACAGTTGCCTCAAAAAGCCATGCCAGAATCCGAGGTTGGCTGCCCCCAGTATGAGTCTTGGCGCTGCTCAGCAAGTGGCACAGGGCTTGCCAAAGACATAACTGGATGTGGCTTGGGTAGAGCCACAAGTTGAGGGAGACAGAGTTTCAGGGAATCCTCTGGGCAGAGCAACCTCTGTTATCCAGTATGATGTTGCCTCAGCTATGGCAGCACTGCATCGCACACTGGGAGGGAGCAGGGCTCAAGAGAGGGACAATGGACACTGCCAGTATTTCTGCCTAGGAGAAAGCCTCACCTCCAGCCCTTGCTCCAACAACTCAGCATCCTCCTGAGTCCCTGGTGCCCCCCAAGCAGCCAGCCGAGCACTGGTGCTCAGAGTGAGCAGGCCTGTCACTGCAAAAGTCCAAATGCAGGCACAGCTCCTTGAAGAGGCATCTGCTACAGTGGTAGCGTCTGTCCCATTCAGCCATTGGGACCAGGCAGCCTCGAGTCTTCGCCCCTCCTATCTCCAACCATTGCAGGGTGATTTCATATTCCTTTCCCTAGTTATAGGGCTTCTGTTCATCTAGATCCCCAAGCGACTCTGCTTGCTGTTTGCTCCGTGTTTCCGTCTCAACTTTGAGGTGGTCGCAAGAGGGGATGAAGGAAGCTTCTATCATCTATGCCATTTTCCCCCTCTATCAGATCCAAATTTCTTTTAAACAGTTTGCTAATGAAGTCCATCTCCTTGTTTTGTTAAACCCACAATCTAGACTAGCCTTTACGTAATGAATAATCTTATACTAGTATGAGAACACATGGTGGGATGGTGGGGGGCACTGAGTAACCCTCCCCAAAAAAGTACTGTATTATACACTTAAAATTCTATTGAGAGTAGATCTCATGTTAAATGTTCTTAACACAATAAAAAAGTTGAAAAAGTGACATTATAGATCAAAATGGAAATATTTTTTAAAGAAATATTCATCCCATCACAAGCCTACCTTACTTGCTTCCATAAAAATTATGGCAAAGTAAGGAACTTGTGTTTATCAAGTGTCTGGAAGTACATAAAGAAAGAAAGGATGGGACATTTTCTAGACAACATTTTCTTCTTAAAATAGAACTAGTAATGGCCACAGTTAGCCAGGGAAACATAAGAAAATATGTGAAATACATTGGTCCTGGAATACCTTTTGACACAGTATACTGGGATAATGAGAAGAGCACAGGTTTTAGAATTAAAAAGATCTGGGTTCAAAATGCCAGTTTATTTTGCTTAATTAATAATCACTTATACCACACTATGTGCCAGGTATTCTTCTATATACATTACATCTCATTATATTAATTCACTTAATCGCCATAACAACTTCATGAGGCAAGTACTATTATTACACTCATTTTATAGATGAGATGAAGAAACCAAGTCCCACAAAAGCCAAGTAATTTGCCAAGGGCCACACAGCTAATAAACGAGAAAGTCACAAATTGAACCCATGTAGACTAGTTTCAGAGTTTGTGACCTTAGGCCAATAATTTAGTCTCTGGAAATCTGATTCATCAGAAAAATGAAACTAAAGCAGTGGATCATTAGGATTAAATGTGATAACTCTTGTAAAGTAGCCAGCCCAGAACATGGTGAAAACTATGTCTACTCTTCCTGTCCTCTGGTGAGCAACCAGAGTCCTATGGTTATTCCAAGAGGCTAGGATTGATCATAAGTGATGATGTCATGAGTTTAACAACTAAAGAAGGGTCTATTTTAATTCAGCCTATAATATCAATATGCATGAACATGTATTAAGGGGCATATTAATTGACATTTTCTATTATTCAATTAGAAACTCATTGGTAGAGGAAGATGGGGTAAAAGGGGTCAAATATGTGGTGACATTAAAGAATTAAAAAAAATTCATTGGACTGGTATATTCATAAGAGCATGGTAGTATAAGAGCTATTCTTATAATATGGACATTACCCAATGCCAAAACAGTGCTAGAGAAAAATGTATAAATAGATCTAGACCTAGTATACCCTCACCTATAATCACAATTTTCATTAGAATTACAAAGATAAAAAGTATCTCTGAATTTTGCTCTTTCTCTTCAGCTAGACTCTCCAACAAAACTCCTGCCAGACATCACTTTCTCTCAAAGGTAAATTCTTATATTAGAAGTTTTGAATCTTTTTTCAGAATGCTATTAACAGCCTACACTTGTCCCAGACATTCTGGCATCTCTTCCTGTATTACACATAAACTTCTGGTAGGTAAAATACTACACAGTCTGGAGGTAATACTGTAAAGGACTGTGGCAAAAGGGTAGCTGGATTCCTAGAGGTAGAATACGCTGAGATTATTTTAATACATGAGATTTAAAGTGACCAAAACAGACATAAAAATGGGCATCTTAGAGGCAATACTGTAGAAGACCAAAATTGTTCCTAGTGGGTTAAAGTATTAAAAACGTTCCATTTCAGAAATAAATGTATCTTTATCTTCGGAGGGAAAAACCTTACTATCTGTGAGACTTCTGGTGAGTTACGTAATTTCTCCATCCCTCAGTTTCATCTGTAAAATGATAGTAATAATAGTACCTATACTTCACAGGTTTGTTATAAAGATTAAAAGTTAACACATGTAAAATACGCAGAACAGTGCCAAGCACATAAAGAAACGTTAGCTATTATTATCATTGCTGTCAACAGCATCATCAGTGTTATCACACTACTGTAATCATTGTCATTATCATCTGCCAGAACACGGTTCATTTCGATCTCTCTTTCATAGGTTCATTTTCTCAATACTTGTTAAAGCTTACTTTACTTTGTAACCTATTTCTTGTCTAAACATTTTTCCAGCCAATAGTTAAAAATTGCTTTTAACAATGAATATGGCAATGATTTCAGCTAAATCATATTTGCTAATTCCTTTCATTAAAAAAAAAAAGAAGAAAAAAGAAAACCTGACCTATCAAAACTAATATGCCCTAACAAAGAGGAGGAATGGAAAGACTTCTATTATTTTGTACTTCATTTCATTTTAAAGTGTTTTGCATCTTTTTATTGCCAGCACATCAGTTCATCAATCAATATGATAAATTTGTAATAAATTTTCATGTATATATTTTTCTCTAGCCTAGGTTTTATCATAAGACTCAATACTTAGTTACTATTGCAATCACAGCAATTAAAAATTAAACAAATACACAAAAGCCTGTCTCATTTCTCTAGGTAATACAATTAGGTTCAAAATAAGATATAACAGATAATGAATGCATTATGAACATTTACCTTATAACAAACCTATTAAAGAGATGTTCTCATGTATGGCTTTTTCTTTCTTAAATACTAAATAAAGAATCTAAGACATTAACTCAAATAAAACACAAAGACAGTCAGTCTGCTATGACGAAGTCTCTGATTACTAACCTGGAAAACTGAGACCTGGATTCTAGCTCAGCCTCTTCTGCTAACTAGGTGTATGTTATTGGACAAACCACTTCACCTCTTTGGACCCTAATTTCCTTATCTGTAAAAGGAGAAGGTAAATTAGATTATTTCCAATTTTCTGTCATACTTCAAAAGTCTATAATTCTTTAACCTATTTCAGAGAGTTTAGAATTTTGATTTTTCTCTTATTTCTGTGATGAAAATAAATTTTGCTTATTACCTATTTCCCTCACTAGATGGTGCTATCTGCTTAGTTATTCGGGCTACTTGAGGAAACCAGCTGGTAATATCTCTCAGTAGAGCTATTTATAAACTTTTGTGGCTAGACAATTCCTCCCTTTAGAGCAGCGGTCCACAACCTTTTTGGCTCTAGGGATGGGTGATCCTATGAGAATTCAATGCCTGACGATTTGAGGTGGAGTTGAGGTGGTGATGGAAGCTCTTGGGAGCAGCTGCAAATACAGATGAAGCTCCACTTGCTCGCTTGCCACTCACTTCCTGTTGTGCAGCCCAGTTCCTAACAGGGCAGGGTTCTCCAGGCCACCACAGGTTATAACATCCCTGCCCCCCCATCTCACAGGCCCACTGAACATCAGTAATCTCCACCTTCCAGATCACTGTGACAATCAAAAACAAGCACATAAAGTACCCCACTAAAAGGCTGTTCACCCAGTTTAGAACCAGTAAAAGAAAATGTTTTATTTTTTATAGTTAAGAAATAGATATTCAAAAGTAAAAATGGATGATTTAGTTGTTTGTGAAATCAAATAAACAAAAGTAATTTCTGTAAATGGCTATAAAGTGTCAAATTCTCTTCACAGTAACATGAATATACAAACATACAAAATCAAATATTTCACAGGGCATCTTTTTTGTCAGCTGATAATCGAATAGGTAGTTATCATTCTGTGCTTAAGATACATCTCAGTCCTACCAGTTTTTACTAATTCTGTACTAGTCATTCTGATAATTTATATATCATATAAATGAAAAATTAAAACAACTATAAAAATATAAGTATACAAATAAACTCACAGCCAACAGCAGAGTAGAGCCCACTCTGGGGAAAGCAAGGTGCTTATTTTGAAAGAGGCCTCATGAGTAACTTAATTTTAATTAATTTTTCATATTGTTTAGCTCTTGGCCTGAAAAGTTCATAAATCCAATGGGACAGCACATGACCAATAAATCCATCTCTTAAGAACAGTTCTCAATAACCAAGCTCACAAGACTGACATAAAATCAGAAATGTCAACTTATTAATTTATGGCAATAACTATAAATGCCAAAACTACCAAAGATACAGAACATGTTCTCTCCTTTTCAGGCATGGTATAAAAGAAGATAGGGTATGATTGGAATATTGTCTAATAAGCAGAGAATTAAGAATGAGGGAATTATGTTATGTGATTTGAATATTAAATGGCAAGAAATCAAAGGAGTCTGATGCATCAATGTCCAAAAAAAGGATACAAGCCACAAATAAGAATCAAGTATCAAGTCCAGGATACTCAAAATAACATTTTCAGGCAGGTACTATCATTATTCCCATTTTTCAGACTAGAAAATAGACTTGAAGATGTTAAATGATTTGCCTATAGTCACATGGAGAAGAAAGGAATTCAGGCTTAGGTCTGTCTGACTCTGGAGCCCAAGGTCCTAATCATTATACTAAATACAATATAAAATCCTTAAAATTGCTAACGAAGAAGTCTCTACCTTTCATTTTTATCTCTTGACATGGGTGCTCTTGAATTCTACCTACATTTTAGTGATACTGTATTTTCAACTCCTGGACTAAGCCATCATTTCTCTTGCCTTTGAACATGCTATCTGCCATGCCAAAAACACCCCCATCAACACCTTCACCAGAATAATTACTGCTTAGCTTTCATATCCCCCTTCAAATAATTTCTTTCTCAGTATTATCCCTAGATTAAGTTTTCCTGATCCCTACAGTTACATCTCCCTGCTATATTCTTCGGTTGGGATACTGTATATCTCTATTATAATACTTCAAACTATAAAAATTACAGTTTATTGAATGTCCCTGTTTCTTATTCAAATTCTGACCTCCATAAAGGTATTGTGTATCCCTAGATCCTGGGAGACGACAGGCACACATTAAATATATGGTAAATGAATAAATGAAAATCAACACAACAGGTCAGAGAAGAGATATATAAATGTAAGGAGAGTGACACCTGGGCCTAAAAGATCTGTCTTCTGATTATAGCAACAAATATTAAAAAAGAATGAATCAATCAGAATTACGGGGTTAGTCAGCCCCAAAACTGAAAAATCTGGTGGCAAATGCTGGCCAATGTCCATTTAAGTCTTGCCTTGAGAAAGTGAATATCCTAGCTTATTAGCCCTGATTCTTATGTGTGGCAAGGTGGAGAATCGAAAAGAGGGAAGTATGAATGGAGTCAATGAAAGCTATAATGAGACTGGTGCAGAAGTTCAGGTAAAACATGTTAACAGATGGGAACACTGAAATATATTTCACAGACAGAACTACCAGGACTTGGTAAATGGTTACATGTAAATCATAAAGAAGAGGGAAGTGCTAAGGAGAACTCCAGATTTTTTCCAAAAGCAACTGAACACAAGGTTATGGCATATTTATGGGGAAAAGAAAAACTAGGAGAGAAAAAGGTGAAAAGGGAAATCAAGGATTTAATACTGAATATATTAGGTTTGAGATACTTGTGAAATATAAAGAGGAAATAACAGGCTGACATTTGGACATAAGTGATTAAAAGATTAGTGCTCTTAGAACTTTAATTATAAAGACTCTATGAGTAGGTCCTGTTATTGTTCCTATCTTACAGATGAGAAAAATTCAAGGTGCAAAAAGGATAAATAACTTGCCCAAGATCACACAGCTAGTACACTCTGGCAAAGCAGATTCGCAAACTGAGGCAGTCTAGTTCCAGAGATCACTCAGTATCACCACACTATATTGCTTCTTTGGTAGCCGATTGATACTCTGCCCTATGGGAATTCCAGAAAGGTTCAGTGTTTAGTACCTAGGAAAGAAGGGGTGAGGTATAAGGTTCAAACAGAAAATTAAGCAAAAGTCTCTACAGTGAATGAGAAAAACCTCACTTCCCTCCCCTTCTCAACCCAGTTTTACAAGATTCTTCTGCAAAGACACTTGAATAGCAATAGAGAAAAGACCTCAATATATTTGGTGTGAAACTGCCCCCCAAAAGAGCTACCTCACTGACCTATAATCTTACAGTAAAGTCCACTATCCCAACTTATGCACACAGAGCTTCTGAAAAGTTTCTTAGTGCCTTCTTGTAAAGCATGGACAATCATGAATCACAAATTTGGGGATTTACAGTTCCATCCATGAGGAAGTTAACTGGTACTGGACTTGTCCTTCCACCTTAAATAATTATGAAACTGTACAGAGTATGTGAGGCAAACATTTTCAGAAAAGACAGAATGTAATCCTTAAGAGAAAGAGAAATACCTAAGTTGCTCCCCAGATTTGCTTCTGCTCTCTGCCTAGGACAGTTTCCTGACTGTAAGAGAGGGCGGTGGAACCCAAGTAGAGCACGGTGTGCCTAGATGAGCTAAGGAGTTAGGAGACAGGAGTTTAGGGCCACAGAAATGGCTGGAATTTGTGAGGTAAGATACCAGAAAGAAGTCTGCCCCAGAGGTTCCTTAAACTGGGTATCATCAAAATTAAAAATGTTTGCTTTACAAAAAACAAACAAACAAACAAACAACCTCTGTTAAGGAAAAGAAAAGACAAGACAAGGATGAGAAAAAGGTACTTTCACATATCCATATCCATTATCACATATCCAACAAATGACTGTATCCAGAATGTATAAGTAACGCTCTAAAGTCAATAGTAAGAAAACAAACAATCCAATGTTAACATGGCAAGACTTGAACAGATACTTGACCAAGGAGGAATACATAAAATCATTAGTCAGATTATAAAAGTCTAAATCTTCCATAACAAGAAACCAATAACGTCAAAACCTGAGTCAAGAAATTATAAAATAAACATATTACACAAAAATATAGAGGTAAATTGCTAAACGAATTTAAGGTGATTTTCACCTCTGGTTGTAAGGGGGTGAGGGGGTGCAGTGAAGGCTGTTATTTCCCATTATAATATTAAATGACTTTCTATAATAAAATGTGTGGCTACACACACACACACACACGCACACATATTTAAAGAAAATAATGGTTAATAGCATAAAATGCTAGTAATAAAAACAACAAGATTAAGATAGAAAGGTAAGTATAGAATATGACAACACAAAGGTAGATAAGCTGATCTTGAGAAATGTAATTATGGAAGAGGGATGTGGCAGAAACCAAACTATAGTGTGGACCTTGAAATCATACACACTGGGGTGTGAATCATAGCTCTGCCATTTTGTGCCTGTGAACAAGAAAGTAACTTAACCTATCTGGGCTTCAGTTCTTTCATCTGTAAAATGGAAATAATGCTCAGAACAATAACTACTTCATGGAGTTACTATAAGGATTAGATTAAGCAATGTATATAAAATTCTGAGCACATTACCTGCACATAATAAATATTAAACGGCAATAATGATGTTATTACCTAAAAATGTGATATCACAGAATAAATGGTAATATAAATATAATATTTGAAGTTTTTATACTGTTTCTCCCTTTTGATAGAAAATATTTGTATTCAGAGATGGCATTTTTATACCCTAAGTGCTCCATAACTAAGATATTACCTGTATCACCATGTATTCATGACTTATCTCTTGTAGTAATATTGTTTCTCCTTTGAACAAAATAAACGATAATATCACGACTGACAAAAAAGTCACCTAGTCCACAATACAATATTTTGTTTGCTTTAGAAACGAAATCATAGTTTTATCTATCCAGATGTACTTTTAAAAAATATATGGTGTGCATACTGTAAATAATCAAAGTAATATCAATATTTCTTCACTAACTTCTCTAATTTCATTCTTTAAATAAAACATAAAATTTATCAAGTCATCAAAAAACATAAAACTGGCATTTGATTACTCACATAGTAATTACTCAAAGTAGTAACTCCCAAAATGCTTGGAGAGCAGAATCACTTGGCAGCTTGTAAACATATTCAGTTTCAGAGTTTCATCATTTAACTACTGATTTCGAATTTATAAGTGTGGAGCCCAGAATATGTATTTTTTAAAATCTACCCAGCAAAAATATAATAAAAGGCAATCTTTAAAAGAAGAAACAAAAAAGGCAATAAAAATAAAACAATATGTTCAATTTTACAACTAGGAAAAAAAATGTAAATGTTTAAAAGCAATGAGATTCCATTTTTTTGTCCAAATTAACAAAAATTAAAGAGACTGAAAATAGTGCCGATGTAGGTATAAAAAGGGACATTCTGATATGTCATTGGAAAGATTAGCTATCTACATTTTGGAATAATTGAGTTATCTTTTAAAAATAAAAAATGAAAATGCCATCAATCCTACCCTACAGCTATAAAAGCCCAAGGAACATAAGAATACGTGTCTCAGGATGCCCATTTCAGAAATATTTGTAATAAAAAAAAATTTGAAATAACACAATGTTCATTAATAGATACATAATTAAGTGAATTATCCTTATTACAGAAGATTAGGTAGCTATTGAAAAGACTAAGTTAGAAACTTCCTCTTCTAGCAGCAATAGAGTAAGTAGCCTATAGTAGAACAATGTTCCTATAAGAAATAAGTAGAAAACTTACATAAAATATAAATAATATTTGTTCAAAGGTATTGGAGAGTTACTAAGTTAGCCAAAACTAGAGAAGACAAAATTCCAGAAAGAAGGAAAGCTTATTTAGGTGAGTCTGATCTTCTATGTGTCACACTTCCCCTCAGCAAATGTGTTAAATTTTAAGCAATAAAGAGGCTGAGAATATGAACAGAACGCAGAAGAAATCCAAGCAGAAAGAGGTGACTAAAGAGAGCTTCTAGCTGTCTAACAGAGCTAGGGAGCCAAAACTTAGAAGTCAGGCTGACAAGACAGCCAAATTAGAGAAGTCAAGATTTGAAAGACAAGGGAGACAGGGACAATTCTTGATGCCAGTTCATCATGGTGTCCATCAATTCTTGAGCTACACAGGGCACTTTTTGAAACAAAAAGTGGCCAAAAAAATGAGTAGAGCTTTCAACAGTCTCATTGTTCCGTCAGAACAAAAAATGAAGTTCAGGAACCATTACAGAAAAGGAACTTAGCATATACTCCAAGCCTTCGATAGGCTTTCCTAGACAGCAATACCCTTACGAATTAAGGTGAACTAGAGGTAAATTGAAACTTATGAAGACTCAGCTCAGGCTCTGACTGATTCAAGTGTTCCTCTGCATTCTAGCTGTCCACCAAACTACAGAGAAAATCTCCTATGATGAAAGAAATTATCATTCAGAGGTAACTGTACTTTATATGAAATGACCAGCATTCAATCCAAAATAAACAAGCATATCAAGAAACAAGACCAAAGCCAAAAAGAGACAACAAAAACAGATCCAGAGATAATATTATAGCTAACAAAAATGAATGTTTTAAAAAATGTAACATATTCAAAAAAATTAGAACAAAATGGAAAATGTTACCAAAAAATTGAAATTTGTAAAAGAGAATCAAATGGAAATTCTAGAATGGAAAAATACAATAATTGAAATTCAAAACTCAAAGATGAGTTTAATGGCTGAATGGATTAGATTAGTGAACTACACGACTGTATTGGAAAACATACCTGCTTAAAAATGAAGAGACAAGAATAGAAAATACCAAAAACAAACAATATATGAGACATATAAAAGCCTAACATATAAGTACTTCCAATGCCAGAGGTGAGAAGGGAAAAAGTGTTGTAAAAGCAATATGTTAAAAAATAGCTGAAGATTTCCCAACTAATGAAAAATATCAAGCCACAGCAAGAACAGTAAATACAAAGAAAAGCACGATTATACACATCACCATCAAACTACAGAAAAGCAAAGACAAATAATTTGTACTTCTTAATCCCTTTCATCTTTTCCAGTCATCCCCCTACCATCTAGCCCAATCCAGTGACCATCAATTTATTCTCTGTTATGAGTAAAAATAGTCATGGGGATGTAAAGTGCAGCATAGGGAATATAGTCAGTAATATCATAATAACTACGTACGGTGTCAGATGAGTACTAGACTTACCGGGTAATGACTTCATAAGGTATGCAAGTGTCTAACCTACTGATTAGTTCTATACTGGCAACTAATATAAAATTGTATGTTGTGTAATTGAAAAATAAATTTAAAACAAAAGAGTTCCTGGCTTTCTGGCCTAAGAGTGTTAACCAGCTTCCACTGATAAAGCTGTAGAAGATGGTGGTAGAAAACAACACTTCATGAGCTTAAGTGCCAAAGATCATAGTTCAGGGATAGGAAAGCAGTGAGAAATCTAAAGGAGAAATTCTGACAGTGAGAGAACTACAAAAGGGATATGAAACTCTGCATAAACTGCCCAAATTCCTGATGATGCTAAATCACACATAAGGAGGGGAGATATGAGTAAGGTGGGTGGGAGTTATAGAAAAGTAATCAAAGACCAGAAAGAAAAATAGACTATGGGGACAAAATATGTGAGTCCGCTGTTTTATTTTGTTAACTCATTGAATTCCTCAACCATGAGCAGTTTAGGCAACAAAAACCTGAAGCCTTGTGGGCTTGAAGTTTCAACAGAACCAGAGGAGCCATAGCTGGAAACAAAGAGGAAATACTCAGAAACAAGGAAACGACATGGAGGGTGAGCTCCATCTTGACTGAAATTCTTGATGACTGCCAAATATACTATTGCCAGGTTCCTATATTTTATCAGATATTACTTAATATTAACCTCAAATAGATTTAATCCCAAAAGGAATTATTAAAAATAATACTGAGTTGTATCTATAAAGTCAATTAAGATAAAAGGAAATACCAAAAAATACTTGATTAACTCAAAAGAAGGCAGAAATAAGGAACAGAGAAACAACAAAATAAATAAATAAAAAGCAAATAGCAAAATGACAGGCCTAAATACAACCATATTGATAATTACATTAAATATAAATCGACTAGACACTTCAAGCTAAAGGCAGAGATTGTCAAACTGAATAACAAAGTGAGAACCTACTTTATGTCATCTATTAGACATGTATTTAAATGCAAAAACTTAAATAGTTTGAAAGTAAATGGGCAGAAAAATACCCATATATGAAGTGAACAGTAACACATAAAGTTGGAGTGGCTATATTAATGCAAAACAATAATGTTAAAAAATTGCTGTCAAACAAAAAATAGGTCAGAGAGTATTACCAGTGACAAAGATGGATAGTTCACAATGATCAATCAATTTGAAAAGAGGCTAAAATAATCCCATGTGTGTATGTACCTAATAGAGCTTTAAAATTCATGAAGCATAAATTTAAAAAATTGAAAGAAAAAAAAAGACAAATCTACAATTATGCTTTAAAAATTCAATACTCTCTCAAAAACATGTAGATAAAAAAATCAGAGATATATAAGATTTCTATGACAATATAAATCACCTTAACCTAATATTTATAAAATATACACTCAACAAATATAATACATATTTTTTTTTCAAGTGATAAAATAAATCTTAACACAGTATGTTCCCTGATCACAAAGGAGTTAATTAGAAATAAACAATAAAATATTTAGGCAAGCCCCAAATATCTGTATATTAAATGACTCACTTCTAAATAATGCATAAATGAAAGAGGAAATCACAAAGAAAATTAGAAACTATTCTGACTTAACTGATAATGAAAATAAATCATATCAAAATCTATATAAACCAAAAATAATGCGGAGTGGGAAATTTATAGTCAATGATCTAAATTTTCACCTTAGAACACTAGAAAAAGAAGAGTAAATTAAACTCAAAGTAGAAAAATTAGATTTCATAAAAACTTTAAACTTTTATTCTTCAAGACACATCATTAAAAAATAATAAAGCAAGCCACAGAATGAGAGAAGATATTTACAATATGCATATTTGACAAAGGACTTATATCTAGCGCATGTATAAAGAATTCTTACAATATAAGAATAAGATAAACAACTGAATTTAAAAAATGGGCAAAATATGTAAAAAGACAATTAACACAAGGTAAATGAATGGCCAGTACACATATGAAACTATGCTCCTTGTTCTTAGTCATCAAGGAATGAAAATTAAAAATTAAATGGACTAAATAGATCCAAAAAAGAGCAAAGATAAAAAAAAAAGAAAAAACCTGTGTATTACTTAAAAGAGACACACACATAAGGAAATAGAAAGATTGAAAATAAAAGAATGGAAAAGATATACCATGCAAGCATGAACCAAAAGAAAGCTGTCATAACATTATTAATAAAGAAAAAAGTGAATTTAGGCAAAAAGCATTAGTGGAGACAAAAAGGGATTTCATATTGATAAAAGGATCAATCCACCAGTAAGATCTAACAATCCTACATAAGCATGCTAACAATAGTATTGATATGTACAAAGCAAAAACTAATAGAATTAGAAGGCGAAATAGAAAAATCCACAACCATGAGACTAACAAACCCCTTTTGAGAACTAGAAAACAAAGGTGCCCACCATCAACATTGTATTGAAGTTTTTGACCATTACAATAAGGCAAAGAAAAGAAAATCTACGGATTAGAAGAAATAAAAATGTCATTATTCACAGATGACTGTGAAAAATGTGTGTGTATATATATACATGTAATGGTATATATAAAATCTAAAAGAATCTACACACTATTAGAATCAAGTGAAGTTAGCAAGGTATCTGGATATGAGGTCAATTAGAAAAACAAACTGTATTTCTATATATCAGAAACCTTAGTTTTAAAATGACACTATTTATAACAACATCAAAAAATGTCACTCAGCAATAAACCTAAGAAAAGATGTGTAATTCCTACACACACACACACACAAAAATCTCAAAACATCACTGAGAGAAATTAGAGAACATCTAAATAAATAGACAAATATATCAATAATGGATTGGAAGACTCAATATTGTTGACACTAGTCAATTATCCCCAAACTGATTTATATTTAATGCACCCAACTCCAGTCAAAATCCTAGGCATGTTTTTATATAGATGTGTAATTTGATAGGCTGATTATGAAATTTATATGGAAAAGCAAAGGACCAAGAATAGCAAGTCAATCATGCATAACAACACTAGAGGACAGAAGCTCTCAGATATCAAGACTTACTACAAAGCAAGTGATGATGTGGTACTGGCTCGAAAATATACAACAGACTAATGCAATAGAAGAGGGAGTCCAGAAACAGACTTCCATGTAGCTTCCCATATTTATGACAGAGACACTGAAGTAAGCAATGTAGAAAGACAATGTAGGAAAACAATGACTCTTCAATAAACAGTACTGAGTTCATTAGATATCTATATGGAAAAAAAAATTATCTTGACCTCTTTCATGTTACCTATAACAAAACAAAACAATAAAGCTTCTTGGAAATAAAACAATTTATTGAGATAGCAAAGATTTCTTAACCAGAACACGTTTACCTAAAAGGAAAATTTCATAAACTGTAGTACATTAAAACTGGGAAATAATGTGGTTTCCATTATTTGGAAACCACTTATCTATGCAGTCTGATAATTCCCTTAATTCAACTTAAGTAACATTCAAAGAACTGGTTTTGCTTTTGTGAATGAGTAATATCTTGATTTATAAAATTAAATCCATAAAACTCATAATGAGAATTTCTAATAATAGTGATTTTTAATAGTTAGGACTTTTAATAACTATTGAAAACTAAACAAAGAATCAAATACAATTTGAATGTAATATGTTAAGCGGCATTGTTTTCACTTATTTTTAAAAATCCAGTTTTACTTCTAAAGTTAAACTCAAATAATAATAATAATCAGTTATCACAGGTGATTAAAAATAGCAGTCAGGCAAAAAGTGCCCGGTTAAGTAGACATGAACAAAGCCAACTTAAATCGGGTAAACACCCAGGATTGCTCTGTGGCTTGCAAAACTAAGCCATCTGCTACAACAAAAATGTGAAAGATACAGAGGAATAAACCTGCTCTTCTACCATTTATTTGAATGGTAAAAATTCCATTTGCTCACCCAGGATCCTAGCTACAATCTGATAAACCTTTCTCCAAATCGGGGAAAAAACAGCTACACATCATCTTATTTACTCAAAAAGGCTTCTTAGATCAGCAAAACAAGGCAGAGGAGTAAAATAAAGAGAGCATTAGCTTCCAGAGGGCACAGATTTAAAAATGGCATTAATGAAAAATTACATATAGTCCAACTCTCATTCTCTGTCCATGCCAAACTTCATTAAGACAATACACATTTATCTTTTACTATGTGAAGGACACTGTGCATTATCAACAAAACATTTTACCTTTGCCACTAGCTGTAGTCCAATTTTGTCAGCTTCAGCCTCCAATGTTCTACTGTATGGTCTCTTAAACATATACTAGGAAGAAACAGAAAAAAAGTTCCATTAAAATTATCTCTTAACAAAATGAGATTTTTAGTATTATTTCAAAGAGTTTCTAGGATTAAGTTTTTATACTCTCCATTATTAACATTTAAAGAACACTGTGGTATAAAACATAAACTGTAGGCTTTATTTCTTCCACCAAAGATTAATATTTTTTAAACAGAAAGAATAGAAAAAAAAATCATGTCTACAAACTTCTGGAGAGTTTACCATACAGAGTACTTTTATTTTTCTAACTATAATCTCTATCCACTACATAGAAGATTCCCCCAAGAAAGCTTATCAATACTGTCTTTTATTATGGCCAAGGAACATTTTGATCTTGCGGTTTTAAAAGAAAATTGAAAAAATATGGCTATATAATAGCCAGTGACACTACTAGAGGATTTATCTCAGTTGGAAAATTAACCATATTGCAGAACATTCTTTCTTTGATAAATTATCTTAATTTCTTTTTTTTCTAAGTATTGATTAGTTAATTTTCTTCCAACTTCAATAAAAAAATGCAAATAGATATTGTAACTTTAATTTTCCTGATTACTTATATTTATGTGAATGCTTTCCAGTTAAATTCTAATTTTCAGTAAGTACTAAAACTTTGCAGGAGATGGATCAATAGGCAGGACTTTTGAGAAAAGAGCTATTTAATTTATTGGGGAAGCAGTTTTTCAGAGGTGGCTACATGTCAGTGAGGGCTTTAAATAATATAATCAATCTGATCCACAGTATGTGACCATTAGATATAACTTTCTTCTTCCTTGATCATGTCCATTTTAGGTTGCTTATATTATATACTGTCTTTACTCTCTGTGACTCATCTACAGGTGTCCCATCAAGTCTGTTGATAGTTTAACTGATTAAAAACATTGGCTTTAAAAGGAAACTAATTTGTGTTCAAATCCAAATGCTGACACTTTTTAACTATTAACCCTGGGCTAATTGTTTAACCCATCTAAGTCTGGTAGCATCACATGTAAAATGGAGTACTAACAGTACAAACCTTCTAGAGTTGCAGAGCGAATAAAATGAGCAAACAATAATAGGTCCTATTTATTGAATCCTTACATTGTGCCAGGTACTGTGTTAAATGCTTTAAATCAGTGGTTCTCAAAGGGATGTCACTGTGTCCTCCAGGGACACTGAAAATATATGGAGACATTTTTGATTGTCTGAGGGAGCAGGATGGAGGTGGAGGACGGGGAAGTGCTACTAGCATCTAGTGGGTAGAGGCTAGATGTTTAGAGGCAGCTGGATGTTCAGAGGCTACTAAATATCCTGCAATGCACAGGACAACTCTCTAAGGAATTATCTAATCCAAAATGTCAACAGTACTTACATTGAGAAATCCTGCTTCAAATATATCATTCATTTCACAACAATGCTTAAGTCAGCTACTCTAATTATCCCAATTTACAAATGAAGAAACTGAGATCTATATAAGTGAAGTAACCTGTCCAGATTCTATGGAATTTAGGTACAAAGGAGCCTAAATTCAAACACAAGTTCATCTGATCAGAGCCTGTATTCTTAACCCCTGTACATAATTAATCTATAGTGTTTATTCTAGTGCCTGACATATGGTAAACACTCAATAAATGTTAGCTACTATAATTATTAGCTCTCAAAATCCTGTCTGGTAGAACTCTATGAGGGCTGCTACGTTATGCCCAAATCTTTAAGATTATAAAAATAGGACTCCCCAATGGTTAAGTGAGTGCCCCAACTTCTTTCTTCTCTTCATTTCTCTTACAAATAAATGTCAGCAACTCTCCTCCTTAATGACTTCACTAACTGCATTCCTCTCTGTTCACCAATCCCAATGAGCAAGGCTTTCTAGAGAGGTATATTTTCCTTGTCATCGAAATTTTTTTTTTTGGGGGGGGGTCTCGATTTAGGGAAACAGTTGAAACAGAAGTAATTCCTATTTTATTTTCAGTTTAATATTAAATTAAAGAATTATTCTGAAGTAGCAGGACTCAAGTATTTTAAGAAATAGCTACAAGTCATTTTTCTGATTCCATTACAGAAAAAGCCATCTATTGACAGATGAAAAAAAAACTACATTAACTCCTCTGACTTTCCCAGCACATCATGACAGAAATAAAATTCAAAATATGAGATCCTATAACCTAAGCAATAACCATTCCTTCTTTTTCCTTTAAGGAACCTTTCTTTCAATATAAATGAAGCCAAATGATATGGTAACACTGAATAAAAGCCTTACTTATCCAATTTCGAAAGCAATTTGTCTCAAAGAATTTCACACATTAGATTTAAACAGCAACCAGATGGCACTCTTATGGGTGCTCCACAAATCATTAAATAAACAAATAACAGATTGTTCCTAAATAACCAAACCTCCCAGGACAAGAGGAAATATTTGGAAAAAAAGATGTAAAATAATTAATCATAGTTAACAAAGCAATTATCAAGATCGCAAGACCTACTTTCAGTACTGCAGTGTTTTGAACAAAAGGAAAGACTCAATAAATTTTGAAATGATTATCATTATACAAAATTACTAAAAACAAAAGTTAACATACACCTAGTAAGATTGTCCTTTCAATATCTTTCAGGTAATGTTAGTTTAACTAGGAGTGAAGAAGTGAGGGTAGTAAAGCAGCTTCAGCCAACCCTGTGCCCATAAAAGCTATCAGGTTTTAAGGTGTAAATATTTAGGGTAAGGGAGAGTCATACAGTGAGTACACCATAGTCACAATGAAAGACAAAAGTAGCAAGTCTGAAGGTAAAATGACATAAGAAAAGGGTCTGTTACTGGATTCCTCTTTAAGACCCATAACTATACCTTCCCCCCAAAAAACTATGTTAGCCAAAAGTTGCTAAGCCCTTCTAACCCATTTATCTCCATCATTTGAGAGATGTATTTCCTAATTTGAATATTCATTAGTAAGAATATTCCCTAAAAATGAGAAAACATAAGAAACTAAAAATGAGTACCTATATTTCATAATAACAGGTAAAAATATCTCTGGTATTTATTGCTTTACAGTAATATTAAAATAGCCTCACCACAGGCCACTACAAATTCAAGTTACTGTCTGAGACTTACCTCCTGAAATTTAGACTGTATCCACTGGCCCAGAAGTGCCAAACTATCTCGAGGTGAAATGGCCCAAATCATTGTGAGAAAAATCAGACCTAGGAGATCCAATAAATGAACTAGGCTGGCCTTTTCTGCCTGAGAATAATCAAAATAATGAAAATTACATTTAATAAATTGAGACAGTATATGCTTACATTTTCTAGCTCATCATGTGTAATCACACTAAATAACTACTTGTGTCTAACTGACCTTCACCAACTAAGATCGTACTTTTCTTCTGTGTACTTTATCCTTTCCCAGTCTGTTTGTCTCATCCTTTGCTTTTATACTTACATTATATATTCATTCATTCATTCATTCATTCATTCAATTAACACTTATTGATTCACTTACCATCACTCAGATACAATGAGTTCATTAATCTGTAGTTTCTTAGATTAACAAGCATAATAATCTCGTGAAAAAGGTACAATTACCCCTATTTTATAGATAAAGAAACTAAGATGGAAACAGGTTAAAAGAGCTGCCCAAATTCACACAGCTATTAACAAGGAATCAAACCCAAAATTTTAGTTTCTACCACAGTTGCTATATCTTTTTTAAAATTAAATAAATGTGTTTATTATACTTACACTTTGGGAGAGAGACACAACACTACCTAACATGTGAAGCAGTTAAAGAACAATTCAGAAAATAATTAGTTTATTTTGAACAAAAATGTTTTGGCCTTCATGACCTAATAAATGAAGTATGATTTATTTATGTGAGTTTGCGATTTTATTAAGCCTAGTATTTCTCACCAAGAATTGGGTTCTATGAATTTTTGTATGTACTTAGAGCAATAATCAAAGTAGATTTTGTTTAAAATAGTTTAGTAATATCTAAATATAAGTTTAATGCACTAGATTGTTCATTGTTCACCATTAAGGTTTTTATAAATGTTAACGTAATGTTAGTACTAATAATATAGGAAGCATTACTTCAATGTATGAAACATGGCTGACAACTAAAAATAACCACCTAGAATACTGCTCTTTACAATATAACCTGCCCTCATGAAGAATTCTTTGCTTCATTATGAGAACTGTGGGTTATGAAAAACAATTATGAAATTATTTTAGCATAAAAGAGTAAAACCCAAATGATGAAGTCATTCTAGAAAAGATAAATCCTTGCTATTAATTACTGAAGAATATAATTATTATTATAGAGCAAAATCTGTATTTGTGGAATAAAGAAAACAACATAAAAGATTCCATCAAATCAAAATAGAGACTCCTAAAAAACAGTATTAATAATGTTTAAGAACTCTACCAAAGAAATTTAATAACTATTTTCTATTATTAAGGCTATGTGTTTATATCTCATTTAATTATTGTTCTTGCACTGAAAAGGATGACAATATGCTGAATGAGGCATCAAATGAAGTGCCAGAAAAACAAATGTACTTAAATATTAACACCTTTTAAATGTTAAAAATGGCCAAAATTGATTAATTTTGCAGTTACGAAGCTATTTCTGGAAAGATAAAATCTATTTTAACTGCTCAGATTTATTATTTTATATATTTGATTAAAGAAAACATTTTTTAAAATTTTCCTGTAACTCAGAAGAAGTAATTACTATTTGTGCTACTGAAAAGCACAACTTTGGCCCACATCATCTTATTAATACTCTAAGGAATAGAATTTGAGATGACTTTTAGAGAAATTAATATGACATTATCATTTCAATTTAAATCAATGTTACTTGCATTTCTACATAGCATTTCACAAACCTTTCACTATTTACCTTCATGTTTTCAATTAAAGAAAATATACTTCTAATTATGTGGATAAAAGAGCCATGCATATAGTCTCTTAATTTTATTTAAGTTTAGTTGACATACAATATTATATTAGTTTCAAGTGTACAACACAGTAACTCAACATTTATATACCTTACGATGTGATCGTAGTAAGTCTAGGAACCATCTGTCACCATGCAGTTATTAGGATAATATTGACTCTATTCTCTGTGCTGTACATTGACAAATGCATTTTTTAAAAAAGTCATGCATATTTTAATGAATAAAAATAAAAATAAACAAATATATTACTTTTATGGATGCACACCAACTCAAACAGATGTGTATTCACAGGTGTATAAATCAATCTGAATTCTATTACCTATGAGAAAGTGCTGCCAACGGCCAGGTAACTGTGGTAAAAGGAAGCAGCATTGAACTTGCAAACAAAAGACTTGGGTTGAAGTCCCAATTCTGCCACTTTTTCACATTAGTCATGTTACTGAGCCTTTTTAAACATCAGCTTCCTCACATATAATGTAATGATATTAAATACATACCTCATAAGGATGGTATTAAACTTATGAGAAAATACCTATTAAAAAGGTCAATAAACCATAAAATGGCAAGGTATCATTATTATTACCCTGCATTAATTAAAGATGGCATATCATTCTAGACATTTTCAAAGATGCTCCAAGCTATCCTTGGAAAATGAATAAAAAAAGCAAGAAAATTGATTTACTGACTTAAATAGTAGTATCATTTTCCTATAGTTAATTTTCTAACTAAATTACAAGTATGTTAGTAATTATGGAAAGTTCAAAATCTAATTTGAAATAATTAAAGGTTGAGAATAATTACTTTTTAGCAAAAGAGACAGATGATAAAAATATTAAGAGAAACACTAATTATTCAGTATCAAGTACTAAAAACCACAAAAACTCCCCAAATTAGCCAATCATATTTTTTTCAAGTAAAAGAATAAGACAATTGCTAAAAACTTAAATTCCATCATTAAAAAAAGAAAGAAAACGGAAAAGCTCATCTCCTTAAAAGATTTAACTTGCTAACTGCAAAGCAGTTCAACAGCTAAATATTTATTTTAGGTACTTACAGCATGCCCAAGTATTGCATGTGCTATTTCATGACCCAGAAGGAAGGAAAGTTGATGAGTATCAGTCACACTATTTAAAAGCCCAGTGAAGATAAACACATGTCCATTCTGCACCGTAAAGAAAATAATGTAAGCAATTAGAACTCCATAAAAAACAAGGAGGTTAAATTTAACAATAAGGTTTGAGAATATTTACTTACTGGAAGCACAAAGGCATTTATATCTGGGGACTCAACCACATGAATAACCCAACTGATCTCAGAGATCTCTGGAATATCTTTATTGCATTCAATTAAATGATAAAACACTTTTTTAGTGGACAGGTATCGGGCATCTTTCTCAGTTAGCATAGAATCTTTGAATTCTTCCATACACTGAAAGATTAAAAAAGAAAATCAGTCTTTATTTTAAAAGAGTTTTAGCTCTACAACATGTTTATACCGCTTCATGGAGAGTTATATAGCTACTTACATTTGAACATTTTAATTTTTAATTATGTAAAAATTCACATATATTAAACAATCAAATTTCTAAGATTTAAATAATTCATGCAAAGGTAATGTAGTTTCTCATAAATGGAATAAATTCTGAAAACTAAGATTTTTTTCATATAAATTGGTTCAAGTAAAAATTTCATTCATCTCTTCTATTAGCCTATAAACAAATAAAATGCTTAAACATTATTGCTACTTCCTTAAATATTTTAGAAAACAAAACATTGCCTAAGGAACATAAAGATTTCATATAAAAAAGTAAAATACCCACTGAGTAGAAAAACACCCTACACTTAATAAGTTACACTTCTAAAAAAAAAAAACAAACCATTTCATTAATTTTAAGTGTTTTAGTCACACAGAAAGAAAATCACTAAAATTTTATAACCATTAGGCATATTATTTTCTCTATATAATGCTGATTAAGACTAGCAACCACATAAAGACATTTTTCGAAAACTATATTCATGAGACCCAAGTGCACTAATAGGATATTCTAAAAAAATTCTTTTAATCTCCATAAAATGTATACTTTCTTTCATATAAATCAATAAGTTTGCAAGTTTCTTCCTTGAGATGCATTAAAAATAGGTGATTTTTTTTAGGATATGAATTTGTAATAGTCTTTATATCAATAAACATTCTTAAAAAGCACAAGTCACCAGTGTAAACTGAAACAAACAAAACACTATTAACCCTTCTGAAATATATAAAAACAAGAAAGATTATATGTACAATAGTCACCCCTTATCCATGGGGGATTGTCCCAAGACTCCCGGTGGATGCCTGAAACCGCAGATAGTACCGAGCCCTATTTTTACTGTTTTTTCCTATACACACATACTTATAGTAAAGTTTAACTTATAAATTAGGCATAGTAAGAAATTAATAACAATAATAAAATACAACAAAATATCCTATTAGTAACACAAATTATGTAAATGTGGTCTCTCAAAATATTTTACGTGCCATACTCATTCTTCTTGTGATGTGAGATGGTAAAAATGCCTACGTGATGAGATGAAGTACTCTTAGAATGGCATGCAATTTAAAACTTATGAATTTTCCATTTAATATTTTTGGACCACAGTTGACTATGGGTAACTGAAATCATGGAAAGTGAACCTACTGATAAGAGGGACCTACTGTCCAAATACCATTATAAAATTATGGTATTTTATAATGGCCCTGGAAGAACATGTGTTTGAATTTTCATATGGATCAGGTATTGCATTTGTAGGTTAAAAAATAAGAAAAAAAAGAAGCGTATTAGTGATATGAATGGTATATGTACTAATTTAACACCAGGCCTGTCTCAATCCTTCCAGAACACTTTTCTCAAACTTGCCTCTGCCAAGACTATATCCTAAGAAACATCTCAAATCTCTGTATAAATCTCCTAGAAAAGAATGGTCTTAAGAACAATCCTTTTAGTGACAAAGCACTGTTCTTTTTTTAATGGTAATTTTCCAGTGACAAATTTGGCAGCTCAAGTGGAATAAAAAGATATAAAGATCTAACCATGCTAAAGTTGTCAAGTGAGGCTATGAGACTTCAACAAATGTCAATTGAGCACATACTATGTATGTGCTATGCACTGGAGATAGAAAGATCTGTCCTCAAGGAGCTCACTGGAGGTACAAAATGTTTAACTGCCTGAGTTACACTCTCCAAGGAGTTAAGGCTTCTGAATTACAAGTTTACTTTGCATTCAAAATATATAATTACCAAAATTGATGTTACAAAAAAAAAAAAAAACCAACTATCTTATTCTGTTTTACTTTCAAGGTATAAAAATTCAGACTACAGATCTATTTATTCAAAAAATATATACTAAGGACTACTTTGTGCACTGTATTTTAGATTCAATTATTAACAAAACCCGACAGGTTCTCTGACCCCATGGAGCTTAGTCTAACAAGGGAGATAGATCAGCAAGTAAATAATTATTGTTACCCTTGTGATATGTGCTTTGAAGGAAAGAGGAAATAAAAGTAAACTAACCCCAATATAGCTAAGCACTGGGAACAACTGCAAAGGAGCTGATCCAAAATTCAGTCAATATAAAGGATACCCGCCCTGAGCCTAATGTAGTCATCCAGCCTAGGCTGGTTTTGATAATCAAGAAAGGCTTTCATGAAACAGTGACATTTAAACTGACATGGAGGAAAGCAATGTAGTATTTATTATTTATTAAGTATATATTAAGCAATCTGATTAAAAACAATTCTTACTACTTACTGCTTCATATTCCAGTTCTGATAAAAGACTGAAATGTTCTTTCCCCAATAACAGTAGCTTGCTCCTTCCTGTGATTGGACTCACTTCCAGGTGGGTAAAATAAAACACCATGAAGAGCAATCCCAAACTACTCAAACCGAGGAATAACTTCCACTTATTCTTCTTTATACTTTCTTTAAATAGCTCCTTTTTGTTGGGAGGAAGTGCATGCCACCATTTCCTTATGCCCCTAGAGCAAAAAAAAAATTCAAAGTTCTAATAACAGGATCAGTACATATCACTAAAACTCAATGCTTATGCTTGAATTTTATGTCATCAAATACTTAATTTTTTATGACATATCTCTCTGTATGGATTTTTTTTCAACTTATAAAATTCTTAAAGGATAAAAAAAAAAGAATCAACTATATAGAGCTATAGTTAAAAAGTCTAACATTTATTTGAATTTTCTTCAGTTATTTTACAGGTAAACATCAAATGAGAAGCTATTTTACTACAACTACCACTGGTTAACATTTACTGACTTTTACCACATGGAAAGTACTCTTTTAATCATTATACATATGTCATCTCATTGAATCTTCATAATAATCCTGTTATAGAAGAGAAAACGGGACACAGAAGTTAAGCTCAAGGTCACAGAAGTACTTAAGGAAAACCAGGCAATGTGATGCCAGAGTCTGAGCCTGAGCACTTAACCACTTAAGAGGGGATGAATTACCTGAATAAACATTTGAGGGTTTATGATACAATAAATCTATACCTTTAACCAACTTTCTCCCTATTGCTTGTCAGACTTCCAGCACAATCTGCCAGTGCTTCAGCAAGGTAGAAGGCAACCTACCTCACAATTGATTTTAGAAATATTTTTCAGTAGCAGAAACCCCATCCCCTCCAAAACATGACAAAGGAGAGGTAATAAGAAGAGCATAGGCAAAGAAAATATGAAAATGAGGATTTTACAAAAAGCATTGCAGGAGCTACTGGACAACCCTCTCTGTTGCTTATTAGGGTCCAGAGACATTTTGAGAACAAGTGATGCTTTCAAGACTAGAAGAAAATTTTTTGTGAGTTTATCTGTGAAATCGCAACAAAAATTTTAAATATAAACATTCTCTTGACGAAATTTATTTTATAAAATAACTTCATCTTAATTTTGCTGTCACACTTAAAATGCCTCTGAAGTGTTTCAACCCAAAAAAATTAAACCGACCTATGAAGCATATTTATTTCCTATTTAAAACTTTATATGACTTGTTACTATTCATTTAAAATGTATGAAAACATACTTTTAAAAAAATTTGGTGACTGACAATAACAATAAAAACATTAAAAATAAATAACTTAAAAGGATGAAAAGGAGCTACTAGTCCAAGAACCTGTGCTGATATGTGACACAGATTCTCTCACCCACCAAACTCTACTCTTGGTCACCTGAACAATTTTTCAACTAGGCTTTGACTTTCAGACTTCCTGTTCATCTCCTCTGCATTGTCTACTTTTAGCAAGAATTCTGCTAAGTCTGTTTAGCCAGAATCCCCCATTCTCCATATCTGATCACCAACAATGTTCCTCAGCCTTTACCAGCCCCCAGGTGATACCTGATCAGCCTCATCTACCTTTAACAAGAATCCTGTTTGGTCTGTTTAGGTAGCATCCCCCCTTACTCCCAATGTTCCCCTAATTTTCCATCCACCAACCCCTACCCTGCTCCTTGGCTGTAAATTCCTACTTGCCTATGTTGTACTCAGTACTGATTCTGGTTCTACACTGAGGTCTCTTTTCCCCTACCTGAGTAAAATCTGTTTTTACTGCTTTAACTAGCTCTGATTTTCTCTGATAGTCATTACTTAAATTGAGAGTTAATATAGTTGCATATTTTCTACATGCCAATGCCAAATCATAAAGAACACAATAAATTATAGAGTACAAGTTCTTAATTTTGATAAAAAGAAAATTGGGTTGGTTAGTATGGAAGTAAGAAGTAGGCTAAAAGGGACTTCACCATTATCAAACATAAGAAAGCTTTATGAGGAAACAATGTTTAACTTTACCTTTCTTTAATCTTCATGGAGCATATAAAACAGAATTACCTACGGGGGGAGAGGGTTAAATCAAGTATAAAATTCTATTTAGCTGAAAAAATATTAATTATTATAAAGGACCTCCAGAAGCAAATAATAGGTTTGTTGAAAATAGAATAGAAAAATAAATATTAATGGTTTAAGAGTTAACTTGGCTAGGAGTCAGCTCATTTTTAAATAAGCAAGGTCCTTCAATTTCATGACCTGTTGCCTCAAATTCCATATTTAGTTAAGGAATGTTTGTGAGTACTGTTCTTATATATGAGTTATAATCCACATTTCTGATTCTTTTGTCATCACACATACAAGGTCAATCTTTTAAAAAGTGTCTATACAAGATACATAATTTTTTAAAGATAGTATTTCTGAAGTTAACATGCAGTAAATTATTTTAAGATTATTAAATCATACATAACAAAACTAGGTAAACCAACTGTTTAGAAACTTAATTTTGAGCTAAATATGGGAGAGAAATCTAACAAATTTTCTTTCAGAGTGCAGTTTTACAAATATCCTTTAATACAAAAGTACATTTTCAAAAAAACATTTTACCTGCCTATAATGATTGCAAGTAGTTTCTGCACTGGTTTAAGAATTATCAACAAGAGAGGAACCGGAGCAGCTTGAAACCGTGGAGAAGTGTGGAAAGTCCTGATGTTTCTTACGGGAAAACAGTTTTGAGGATGCAATAGTGAAAGAGTAGGAAGTACTACAATTTCTTTTAACAGTTGCTGTCTTGAAAAAGAGTTATTCCATGCAGTACATTTTCGGGTAATCATCCAAATTTCCTTACTTTTGATACTCAAGAGGCATCCTGTTCTTTTGTTATTAAAAGTTCTACAGAAATGAAAGTTTCCAGGCAGAGAAGTCAACCTAGCACACTGATTTACTCCCAGGCTCCCATGCTTATTTACTACATGGTTAGTTAGTACTTGATGATAGTCCAGTGAGGTTGCAGTTGTGTTACATTTTCTCCAGTTGGTCAATAAATTAAATCGGAAGAAAATACAGTTTCTAGTAGCAGACTGCAATCTATAGATGAAGCTCATCTTTCTTTTGCTTGATTATCTGGAACACAAAAATTAAACTATAAATATCTCTGGAAAATATTTACCAACCTGGGACTATAACACTTATGAAATAGGTATGTTGGTTAGTCTTATTTAACACATCACACACTAAATTACTTGGATTTCTATTCACCACCCCATACAGTAATGCCTTTGAGCAATACAAACCAAATAAGTTTTACTCTTTTCTTACTCTTCAACATGTACTTCATAAATTTTTTTCGTTTCGTTTTTTATTTTTATTTGGGGGAAGTCTATTTCTATTTTATCAGCTAAAATATTTGGAGAATAAGAAACAGATTACATAAAAATAGCAGTAAATTTTTATCGATTGGCGTTAACAGGGGAAAGAAGCATGTAATGAAATAGTAAAACCTAACATAAGATGTATTTTTTAAAACATGAATTAATTCCTTTCAGATAGAACCCTGAAACTTCTGATTCAGGTCAAGATGTACTCCATGAGACCAGACTTATCCTCACACTCAGAAAAACTAAAGAAACAGACAGAATAAGTAAAACAATAGTTTCAACACACTGGACATTAGGCAATGAAGGACAGTAATTCTGAGAGATGGGAAACAAATAAGGTGAGCCATACAATATGCAGAGAGGGAAAACCTAGGTGCATCCCAACAGTCCCCCTAAAATGAAGAGGTGAGGCTGGCAGTTCAAGTAGGCCACAGCAGCTGTAGCTCACAGAGCAGAGGACAAGAGCTGCACAGAGAACGAATCCAGACATCTGCAGAGAAGCTCCCTCTTGTACCCAGCTGAAACCTGATCAGGGTATACAGGTGAGAAAAATCCCTGGAGTTGGGCAAGAACCACTTGAAAGAATAAGAGGAACAATATAATATGTAGGGCTTGCACAGAGTAGAATGCCTGTTCCATTCTTTGAAGTGGAAAACCTTATAATCACGGGGCACTGGGTAAAGTACCAGAAGGGTTTTGCCTCAATATTACAGAAAAATTGGTCCTAGACTAAAGGCTGCTCTGACCCTACCTAACAAAGATTAAAAGCAACAACACTCAGAAAGATCAAACTGTTTCTAAGTAACTTAACACACCAGAAAAAAAAGCTCAAGAATAGTTACAAGAATACGAAAACATCCAGCACTTAACAAGGTACAATTTATAACTGAAAAATTACCAGGCATGCAAGAAGCAGGATATGTGATTCATAAATAGGAGAAACCTCAATCAATAGAAACTAACTCCTAAATAATACAAATGACAGCATTAATACATTTGGATATTAAAGCACTTATTGTAACTATATTCCATTTGTTTAAGAAGTTAAAGGAAATTTTTAGTATGTTATGCAGAGACATAGAATATTAGAAAGGCCTACAATGAACTTCTAGACAAGAAAATTCTGTTAGATGAAAAATACAATGGATGAGACTAACAGCAGATTAGACATTGTAGAAATAAAGACTTGTAAACTTGACCTACCTGTAGAAACCAACCCAAATGAAATACAGAGAAAAAAATAGACTGAAAAATATGCATAGAGCATCAGTGAAGTGTGTAATAGCTTTAAGGGGCCTAATATATGTGTAACTGAGTCTCAGAAAAGGGGGGAAGGCTGAGAGACAAAAAAATACTTGAAAAAAATGGCCAAAATTTTTCAAATCTGATGAAAACTGTAAACCCACAAATCCAAGAAATTTAACAAACCACACACATAATAAATACAAAGGAAACAACTCCAAGGCATATCATAATCAAATTTCTTAAAATCAATGAAAGATAAAATCTTAAATTTGACATTTTAGATGAAATGGATACATTCCTTGTAAAATACAAACTAGCAAAGCTCACTCAAGAAGAATTAGATAACCTAAAGAGTCCTATATCTATTTTTTAAATTGATCTCTCTCTCTCTCTTTTTTTTTTTTTTTTTGTAATTAACATTTCCTAAAAGAAAGCCCCAGACCCAAATAGCTTCACTGGGGAATTTTACCGAACAGTTAAAGAAAAATTAGTAATAATTCTATATACAAACACTTACAGAAAATTGAAAAGAGTTTGCAACTCATTCTTTAAGACTGGTATTATCTTGATACCAAAGCCAGAAAAAAACATTACTAGAAGACTCAAGAGTAATATCTTTCACAAAAAGATACAAAAATTCGTAACAATATTTTAGAAAAATCTAATTCAACAATACCTAAAAAGGACAATACATCATAACCAACTGAAGTTTGTCTCAGGAATGTAATGTTGATTAAACATAACCAATCAATGTAATTCACCCTATTCAAAGACTTTAAAAAAGAGACACTACATGATCATCTCAATAAACACAGAAAAAATGTTTGATAAAATCCAACATCCATCCCTAATAAAAACTCAGTAAACTAAAACACCTGCATAAAACCTTTAGCCAACAACATGTTTATTAAAGACTAAACTTTCCTCCTAAGATCAGGACCAAGGCAAGATGTCCACTCTCACATCTACTCAACACTGTACTGGATATCCTAGTCAGCACAAAGAGAGGGAGAGGAGAGGGGGAGGAGAGGGGGAGAAAAGGAGGAGAAGAAGGAGAGAAGGAGAGAAAGAAATAGCATCCAGGCAAGAAATAAGGAGGTAAAATGGTCTTTAGTTCTATATAACATGATAATCTATACAGAAAATCCAAAAGAATCTACATATTAAAAAATATACATATACTATTTTAAAATGAGTTTAGTAAGGTGGCAGGATACAAGAGCAATATACAAAAACAATTTTATTTCTGTATACTAGCAAGTGAGAGGCCAGACCCTACTCTCCCCAAAGTGTACATACTCTGTGATTCCAGCCTATAATATAAACTGTAGATGATGCAAACTAATTTACAGTTACAGAGAGATAAGTGATTGCCTAAGGATGGAGAGGTAAAGAGGGACAAGGGGAGGGAATACAAAGTTTTGGGGTAATAAATATGTTCAGTATCTTGACTGATGTTGGTTTCACGGGTTTACAGGTTAAGTCAAAACTTATATTATGCAGTATAAATATGCAGAATTTATTGTATATCAGTTATACACCAATTAAAATATTTTTTAAGATACCTAAAAGAGACAGTAAGAAAAGGCAATGTGTGAATTTTGATTAGATCCTAGATTTAAAAAAAAATGAGCTTTAGAAGACAACTGGGACAACTGGGGGAATTTGAATATGGATTTACTTTTAGGTTACTTTAGGTAAATATTGCTTATTTTCTTAGGTGACAATGATATTGTAGTTATATAGGTGATTTTCTTATACCTGAAATACTTGCTGAAGTGATAAATAAAACTTTTAATTGTATAGGAAAAGTACACATGTACACACAAAGAAGACAGTCAATACAGTAAAATATTTTTCTTTTTCTATTTCAAAAACTTCCAAGGTTGAATATGTAACTCTAACTCAATATAAGCTAATATTACCTAGGAAGATGCTTCAGAACACCAGTTTTGAAAAATAGTATTATCTATATATCTAACTTAGTTTGAAAATAACTCAAAATTTTTTATGTAGTTTATACATTCCACCCACGCATTATGAACGTATAATGTGAGTAAAGGGCGTGCTAAGTAAATGTTAACTCCACTTTGACCTTTTTTGAATTGCTACTAATTTTAAATCAGTAGAGTCTGGGATGATATATAATAGTTTGGCATTATTAGTAATATACTTTCCAGGTTTCTTTTCAAAACAAGCTGAAAAGTAGTTAAATAATTTAAGCCTGGAAATCATTTCAAAATTAGTACTGAGTAGCTAGTAAGGTTCTTCACTAGCTAGGAGGCATGTGAGTTACAGATGCAGCATAAAATTCAGTCTCTGCCCTCTTGGAGGTTGTAATATAGTTGAGGAAAAAAAATAAAAATACAGTTCCTCATTAAATGCTACGTACTGCATGGATTTTAAAAATAAGTAAATAAATAAAGATATTCATTAGTAGCAGAATAGACCAGGAAGGCAAGTATTTTTTATGTCTTTTGACATGTGCAAAATAAAAAAAAATAATAAATTTAAAGGAATTGTTTCAAACGGGAAAATGTACTTAAGGTTTAAATATAAAATGTCTTCTACTAGAAGTCAAACTATAAAAACAACAGAAACCCACTTTCTTTCCTTTACTCTAGTAGATAAGCTTCAGAAACTTGCCTAGCCATACTCTTTTTCTCAACTGCATCCCACAACCTCAATTTAAGGGATAAGTCAGATGCCATGTTTGTCTCTAGCGACCCCTGCCACTGACCAGAGCTAGGAGTGGCTATCCAACACTGAAAAGATTTTTATAAGACATTATCAGGCACAGGAATGTAAGGGCATTTATAAACTGGGAATGTAGCTAGTGCTTTGGCAACACAAAGAACTGCAAATGAAAACCAAGAGTGGGCAAAAGGAGTGGTTCTACAAAAAGGACAATGCAATTAATGTGTGGAAAGTGAGAAACCATAAAGCCAGAGAAAGAGGAAGGAGGAGGGAGGGGGGAGGGGAAGATTCACACTTTCCTGGTTCCCAAGAGACCTTGTACTTCATACATTTAATTGAGCTTCATGAGCTTTTAGTTTTTTCCAAAATAATTCCCTTTCAAAGAGATTCTGTATCTTGCAAATAATTTTTTGCTGACCTAAGAGATTACATGGTAAAAAATTTACACACTTGTTTCATATACAAGCTGTTAACATTTTAATATATATATGTTGTTTATTGGAATTGAGAGTTCTTTTATATTTCACAAAGCTAAATTCTCAATTTTTAGCACTAAGAACAAAAGCAATATGAAATGCAAATCAGACATCGAAATCCTACTCCCACAACTCACATACAAAGTCCTACATTCCAAATTACCATGCAGCCATTTAAAAGCTGAAGATTTCTGTAATAAAAGATCTGCAATTTTAAAAAATAACAAATGCTACTTGCAAAAATTCTGTACATCAGGGATGGCAAACAAATGTGTGAAGCAGCACTGCACAACAGAACTTTCTGCAATGATGGAAATGTTATGAACTTCCTATATGGTAGCTCCTACATGTGGCTACTGAGCAACTAAATTTTTAATTAACTTAATTCTAATTAATTTAAGACTAAATGGCGAGAGGGGGAAAAAATGGTGTAGAGATGATAGAGTTTCTGTTCATCCCTCTGGCAACCAAATCAAAGTTGTGACAGAAAAAAATGAGCAGCAGCAAGGAAAAATCACCTGGAATCTAGAGGAACGAGCCATACAACCAAGGAGAAATCCAAGAAATCACTCTGCAATGACATAAGGTAGAACGGGGCGAGGATGTGGGGCTGCCGGGTCTCGAGAAGCTGAGTGAGATGGAGACTGCGGCAGTGGCAGAAGCCTCTTGAAGGGGCCCATCAGTGAGCGGATTTTCGCAGTGATGGACGTGCTCACTGAGCACCAGTGCCGATTCCGCTGCACGCAGGGGGCAACAGGGACTTATAGAGAGACATTGTCAGAGTAAAGACCAAGGTGATACTTGCTTTGTACAGGAGTGCCAGCGGAATCTATTTGTTCCCTGTTGAGCCCTCCCCTCTCCCAGCGTGCAGACATAGCGCTGCCATAGCCATGATGTCATCAAAATGGATAACAGAGGTCATTTCGTACAGAGGATTCCCTGAAACCCCATCTCCCTCAACTTGCAGCTCCACCCAAGCAACATCTAGCTGTATCCTCAACGAGTCAGGTGCTCCTTGCTGAGCAGCACACAGACTCACAGTGGAGGCAGCTGGCCTCGGTTTCTGGTGTGGCTTTTTGGGGCAACTATACACACAGCATCTATGGACGGCTTGCTGAATCTTAACAGGTGGCCCCAGAGGGGCAGAGGCTTAGACTAAGTTTGGCCTGTAGCTGATTCCCTCTCAGGACTGTACCTCTGGACGCCTACTTCACAAATCCACACTAATAAGACTGGGAGACTTAAGAGCTTTGCTTCATACAAAGAAATAGAAACAAAAAGGCAGCCAAAATGTGAAGACAAAGAAGCAGAAATCATATGACAGAAAAGAACAGAGATCCAGATATAATGGAGTCAAGTAATCTAACTGGTCCAGAGTTCAAAACACTGGTTATAAAAATGCTCAATGAACTTTTGGGAAGTGTAAATTCAGTGAGAACTTCAACAAAGAGATAAAAAAACATAAAAATGGAAATTATAAAAAGGAATCAGTCTGAAATAAAGAACACATTATCTGAGAAGTATATTAAACAGAATAAACAAAATGAATAAAGAAAAGGATCAAATGCCCTATCGAGAGGAAGGGAAAGCCAAGGACACTCTATCAGAATGGCAAGAGATGAGATGTCAAGAATAAAAATAATTTAAGGAACATATGAGATACTATTTAAGGGTCCAAATATCCGTCTGATAGGCATAATTGAAGAAAATCAAGATGTTGAACAGTTGTTTGAAGAAAAAATGATGGAAAACTTCCCTAACCTGGTGAAAGAAATGGACACAAAACCCCAGGAAGCTCAGAGAATTCCAAAAATCAGAGATCCAAAGAGGCCCACACCAAGACACACCATAATTAAAATATCAAAGTTTAAATACAAAGAAAGAATATTAAAAGCAGCAAGAGAAAAACAGATAGTTACTCATAAAGGAACACCCATACGACTGGCAGCTGATTTCTCAAAAGAAACTATGCAGGACAGAAGCACTTGGCACAAAATATGTGGTAGGATGAAGACCCAAGGATCTACAACCAAGAATCATTTATCCAACAAAGCTATCATTTGAGTTGAAGAACAGGTAAAGAGCTTCCCAGACAAAAATAAGCTAAAGGAATTTATCACCACCAAGCCAGTATTACAGGAAATGTTGGAGGGACTTAAGAAGAAAAGGCACGTATCAAAAACAGGAATAAACAATGGTAGCAACTACATTCCTATCAATAAATACCTCAAATAGAAAAGAATTACGTGCTCCAACCAAAAGATAGAGTGGATGAATGGAAAGGAAAACAAGACCCCTAAATGTTGCCTATAAGAGATTCACTTCTGATTAAAGGACACACAGGCTAAAAGGAAGGAGACAGAAAAAGATACTGCTTTGATGGACCTAGAAGGTATTTAAATCAGACAAAGATAAACACTATATGATTTCACTTCTGCACAGAATCTAAGGAATAAAAAGAACAAACTAATCGAAAACAGATACAAATATAGTGAATAATTTGGTGACAGAGGGGAGGGGGATTTGGGGTGCTAGAAGAATAGGGTGAAAAGTTAAAGTACAAATTAGTAGCTGATGCATAGTCACAGGGATGGTGAGCACGGCATAAGGAATGCAATTAGCATTAATACGTTGGCTAGATGGAGGGTCAGGGGAGGGAGAGATCATTTTATGAACTATATATATGTCTAACCAATGTACTGTATACTTGAAACTAATTAAAATAAATTTAATAATAAAAAAATGGCTATGTGTGACCAGTGGTGACTATATTAGTGCAGATTTGTAGGATGCCAGCAGGTGAACATCAGCAAAGTCATACTGTGTAAACATAGACTCATGCCCATCTAAAGGAGATGCAACAAGTATAATGAAATTTGGGTGTAATGTTGCCAAATATTTTGGTATTTTCAAGGAAACCCAGAAATTCAGACTTCATGTGATAGTTGTAAATTTTAAAATGCTGGCAACCAACATTTTAAAAAATTATGTAATCACCATAACCAAACAAACCCAAACCCCATTCAGTTTTTGATCTCTGAATTGTTATTCATTCATTCACTAAATATTTAATGAGTGCCTACTACATGCCATACCACTTACCCTACTAGATACTATAGAAACCACAGAAAACACACAAATACCTCTTAATCAACTTGCAAAAACAATAAGACTAAAATATGCCAGCATATACAAATATGAATAAATCGAAAGGAATATACACCTAACTATTCATAGTGGTTATTTTGGGTGGTGGGATGGTAGTCATAAGGAATTTAGTATTTCCATCTTTTAAATTCGTATGCTGTTTAAATTTTTACAGGATATATTATTACTTCTGTAAGCCCCAAAATCAACAAAGGCAACTATTTTTCGCAATTCCATTGGTTTCCACTGGCTTCAATAAATGCCTTCATATGGTAGACCAGGCCTCCCATTATTTCTCCAGGATTCTTCTCCACCTTTTTCACCCATTCCTAAGCACTAGACCCACTGATCTACTTACACTTCTCAGAAAAAAAAAGCTTTCATTTCTATGACTATGCACATCTATTTACATTGCTTAGCTCTGCTCATATGCCAAGCAAACAAACTCCTGCTCATCTCCCATGAGCTATGTGAAATTTTTAAAAAAGTATTCTATTGACACAGAAGTATATCATCAACTGTATATAAGTAAAAAGCATTATCATTTATATCACGGACAAGTGTCACAGAAATAGTGCCTGATATTTTGCAACACTTGGCATATCCTTGAGGGTAAAGAATGGGAGAAGAAATCTATTTATACATTTTCAAAGAGCTCATCACTAGACTACACAGGGCCTAAGAAAATCCCGGCTGAAATAACCACTTCAAAATACTAAAGGTCAACAAACATAGCCGGCAGACTTCTAGGATTACTAAATTAATGATGTGAGAAAAAAAAATTTGGAATGTTAGCCTCCAAGAACATTTCAGATCCTTAATTCTTTAAGTACCATCTCAAACTGAGCAAGTACAGCACTCACTAACACGCACAGCTTAAGCCTAGAAGACAGTTTTAACAACTCTGCTGAAAATGACTATTTCTTCTCTAGTTTCTATGGAAACAGCTGTCAGATTGGCAAAAATAGGACATGTACTTTAAAATAATCATTCAAGCAAAATACACACATGATGGAAAGCTTTAAAAAGATAAATTGGAAGGCAACAGACTTGATTCTTAAGCTTCCAAGTGTCAAACTACATCCCTTCCCCATGGCTGAGAACGACGGACATGACCCTGAAGACTTTTAGTGAGGGTTACATGGCATTGGTCAGTCACCATAGTTTATCAATCTCTGAATTCCAAATGAGGTATTTTCATCTTCCTGGACTAAACTGTCATTGAGGACCGCATGGCACAATAAAACTGTTGCTCGATTTTATACAGTAACGCTCAAGTGGCATTATTTAAAATAGTATAAAAAGTGATTGTTGTAGACAAGCTAATTTAGAAATTATTAAAACTTCCTACAACTGTTTAGACAGGAAACTTTCTATTTTTCATTGCCAAGTTTAGGCAGAACTTTTACTTTCCCTATTTTAGGAGAGAAGAAGTAAAAGAGAGGGCCTGACTCTCGTGATGCTTTAAACAGCTAAAAGCGGTTTTCCACAGGAGGTGTCGATGTAAGGCATACAATACTGCATTAATAAAAAAAAAAACACCATTTTAAACAAAGAGCCGCTAAAAGGAAGTAAAGACAGATGGGAGCGAGAGGATATCTTTCCGGAAAACGCAGCCACTTGCCAATTTGATCAACTCCCGTGTTGCCAAGGCAGTACCCTGGAGTCCCTGCGTTTCACACCGAGAGGAAGGAGGGGAAAGAATAACGCTTTCTTACACATTCCTATTCCGCCCACCCCTCTCGCCCCGACTTCACACGCCCGGCTTTCCGCGTTCCCGCGCGGGTGCCCCTTCATCCCTCCCCGCCCCCACCGCACCCCACCGCGATCCTCCCCACCCAACCTCGCCGGTCCTCCAGGGTCCCGCTGCTCACCCCAGCGCCCCTCGAACTTCCCCCCAACCTAGCTCCCGTACTGGGACCCTCCCCCGGGCACGACCCAACTCAGGAACTACAAAGGCGTCCCCACCAGGACAGACCCCAGCAGTAGCGAAGACAACTCCTCGGACCCGACCTACGCGCAAGCGCGCGCCCGCCCCAGAAGCCCCGCCTCCTCACTTCCTGCCCTCTGCGCGGGCCTGGGCGCCTTTTGCTCCGCCCACACCGGGCAGTCGACACACTCGCCCAGAGTCGTCCTCCCGGCGGCCCGGACCCCTGCGTGGACGGTGGCCCTCTAGCGCCCCCGCGTGGCCGAAAGACGGACGTGGCTGAGGGCTGGACTGCTTGCCTGGGAACAGCTTCAGTTACGGTGTCCTTAGAAACTTAGCAGAGCTGGATGCTCTAAAAGGGGATGATCACGGCAAGGTTGTACCCGCTGTAGATTATAAGGCAGTGCTAGCCAAAAGGAAAGAGACTTGAGGGCTGCCAAGAAAATAAGGCTTCTTGGTTCTGAAGTTGCACAGATAGGAATCGCTGGAGTGTGAGAATTACGCTTTCACATGACTTATGGAGAGGCACATTTTAAGAAAAATGAAGTATAACCTGAAGCATCTGGAAGTCAGTTGGAAATAGCTGACTACGAAACGATATGTATGATACTCTTCATTCCACCAAAAAAAATATTTACTGAGCACCAAGCGAATTCTTGGTGCCAAGGATACAGAAGCAAATAAGACAAAGACCTGACATTCAAAGACCTTACATCACAGTGAGGACAGATAGACAGTAAGCAAGTAGACAGGTGAATAAACAAGATATCAGATAGTGATATGATTCCATATCAGTTTGTTGTATTTATACTTATATTTTATGCACAACAAAAAACAATTTTAAAGGATATAACACTATGAACAATTTTAGGTATCACTTTTAAAGAGTTTATAAGTAATGTTTTCTTTTTTCTTGCTTATCTGTGTTTTATAATTTGCCTTTACTTTAAAAGAACTATCCTGGCAGATCCCTGACCACTGGTTTCCTAAAAACTGAAGTGGCAGGCCTCTGAATCTCCATGAATTTACCTCCCACCCGTTGAGGTACATGTGTCTTACCAAGGTTTCCTTGAGTACTGGCCATTCTTGCTGATCTTGCCTGATCAGCATAGTGTGATCAGTGTTACAGATGGGTGTGATGTTCTGTGGAGTGTCCAGGTGGTCCAGCTCCTTTTGGATCGTATTATGACAGACTGCAGAGCTGGCACAATGGCTGCGATCAGTGCTACTAAATGGTTAGGTCTGCAGTAGTCTGTAAACCATTCTCCTGGTTTTAGATGGAGCCAGACTGGCAAATTAAGTGGAAATATGAGCAGATGACCTTTAGGTATTTAGTAGTGATGTTAATCTTTATCATCATCTCTCCCTCTGCATCCCCTTGGATGAAATATTGGTTTTATTATCTTGACTTGTTAGGGAAGGGACAATTGCACAGGCTTTCACTTGGTTTTCCACACCATGAGAACTGAAGGCCAAGGACCTAATGTGGAGCTTGTTCCAGCCATCCAATATATATTCCCAATTATGTACCAGTCTCATCAAAAATTTTGCCTTATCCCCAAGGACAGCATGCCTCCAAACGACCAGTTAATCTGGGGGTACAAAATGCCTGGTCCCTGTATTTCAATTGAGGACAATGTGGAGGGCCATCCCAGCTCCAGAGCTCTTAGTGGGGTTGACTGAGAAGCCCCACTTCTCCTTCTACCCAGTCCTCTTTGCCTTAGTCCTTTATAGGCATTATCTCTGAGGACCACCTGTGCCCGCCCCCCCCCCCCACCAACACACACACAACAAACTTGCCCACGAAAACTCACCTCGGAGTCTTTTCTAAAGAACTGAACTTAAGGCAACTCTTTTCTCCAGAAGTGGAAGCTGCTTTGATATAGAAAGACTTTAATTCACACCTCCATGAGGAAGTACTAGAGGCTGAATACTGAATTAAAGGAGAGACTAACTCTGAAGGATTATGAGGCATGGTTTGTTTTAGAACCAGGTGTAGACAGGAGCTCAACAGACAACACAGCTCTCTGCTTACCTAGGTTCAGGCTGAGAGCCATGTGAGATGGCCACAAGATTTGACAAGAGTCACATCCATGGCAGGCTGCAGTGAATAAGTGATACATTGACTGAAGTCACTTTTCATTCTTCCGGAAAATGTGCTGGGATGAAGGCTCCAAATGCTGGAAATGGCTGTTTCTGAATCTGAAATCACCCTAACTTAGAAGGTGGCAGCATCTTCATTTGCATACTCTACTTCAACAAAAGTTCACTCAGCATTTTCTTCATTCACATGTTTGACTTCCTTTACTCTCTTCTTCTGCCATCCCAGCCCATCTTCCCATAGCACATAAGCAGACATGCCATTTAATTTTTTTTTTTTCTTGAAAAGAGTGGTCACACCAAGTTCCATTGTACAATTTTTATAAAACACCACCCGGATTGTTATTGCACTAGCTTGCTAGTCTCCCTGCTTCTGCCTCATTCCCCTTGTCTAAACAGCAGCCACCCAGACCCAGTTCCTGAAGTCGGGGGCCAAGGTGATTCAGTATGGCTCAGTGAGCTCCAGGCTGAGCCCAAGGGGAGGGCCACAGCTTGGACATGACCTTGCTCATTCCTCAGAGATGAGTCCCACAGAGATTCCAGCTGAGCACTTTTCTAAGAGTCAGTGCAAACTATTATCTCTTTCTTACACAGTAAAATAGTAATACCACAGAAAAGCAAAACTAAAAAGAGAGAAGTACCCTTAACTCCACTACCCAGATAATCACCATTAACATTTTGATGTGTAACTCTCTTGAAATGCACAATTAAAATCGCTATAAATATTTAAAACGTTGATGGCATGAAATGTTTATTACTGTCATTATAATGTACACTGCTTTGATTCCTAAAGATGCAAATATTTTTTCATGCTTATATGTTGTTTGAATTTCTTCCTTAGCAAATTGCCTGTTCATGCCTTTAAACCATTTTTCTATAAAATATTAATTTTTATTATATTGACTTATAAAAAAGTTTTACATATTTAATAATTGCCTATCATTTGTGTAGCTTGATGTTTGTCTTTCAACTTTGCTAATTCATCTATACATGTATATAAGTCTATTCAACTTTTCACTGTGGTTTCTGCCTTGGAGATGACTTTTATATTTTGTCTCAATCCCAAGATTTTGTATCGTATCTACCAATTTAGTATTTAATAATTGTTCTTTCTTAAATCTTTAATCTACCATGAATTTTATTGTAAGGTAGGAAAACATAACCTAAAATATTTTCTCAATGATTAGGCCAGTGAAACTTTTATAAAAGACACATGCATATGCTCTTCCCATGGGAAAGACCACAAAGATAACTACTGCTGTCTCAACAATTTATTGAATAACACATCCTTTCCTGACTGACTCAAAGTGTCACTTTGTGATATACTAAATTCTCATAAATACTCACATCTGTTTCTGGACTTTCTCTTTTGTTCCTTCATCTGCTCTGGCCCTAGTATGTGATTCAAATTACCCTAGTTTTACAATATAAATTTTATTTTCAAATATTTTCTGGCTCTTCATACACATTTGAACTCCATGATGAACTTTATAACTATTTTTTAAGTCTTCCGCACAAAAAATACATTGGGGTTTTGTTTTTTTATTGCCATTGTTTTTAAACAGATTAATTCTGAGGAATTCTATATCTTTGCAGTATTAAATATATCAATCTAGGAAACTGACATGTGTCTCCATTTATCCAGATCTTCTTTTATGTCTCTCCATAAAGTTTTACGGTTTTCTTGGTTCAAAGCAGTATATTTTTTAAAGAACTATAAACTTTGATTTCTTAGTGTTAACAGAATCTCAGAACCAGAAAGGACTTAAAAATCATCTGGTCACCCTACCAAATATGTTGCTGAGTCTACTTCTCAAACAACTAAAGATATCATACTATCTGTGTCTTCTGTGACTTTGGTTTGTTAGTTGAACAACAGATCTTGGAGACATTTCTGTGTCAATGGATGTGGATCAACTTAATCCATTTTAATCACTACGTGGTGTTCTATGGAAAGGACATTGAATCATTTAATCCAGTATTCCCTTGTTCGTGGACACTCTAGCTATCTCTATTATTTTGCTGTTATAAGTAATTCAGCTTACAGCCTTGAACCCTAACTAAAACCGAAGTCCCCCCAGAATCAAGAGTACAAAATCACAGCCTGCAAAGTCCCCCTCCACAAAATCACCACCAGGTGGCAGAATGCCTGTTCAAAAAAGGCTTTTTTTTTTTTTTTTTTTTTAGCTTTTCACAGTATCTCTCAGTTCTGTTCAACATTTATTGAACATGCATTATAAGGACTGGATACTGTTAATATACTAATTTCAATACAATCATAAAGTTCATTAATTCAAAAATACTTACAGAGTGATCACTCCATGCCAGGCACTAAGTAGATCTGAGGGCGCTAGGGGAAACTAACAATCCCCTGCTGTCATCTGAACTCCAAGAATTCTCAAAATAAAACTAGGGTCATTACTGAATAGTACCCATTTGTTTCTAAGCCTCAGATAATTCTTCACCCATTAGGCCAAAAGCGACCAGGCAGCAGGTTCTCAAATAATTTGAACAATCCCTTAAATATATTGTGAGATTTCCGTGCTTATATTCCCATGCTCCTGCACATGCCATTCTTTCTGTGTGGAATGCTATCAAATTTGGGATTCCTTCAGAAGGATACCTTGATACAAGGATTCAAATGCAAGTAATTTATTCGGAAGGTGACCCAAGAAGCACTGGTTGAGGAGCAGACAAAAAAGGGAAGGGAAGGAAGCCAATAAATGAGGCATTCACAAACTAGTTACAAATAAGGGCAAATGCAGCAGTGACTCTCTGATAAATGATGTGGGGAGACTATGGAACACACACTTCAGAGTTTTCCTAACTAAGGGATGAAGTTGCTGGGCATTTACCCACCAGCTCCAGGTAATCATTGGTTGAGGGCTATCCTGGGAGTGATTAATTCTCTGACACTTCCAGCCTCCTGCATGTGCTCCTACAGGCAAGAGAAGAATAAAGAAATGAAGAACAGAAACCTAACATTATTTGAAATTCTTGGCTCCAGCCATGCCTGAAGCTAACACATCCCCTTCACTTTCCAGTTATATCAGCCAACAAATTTCTTTTGCTTCAACTAGTTTGAGTTGAGTTGTTAATAGCCGCAAACGTAGTAGTTCTTACTAATAAACTCAGATACAGCACATCCGCTTCCTCTTCAGTCCCTTTCTCCTTCCTCCTCTTATACCTTAAAAACTCCTGTTTGTCTATCCTCAGGCTTCTGTTCACACCTAACTTTCTCGAGCAGATCTTCCCTAAACTGATCCCCACTTCCACCCAATATCACTTCAGTTCTCTGTGCTGAATGTTCTCACAGCCCTGGTATTTCCTTACCATGACACTGATCCTGCATTATTGTGATTACCTGTTCAATTTATTCCTCTATGCCATCACCACTACTTGGCTGAAATGTGAGATCTTTGAGGACAGAAACAAATTCTGCTTATTGCTATATTCTCTTGTGTTGCCTCATAAGGGATTAAACATAGCACAGTGATGAAACATAGTAGGTAGCTAATGTCTATTCATTCACAGCTCTGTCTTTGTTTTTCAAATGTATAGTAAAATAAATTATAGCTAAGTTTAAGTGTTTTTGTGTGACTGCTAGATAATTGTAATATGCCCTGATTAGTTTTAGTATAAAAGCTAGTAATTGCTCTAACTTAGGATTTTCTTAATGAAATCATAATAATAATTTTTTAAAACTCCCCAGGCTGATCAAACGAAATAATTTGAAGAGGATAATTATACTCACAGAAGATGAAGATTATTGCTTTAATAGTATTTACTGGTCTGATTAGA
>CM053502.1:35040956-35071023 GCA_028627145.1 Eidolon dupreanum
GGATCTTCCTTTTATTTCTGTATGTACCAGACGTCAGCTCAGACCCTTGCTCTTGCCCCCAGGGACACTGGAGCATTTCCTGGCCTTACTTTCTCAGGGTCCCTTCAAAAGGACTGATATCACTTCTCGTGGGTGTTCCCTTTGATTTGCATACAAACACTACCCATATAGCACACTTGCATAGCCGACTGACTTATCCTGAAAATATGAAGGTCATGTCAAGGAGGAAATTATATCAGAGTTCCATACTCATCATTCATTTATTTATTTACTCATTCATTCAGCAGGCATAGCCTTTAAAATAAATGGAATATTAAAATTTCATTTCTTGGTGAAGTCACACCCTAGGAGTCTTTACCAGCTAAATAGTATCCCCCAAAAGCTCATGTCAATTTGGAACCTGTAAATGTGACCTTATTTGGAAATAGTGGCTTTGCAGATGTAATAACGTTAAGAGTAGGTCCTGATACAATGACTGATGTCCTTATAAGAAGAGGGAGATTTGGACTTCGACCTACACAGAGGGAAGACGGCCATGTGAAGGAGACAGGGATAGAGTTATGCTGTCAGAGGCCAAGGAATGCCAAGAATTGCCTGCAACCACCAGAAGTTAGAAGATGCAAAGAAGGATTCTTCCCTGGAGCTTTCAGAGGGAACATGGCCCTGCTGACACCTTGATTTTGGACTTCTAGCCTCCAGAACTGTGAGGAATTATTTTCTATTATTTTAAGCCACTACATATGTTATGCTCTGTTATAGCAACCCCAAGAAACAAATGAAGGGCCCAAAGACCTGCCTAATGATTCTTCCTTTCCCCACCCCTAGGTTCCACCCAACTTTAAAAAATTTCCTCCCACTTCTCTTTGCAAAGCAATTCAGTTTCCTTAGCTCCTTACCTAAGGGGACTCACTTTGCATATCCAAGGCTCATTCTCTGCTTCACTAATACGGAAGTGGCCCTGAAGAGGTACCCTTTCTTCTGCCCTAGCAGGCTGTGCATAAGGAACTGAATGTAGTAATGACTGGTTCCTACACTGAAAAAATTTATTCCACTCCACCGAAGATTAAAAATAATGAAAGAAAAGAAAAATAAGAGGAAAACCAAAGCACTTACAGTCAGTTTTGATTTAAAACAGCCAAGCTTACATTTAAATAACAAAATTGTTTCCATTTATTATAATGGAGTGGATCATTATGTAATTTTGTTACTTCCTCTCACCTCGATTAACAGTATATTATGAACATTTTACCATATTAAAAAGTCCTCAAGTATTATACCACAATTTTTACAGATCCACAATCCCTTATCAACAAATACAAAATATTATGAAAATTGAAAGCTGTTTTGAAATTTTTATGCCAACTCATTTGAGGGCACAGCTGACCTCATGTGGCTTAGGGCTATTTATGGTCTATTCATACCAATTAGTGTGACAATAATTTTCATGGCAGAAATCTGGACGTGTTGCTGACGCTGCCACAGACCCTGCTGAGGGGGCTAAAGAATGTATTCACTGAAAAACCTGAAAATTCTTGAATTCTGAAACACACCAGCTCTCAGGCAGTTGTATGTACCTGTTTAGTCATCTCCCTGTTGTTGAATATTTAGATTATTTTCAGCTTTTTCCTATTATAAAATTGATGCAAGGAACGCATCTTATATTTGAACTTTTGTTTGCATCATTGTTCATTTCCTTAACATAAATTCCTTGACGTGGAATTAGAAAGTTAAAGAAACACTTCTAAGGTTCTTGGAAAATACTGTCAGCTTGTTCTCCAGAAAGGTTATACCAATTAACACTTCCCTCACCAGCAATGAGTAATACTAGTTTTATTAATTTCGCAGAGGACTTTTTTTTAATACCATTTTGCTTTGGACTGACTTGATTACTGGTGATGTTAGATATTTTGTAAAGATGTTTATTACCATTTCCAATTCCTCTTCTGGAACTGCTTATGCATGACCTTTGTCCATTTTCTACTGAAGTCAGGACTGTCTCATAAGGTTGTTTGGTGTGTGTAATGTACCATGGCCCAAGGGATGCAGTGGGCAAATCAAGCCTGACTCCAATCATTTACCTGTGCACCCTCAACTGAGGGGGAGCACAGTTTTCTTCCTGCAAAGGTACCTACTTACCTGTGTACTTGCCAAGCATGCACTTGTAAGACTGGGCCCAACTAGATGGCATGTCTTTTTCTAATTAACTACCCAGAGGGGGATACCCTTTCTAATTTGCCCAAGGGTATCTAGCTGAGGCCTTGATTAGATAATTGTTTTTCTAATCAATTTGTCTCAGTTTTTTATAGAGAAAAGCTATTAACTTTTTGCATATTATATTGCGGTGTTTTCCTTGCCGATTGTTTATATTAATCCTACTCATAAAGTGTTTATATGTGTACCATATTGCTTTTCCTTAAACTTTCATGCAGTTCAAAGTAGCTTTATTTTTTCCTTTTTTGTTCTGTGTGCTAAGATATGGGTAGAAACAAATGAAATCTACCTCTTTGAACAATTACTCCCAGATGTGAAAGGGACATACTTGGCCCTGTTTAAACTCCCGGGCCAGAGATAGCCCTTCTAGGGGACATCTACATCCATCTCATCTGTCCAACCATTCAGTCAGTACTAATTATTGCGCATTTGCTATGTTCTGTGCATTGTGCTAGACTTTGGGAATGCAGAGATGAATAACCAGCTCTTCCCTTTATGGAGTTTGCATTGGACATTGTATTCTCAAGTTGATTGTAACTCTTAACAGCAGCTAACATTTGTGAATGCTGTGTGCCAGGCACTAATCTAAGTGCTTTACATTGACTAGCATGCTTACTTCTCTTACCAGCCCTATGAGGAGTTAGGTATAGTGTCCCCATTTTATATACAAGTGAGGAAACTGAGGCGCAGGGACTTTAAGTAACTTGATCCAAGATCACACGTTGGCAAGTAGCTTTATTAGGATTTGCACCTAGATAGTCTTAGGCACTTACACTGCCATAGCAATCTCACAGATTTGAACTATCTACTCTAACGCTCTCCTTTGTCCCAGACCCCAAACAGCAGGCAGCAGGTAGACAATAATCATAATATGGCAGCTGATCTGATCTCTTTTGGTCTGAGGCTTTGCTCCCACCAATGCCCTCCTCCCTAATCTGGTCAGTGCCCCAACTCTGACTTAGCCTTATCTCCCAGTGCCAGTCTTAGCTGTTAGTCTCTATCTCTAGTTTTCACCCTTCTTGTTTTCCTTTGCCAGCTCATTTTCCTCTTTCTGGGCAAGAAGTGATGGAGTTTTTTGAGGCACAGTACTAGTTTCTTCCCCTTTCAGTCTGTTATCTTTCCCCAGGCAATTGTATCCGTGCCATGGCTTTTAAGTACTATTATCAGTGCCTTCTAAATTCCCATCTCCAGCCCATAGTACAGCAGGCATCTATATCTAGCTCCCCGTTGAACTCAACATTTCTACAACCATACTCATCATTTTGCTCCCACCAAATATTCTCTCATCCCTATGTTCTCTGTCACAGGGAATGGTTCCACCAACCAGTCCTGAAAGCCAGAAACCTGGAACCGTTCTTGACACCTCCCTCTTTCTCACCGCCCCCATATAGAATCCTCCCCAAGTCCTATTGATTTTATACCTAAGTATCCCTCCAATACACTCACTCATTTCCATCACCATTACTATCCTGCACACCTGTTCTCAGTCCAAATTACGTTTGTCTTTCACTGGAGATTCTTCTTCCGTTTCTACTGTTTCCTTGCCTTTACTCTTGCTCTTTTTCGGCCTATTCTCCATACTCCAGCTGGAGTGATCTTTTTAAAACACAATCTGACTATATCACTTTCTGTGTTAAAAAAAAAAAAAAAAGGCAAAAAAAATTTTTTTTGCAATTATTTCTACATATTCTTGACTTAGGTCAGATGAGGTTGTGTCAGCAGGGAGGAAGGGACCCCTTTTTCTTCACACAAAGATACCCAACAGACCATTTGCTAAGCCCTGCATTGCAGGGTTAACTCCAGCTAGATAGGATGCCTTTTTCTACTTGCCTACACAGAAGGGGTACCTTTTGCTAATTTACAAAAAGGTCAAATTTTTAATAAGCTTGAAAGGTCGTCCATAGTCTGTCCTCAGCCCACTTCTCCAGCCTCATGTAGCACCATGCTTCTCCTTGCTATCTACATTCCAGCCAGGTCCTCAGATAAGCCACACTCCCTCTGTCAGGACCTTTGCACATGTGATTCTCTCTTACTAAAATGTTCTCTTCATACATAAATTATATCTACTCATACTTCAAACCTCAGCTCAAGCATCAGTTCCTTATGGATGTGACCCCCCCTAAGATGATGTCAGAACTCCCATATATGCTCTTTTTCTTAGAACACTGACCTCATTTTTAAATTGTGCCCCTAGTTATATGATTATGTACTTAATTGCAATCTCTTTCTTCAGCTTTTCAGTTCTACAAAGGCAGGGACTCTACTACTCAGAGTCCCTGACATTGCTGGTTATAGGCCTTAGAAACTAATTCCAGCTAAACTTAAGCATAAAAAAATGTATTGGAGGATTTGGAGTAAGTTCACAGAATCAATGGGAAGGCTGGAGAACTAGATTCAGAAAATGGTCAGGAACTAAAGTTGACTGGGCAAGAGGAACATGGCCAAGGTCCAGCTATGGGTCAGTCTGATAGGAATGCCTCACTGGTGCTGTTGCCACTGGACACCTGGCAGTTGTACTGTTGGCAAAGTTGACACTGTTGTGAATAATTTATCAAGTGGCCTGATGTATGGCTTCATGTCTTCTAGATCAATGTCCCAGGCAGAGGAGTTCAATTGGCTGAGCCAGGTCACATGCCCATATCCCACCAGCCAGCAGCAGGGCCATCTAGCCTCTCACCGACACTTACATAATGGGGTGCTTCCCCCATTGAGAAGGTTGTGGGGATGCCAAGTAAACAAAAACACAAATAAATAAGAGTACCTGAACACCAGAGAAATCATGTCTATTCAATTTATCGTATATTACCCAAACTAGTACAATATCTGGCATAAAATAAGACAAAAAATATTTGAAAGCTCAGTGAATGATCAACCCTCAGTGTCCTTAAGGACACAGGCTGTCCAATTTGTGACTGCTTCAGGGTAACCACTCACAGTCACCTAGGGCATCTGTACTCTAGCTATACCCAGTGCTGCTCAAACCGCCCACTTGATTAAGCTTATCTCAGTCTCACTGAGGTGAGATCAGAAGACAAGAGGGCTATGAACAGAGTGAGTACATATTATCTGATCCATTTTATCATGTAAATGTGAGGATCAGGGAGGTGAACTACCTTTTCACACAAAGAGAGAACCAAGACAACAAGCTTCAATCTGCTGACCTTGTTGATACTTTCTATGTCACATTGTGTTTCAATAGTGTATGATAATGTGCTTCTCATCAAAATATTTGTGTGGCCAAAACATTTCCTTCAATAGTACCAGCTAACAAGGGAATTGAGAGTAGTGGGAATACTAATTAGACTGGTCCACATCCATTGTGGGGGCCATGAGGACACAAGGCTTCCAAAGAGTTATACTGATATAATCAAGGGATTTGTGTCCTTGTCCTTCCAAAGAGACAGAATGTGATGTACTGGTAAACTGAGCTGTCTGCTGTTAAACCACTGGTTGTCACTTTGGATCATTTCTGTTTCCTTCGTACTCATCTCAGTTTGGCCTCCTGCAGCATAAACCTTTGAAATTGAATACATATGGCTTGCTAAGGTGCTAGGGGACACAGCTCTCCTGTTTTCAGTGTAATTCCCTAACTGAATGGGCCTAGGCCCCCGAACTCACCCCCACCCTCCCAAGAGTTCCTGGAGTTCATCATACAAAGCAATAATGAAACCTCTAATATGATTTAGCAATGACAGAGAATGGTTCCAGGAGGGAAATTAAAATTGGAAGATGTCCACCAGGATTCATTATTGATTGTAAAAGAAATCTGTTAAGTTCCTAAATGGTCCTTTGAGGGATTCCATCTAGGTCCTTGAGAAAAAGCCTCCCTGCTGGCACCATCACTATCTGGCATGGAATATGGCTCTTTGCCCTGCAGAGTTGTGGAGTGGTACAACCTCAGACTCTGGGGAGAGCAGCCCTGTATTTGAATTCAAGCTGTACTCCTGACCAGCTATGTGATCTCTGGCAAGTCATTTACTTATGCCTTGGTTTCCTCCTCAGTGAAGCAGGAACAGCAGAACATACTTTATGTTCCTGCAGTTGCTGTGAAATGAATGAAGAAATCAGGATAAAGCTTGTAGGACAGTGTTTAGTGCATTCTATGCGCTCAGTAGATGGCAGCCATTGGTATCAGTTCAATTTAACAAACTTTCCTGAGAGCTTGTTACATACCTTGAACAACCCCGTGTGGGATAGAGGAGAAATTCTCCCAAGAGTCCATTTTCTCCTTGGAAAGCCTTTGTCCAAAAAGGGATAGAGGAGAGGGCCATAGGAGAAAGAGCTTACAATTTTACAGAAGCTGGACAATATATGTATGAGCCAAGAGCATGGATTGAGGGACCATTTTCTGTATGGTAGACATAATGCCCTTCCCTGCCAAAGATGCCCAAATCTTAATCCCAAGAATTTGTGAATGTTATACTACATGGCAAAAGGGACTTTGCAGATATGATTAAGGTTAGAGACCTTGAGACAGGATAATCCTACAAGCATGGCAGCTGTTGCCAGAAAGAGATGGGACAATGGAAGAATGGTCAGAGAAATGTAATGCGAGGACTCAACCTGCCAAAGCTGGTTTTAAAAGTGAAGAAAAGGGGCTATGAATTGAGAAATGCTGGCCACCTCTATAAACTGGGGGAAGACCTCACTTGGCAGTCAATGAGAAAGTAGAAATCTTGGATCCAGAACTGAAAAGGAACTAAATTCTTCCAACATCTGAATGAGCAGCAAAATTTTCCCTAGGAATTCCAGAAAGGAATGCAGCCCTGCAGACGTTTTGATTTTAGCCCAGTGAGACTTGTGTGAGACTTTTGACCTAGAGAACTGTAAGATAATGTGTATCAATATAATAAATTAGTAAAAACCAATATATACTGGCTTGCAAATTTACAGATTGTAAGAGGCAGTATAGATCATTGGTTAAGAACATGGTGGATTTGAAGGTCAATTTGCTTGGGTTCTAATCCCAAATGTGTTACTTATTAGATACATGACAAGAAGCAAGTAATTTAACTTCCAATGTCTTAATTTTTTCATCTGTTACAGGAATAATAATATAGCCACTCATACTAGTTGGAGTAAAAGAATATGCTAAAATAAGACTATTACAAAGACTCAATAATAAAGTAATTGGAAAACTAAGACATTTCTTTCTCACATCATAGTTGAAGGTGAGTGTCCCACTTGGCCGTGGCAGTGGTTTTATACAAACCAGATAGGCCGTGGCTCTGCCTTCATAAACAGGTGGATTCCAAGGCTGTTCTAGTTCCCCTAATTGCAGAACTCTAGGGACAGAGATGTCCCCTTAAGAAAGTGGAGTGGAAGTGCTATCCACATTCCACTGGAGGGAGCTCAACTGTTACTAGTTATTTTTTCCATAGGTTCTTGGGGCCCTTGCTGTCATTCTAATACAAGTGATCATTTAAGAAATATATACTAAATCTTTTCAGATCTTGTATCTAATCTTTAAAATCAAGCATATTAGCTAAGCCTATACCTCGTTTACAAATAAGAAATCAGGAGTCTAGGCAAGGTAACTAACTTCAAAGCCTGTACATTTACACTTAACCAAAGTATGTCTCTCATTTAAGCGATATTAAAAAATTAAGAACCATTACAGTTTAAGAGCAGAAATGATCAAGGAAAAAATTAAAATAAACAGAAGACTAACTAGGGGGATAAGTGTAGCAAACATTATACAAGACAGAAGTCCAGGTGTTGGAGCTCTAGGGCAGCTCTGCCACTATCCACGGGACTTGAGTAAATTCATTCTCCTCTCTGGGACTCATTTCTTCATTTGTAGAGTGGAGCTGTGGACTAAATGTTTCTCTTTCCAGCTCTAACATTCTCTGATTCTGTTTGGAAAATAGCAAAACCAAAATTTGTAAGCAGGAAGAAATAGTGTAATTTAAAAAATTGTCCCAGTTAGGGAAATAACAAGAGAAAGCCCCAGTGACCAAAACAAGGAAATCAGATGAGCCTTGGGGCTCAGAAGACAAGCAGCAACCTGTTGGGTCAGTCACACCTGCTTCTCACATTCCTTCCAAGGGCAGCCCCCAGGCCTGTGCACAAAGCAGTGAATGGAAGTTTTAAGAGGAAATCCTGAAGGTGGAGACTAAGACCATGGAGACGGCTTCTGGAGAGTCCTGTCCCCAGAAGCAAGCTGAGCTTCACAAGAGAAGTATGAGGGGCTTTTCCTTGGAAGAAGAGAATAAGAAAGGTATCTCAACCTGCTTGCACACGGGATAGCAACCTGGACTAGGAAGCCAAAGACAAAGAGTCTAAACCCTGGCTTTGGCACTTGGAGGATGTGTGATGAGTTACTCAACCTCTTTGGACCTCAGTTTTCTGATATGTGAAATGAATATAATCTATAGGAGAGTAGAAAATTTAAGATATACTGCACTCTAATTGCCTAGATTATTTTAGACACTCTTACCAATTATCTCATTTAACCTTTGCAATAGTGGTAGGGAAATTTGTAGATTTGTTCAACAAACAACGAAACTGAGGAGAGTTAAATGGAGCAAGATTTGCCCAGGAGAGCAGAATTTGAACTCAGGTTTGTCAAAACTTGGGTTATTTTCAGTTTGGCAATGTTTCAAAGATGACACCTGTGAAAGTGCTTTGTGAACTATTAAATGCAACAAAATGCAAGGCCTAATTATCCTGAATTGATGCATAAATTTAGAAATTATCCAGAAGTGACATTCTGATGAAGGAATAGGCTTTTTTTTTTTTTCAGGGCTTTTTCCTTTGTTCAGCTTTCCATTCAATCCTTAATCTGCTTATTTTCTAGGCAGTCAAATGACAGTGAAAATACTGGATAAGGAATCAAGAGACTTTACACTTAGTTCTGGCTGTGCCACAGAAACAACAATCTTGAGAAGTCACTGGTTCTTTCCTTTGAAGAATGAGGTGTTAGGTTAGATGTGATTGCCAAGGCTCTTTCAGCTAAGACACTTCAGTGACTCAGGGACACCCAGAGCACTGAGACAGTGGCGCCTCACTCACTGTTATGGTTTCCATTCTGACCTCAGGTATTTCCATAACCCTTCGCCCTGTGGGGCAGTCAGCCCCTCTTTGCCCTCTCCCCCAGTTAAACCCCACTGGAGCCTGAGAGAAGTCTGGAGCCTAGGAGTGTTTATAGACTTAGAAATCTTTGGTGATAAAGTATCCACTCAGCCAGCCGTACACACCAGCTACAGCCCCAGGTTCTGAAGGCAGCGGCTGAGAGCTACCTCCCCACAATTCTTACTGGTGTTTCAGTCTTGGAGGGGTGGGCATAGAACACAGAGTAGCGGCTGGAGGAGGAAGAAACTGAAGTCCTGTATCTAGCTATTTGCTCTTGGATATACCAACCACTCCCTCTTTTGTTACATGTCCATTGTTGCAGCAATTTCCCAAGAATTACAGGAACTTGTTTACTTGTAGTGCACCTTACAGAGACCTTCTAGCGCGCGCGCGCGCGCGCACACACACACACACACACACACACACACACACACACACAGCCTGAGCATAAGGCTCACTACTGACTGACTGGCTGGCTGTTAACAATGTGGGAAAGTAAACCTCTCTCAGAGCCACACACTTTAGGATTAAGTAAATTGCCAAGGGCTAAAAGAGTAGAGTACCACCTACTGCCAAATAGGACAAGGATTCAAAAGAGATGCAGCTCCTGAAACTAAGGTAATTTCATTCTCCACTAGAGAATTCTTATTTAGAGATAACCCTAAGCCTGGTCCCCTTTTTCAATAGCAACTAGTTCTAGCCACCTCCCTCAGAACTATCCTCCTGCAGTTCGAGAGACTTCCAAATAACTTTATTCAGAAACACCAGTATTTCTATCAGCCTGTTAATGCAGCTCTGGTGTTTACCAGAGTGGCAATATGAAATATCCACTCCTGCAAAAAAGTATTAGAATTTGAAATAAGAAATCCGAGTCATGGGAAATTAGAGACCGAAGTGATATAAACCTGAGGCAAGTTTTCACCAACTCCATCTTTCAGTTTGTGCCTTTTCCATAGTTTATTAAATTCGTGTTTTGTTTTGTTTTGTTTTTTAAAAAAAGATCACAGCAACATTATCAAAGACAACATATGTACAAACATTTTACAAAAGAAACATTACTAATTGTAATAAGGGAGAGCTGAAGACTAGACGCTGAGTTTCTGGGGCAGAGTCCGCCCTGTCAAACAAAGACATCTAAAGTGTGTTCAGGAAGCTGAAACAAACTTCATTCTCCATGACAAGCATATGGGGCTGGTAATACAACGATGGCCAATGAGGATACTACACCGGCCTCATCAGGAAGGCCATGATACAAGTGGAGCTAATCAAATAACTTAAATCAAAGACAGTAAAAGCGCCATTTCCATTCCTTAAACCCAAGACAGTAAAAGCGCTGTTTCCAATCCAAACGCATTTAAGCTTTCAACATCAATTGCATCACTTGCAAAGATGCTGGATTGTCATACAGACACTTGATTCTTACACATAACCCTATGCCACACTTTCCTTAACTCTTTGAGTCATGTTTCTTGTCGGACCAAAAGAGAAGGAATTTTAGAAATGCTTCTTTCAAGACAGAAGTCAAAAAGAGACATGACCCCGAGAACAGGATCTGTTAAACTTGGTGGGTTGGGAAGAGGCAGGAAATTCGGAAAAGGAACGAATCCTTTGGGCCAAGATTCAAGAAGCATGATCCACTTTGGTCTGGGACTCTGCAGAAACCCTGTACCCCACCCCGCACCCAGCCCCACCCGTACCTACAAACTCGGTTCCTGTCTCAACTCCCCCAGTTCCTTGATCTCCACCTTCTTGTACTTCCCGGACTTCCTTCGGTTGCTGATCACCAGAACGGCCACGCCGGCGACGAGGGCCAACACGACCACCACGATGACGGCGATGAGGCCACTCGTGAGGCGCTTCATGGAGAACTGGGGGGGCTTCTCGTCCAGGTAGTAGATGAGTGTCCGCTCCACCAGCAGGGGCTCGCCACGCACGTTCAGGTCGAGGCCGTCGCGGCCCGGGAACAGCGACTCCCCCTTGGCGTCCCTCTCGAAGTAGTAGGCAGCGTCAGCGATGTCCACGTCTCCAGGGACCTTCTGCGACGCATTCTGCAGCAGCTCGATCTGGACGGTGGGCTGCTCGTAGTGCACGGCCGCCACGAACCTGGGGGGCAGCTGGTAACGCTCTTGGAAGAGCCGCCGCAGCTGGGCGTCCAGGTCCGAGTGATCGAAGGCGCGAGCGGCTGGGCGATGGCGCAGTTCGATGAGGATGTGGTGGGTGCGCACCAGCTCGTCGCAACGCAGACTCAGGTCGCCCTTGTCCGTGCGGCGCACGCCCACCGAGTTCACGCACCAGCACACCGACGTCTGGTTGCACTGGCGGGCTTTGAAGCGGCCCTCATGGTCGCAGTCGGGGTCGTACAGGCCGTCGTTGTCCACGAGCGCGTGCTCGCTCGGCCGCACCAGCGAGCGGCCGTGCTTGGGGGCTGTCATGCGCGCCTTGAGCAGCAGGCACTTGGAAGTCAGCGTGGAACAGTTGACCTCGAAGCCCGAGCCGAGGGCACGGCACTGGCAGCGGCCTCCGGGGCCGTCCCGGCTGCAGATGGTCATCTTATTGGTGGGGCACGTGCAGTTGGCCTCAGCGGCAGCATGGCTAGGTACCACCGCCAGTAGGAGCAGCGAAAGCAGCGGAAGCGACTGCAGCGCGAGACCCGGGCCCCGGGCCATGATGGGGCCTAGGAGCGCGGACCGGACGCAGGCGGACGGGGCTCTGGGGCTCTGGGGCTCTGGGGCTCTGGGGCTCTGCTGGGCTCCGGCTCCGCAGTCTGGGTCAGTTTCCAGGCGTCTGCCGCCGGCCGCTCCCTCTCGCTCTTATACTCCGCCGGACCTGCCGGGCTGGTTCCGCCGCCAACTCACTCTCTGGTATTTGGGTGACACATCCCGCACGCCCCCTTCCCCCTCCCGCGTCCCCGTCCTGCAGAAGGCACAGCACGCCCTGCGCCGTCCGCGATAGGATCAGGGGAGCGGAGATTGCCCCTCCCTTTTCTGGACCGAAAGCCCGAGAGAGGAGAACCGATACTCACCTACGAGTTGCCCGTGACCCGCCCCCGGCCCTCCTGGCCCCACCTGTGGAGGGACCCGCCCTAGGCGCAGCTTCTAGCTGAGTACCTTGGACGGAGGTCCTGGCCGCTCTCTTGGGCAGGAATTCTTGGGAATTGCATTGAAAAGAATTGCGGGACTGTCACACTTTTGTCCCCTATCCCCTACTCCTTTTTTCCCTCTTTCCTAGCCCTTGTTCCTGGTTTAAGTTCTTTTACTTCCTCACTTCTTTTCCCAGTCCTCGTAATAGCACACATTTTTATAGTTTACAGTTAAACATTATCCCATCCTCACCTCAGTCCTTACAGGTGATGCAGTTGAGGCGTGGAGACTTAAAGCCTCTCAACCATCATTTTTCTCAGATTCCTGGGAGAAGTCTTTGGTTCTCTGCCTGGCTGTTATGAGACCTTAAATAAATGTTTATGGAGACGGAGTGGTACAGATTTGAAGAAAGGTTATAAAGCACTTCTGTTACTCATGGCATCGTGGGTAAAACCCAGGTGTCCTGGTGTCCAATCTATTAGAAGTTCTGTTAACCACATTTTCTCCTTCCTACACACACAAACAAAATGTTTATGCATGTGCTCAGTATACGGAGAAGAAAAGGAACAATTTTTAAAAAAGAAACAGCAAGACTATAAAGAGTTCTTTGTACAATTTGATTCTAAAAGAACAAATCATCGCTTTTCTTTTTCTGTGTCTCATACAGGTCACTGAACCACAGCAAATAATGGGCCTGTGGGAAATTGCTTGTCTGACACCGTGTGGCTTACTTTAATGGAGTTTCTTTTGAATCTCTTTTTTGAATCATTGAGAAAGTCCAGGGTTTCAAAGCTTTGGTAAGATTAATAATAATTAACAAGCTATAATTAATCCCAGGTCCTCTGTCAAAGCACAATTTATATGTACAGAATTTAAAGAACACCAGCATAGTACAAGGGTGTTGTTTAACACATGAAAGCCGGCCAGGCCTCTACCCCATTAATTTTCAAGGAATTCCGGAGGCAGGTAGGTGGAAATATACTATTCTCCTTTGCAGGCAGAGAAAGCAGACACATGTGGGGCAATATCTTATAAACAAGCACGAGGCATGTGGGAATATTCCACTGTTCTCTACCCCCACTCTCTCTGTTCAGGTTCTTAGTCTACTCAGGTTCCAGTTTCTTTTCCCACTCCAACTCCCAGTCCACGATGTGTCAAAGAAGGCTTTCTAAATCTCATATCTGTGCCCATCTCCTCTTTGCTGAAGCCCCTTCGAGCACAGAGTAGAAGGTGCTTTTGGCTTCCAGGATAAAATTCATTCTTCTTAAGTTAGCACACAAGATCACATATGACCTTGGGCAAGCTACTTAACTTCTCTGTGCCTTAGCTGACTCATCAGTAAAATGGGGATAATAAAAGTACCTACCTAACAAGGTAGGTGTGAGAATTAATATAGATACCCACTTAGAACACTATCTTTTCTAACAGTATCTGCATTTAGTAAGCATAGATAAGGGTTAGCTGCTGTATGGTTACTAACATAATCATCATCTTCATCTTTCTCCTGCCAGCCTCTATAGTCTTCCTCAAAGGCTCTTTTCAAGCCTTTGTACAGTCATCTACCAGGAGTCTCCCCTTCTTCACTTATTAGTATAAAATTAGTATGCAGCTGTTGGGTCACCTCCAGGAAGCCTTCCCTGATATGCCCTCCCTATTTCACTCAGGGGAATGCCCTTCTCTATACTTTCTTATTTCTTATACTATAATGGCAACACTAACTTTTCTGGACTTCTGTATACCTATCTAATATAGAGATAATAGCATTTATTTCATAGGTTATTCTGATAATAAAATCCAAATAGATGAGATAGTAGATGGCAAAGCTTTGTAAACGGTAAGACACTATAAAAATGTTAGGTTACATTTTTATTTTAAAAATGTCCTATTTTCTCACTTTTCTATCTACTGTCTAGGTAGCCACAATCCTCTATAACTGGCATAGACACCTGCTGAATATTCCAATAGGTCCCAGGCTAGCAAGAGGAAAGCTGATGGGGAAGGGTTCTCAGGACTGGGGAATGTACAAAACGATATCTTTGATTATTTAGCTAAGTAGCCCCAAATGGCTAGTGCTCAGAGGTCTCCAAACCTCTGTCTTTTCCATCCATGTTAAGTTTTGGGAGAAAGGGGATAGAAGGAGCCTGTTCTTAATATTCTCTGTGGAAGGTGGGGTGAACCAAATGACTACCCCACCCCACCAGTTTAACTTCTGTGGTTCTGCCAGTCTTTTCCTAACAGGCACATGAACACTAGGACGAGTTTACTAAGTGAGCACAGCTCCAGCTCTGATTCTCCCTCTCCCTTCATCCAGTCCCTCCCTAGTAGTGAAAAATATCACTATTAGCTTTATGTCTTTATTTTTTTTTAATCTTTAAATATTTAACAAAAGCATTCCTTGAAGTTAGACTTGGCAGGTGTATATCGAGGGCAGGAACCACACCTGAGATTGTAGCCCCAGCACCAGCATATATTAGGCACTCAGTAATATTTATTGGGTTAATTAATTAATATTGAGTTGTGCCCAGAATGTTGTTCATTTCCATACTTCTCCCTTAGTCCAATTCTCATCTCCTACCCCAGCCACAAACCTCTGTCCCCACCCTAATCTACCCTCCAAATACCCAACTTCAAGGAAGACTGGGTAATGCTACCCCGAGTGTTATTTTCTCTTTTATGCATGATCCTAAACTTTATTAGCCTTGTGGCTGGAGGGAGGAAGATTGTGGTCTGATGAGTCTAAGAACATGCAGGGATTTTAGAGACAAGCAGTTTAGCGTGATTGAAAGAAAATGGACTATGGATCCAGTGAGACTTTGCCTTAAGTTCTAGATTTATGTCATTCTCTGAGCCTCAATTATAAAATGATTGATTTTTTTCCCCAACATCCATAAAAGGAAAGACTTCCCATCTTTTTATTAAGAATGTGCTCTTCTCCTATTGAACCTCACACTTCATCTATTTTTGTGTTTTCATTTCTAAACTGGTGTTGATTATCTGTTGTTGGTATAAGACTGATACCAACATATCAGTTTCATATTTCAGGGTGTGATTTATAAAAACAAAGATAAAACTGCTTTTGATTAATAAAAAAAAAACTTACCATCCATAATTATTTTAATGATTCAAGATAAAGAATAGAAAATACCCACCACATGTTTGGCACATACTAAATAGAATTAATCTTAGTTATTATTATCAGCCATCTCTGGAATGTGAGATTGCTTTGAGATCATTAAAGGTTTCTGCACAAAGCTGGTGATTGTGAGGACTGCTGAAGATCAGGTCTATGGAACTGGGAGTTAGGGAGGGGAGCAGCCTGAGAGTCCTCATCATCCTGACCCCTAGGGTGCAGGAATATGGAGAATATCTAAATGTAGATAGTGCCTTAACATTTCTACTTTCATTATCTGCTGATCCCTACAACACCCCCAGGAAGTAGACAGGGAAGATATTATTATGTCTATTTTACAGATGTAGAAACAGAGGCTTTCGGAGAAGGGAAGGAATTGTTCATGGTCACATGCTTATAAGTGGTGAGATCAGGCCTCGAATCCAGGTCTCCTGACTGCAATTGTACATCTAAATTAACAAAAATTGAAGAAGATTGAAGGGGGTGCAGAGGTTAGAGTCTCATTTCATGTTCCTCGGGTTTTCTTTATTTTTCTTTCTTTCTCTTAATTGTACAAATATTTTTTAGAAAGTGATGGTTTCAAGAAGAGCAAAACATAGCTAACTGTATAGAGCGCAACAGTGAGCCCACACTTGAAAACCCTATGACTTATGCCATTAACCATCAGTTCCCCTGCCTTGGAATGGTTTCGCTTTGTTGTGATAAAACAGTTTGAATTCTCTGCTGCCAGTCCACTTTCAGGCTCTTCCGTTTGGTTTCCTTTTTTTGTAGAACAGGGACAATTGTTACCTCTTCGAGACATTGTGGGGATTCAGTGATGAAATGTTTGTGAAGCTGCCTGGGCCATGTTGGGAGAGCCCTCACTCAGGTCTGGCCTGACCACAGTCAGCTTCTGCTTCTATAAGGAGAAGCCATTGAGACAGTGACAGTGTCCAGCGGCCAGTCAGGGATTTTCTTCCTCCAGGGAGGAAGCTTGGAGCCCTAGAGGGAGCAGGTGGTCTTTCAGCCAGAATGTAGCAAATGCAGAGAGAGAAATGGACTGTGGTGATTTTTAGCTCAAGATGGAGGAAGATGCCCCAAGAAACGAACTATAGGAAGCATGAAAAGTCAGCCCCAGGCTGGAGAGTAGGGTGCAGAGAATGGAATAGATAAGGGGTATGCAACTCTATCTTCCGTTTTATTTCTTTAAAACTACAACTCAAGAATTATAAAATATTAGAATTCAAAAGAGCCAGGGGATGGGTACGCTCTCTGTATCTTCTTGTTTGCTATTATTAAAATGTTTATGATAAAAAAAATTTAAATCAAGTCAGTCTCTCAAATTAAGTTTTATAACAAGTATTTTGAGTAAAGTTTCTGTTTTTGCTTCTATATGTCTTTTTTTCATTTCCATAGTTTCTATTATTAATGTGAACTGCCATTTGTTGATCATGATCATTGTGCCAGGCAATTAATAAATAAATTCCCTATAACCCTCCCAGCAACTCTACAAAATAATTTTTCTTGTCTCCATTCACCTGATGAGGAACCTGAGGCTTAAAGTCACGTAGCTGGGAATCAGTAGAGGAGGGATTTGAACCCAGGTCTGGCGACACAAACATTTACACTTTTCTATTACAGTTTAGTTTCTTGCTAAAGAGTTGTAAATGAGAGAGCGTAGGTCAAAGACAGTGGATGGTAAATTGAGTTTGGTTTGGGTCTAGGCTGCCTAGGGAACGGAATGTCTGATCTTTTCACTTTTTCAGAAAGACAACAGTTTCTCTGTTTATGCTTGCTCATTTGGGTGGGGCCTGACTCAGTCTTTTATGAGCAGTTGGCTGTGACAGCTACGGTTGTGCTTGCTTTTTATAGTTCATCAGAATTTAAAAAGTGACGGGAACTTCACCCGAAAAGTGTGTTGATCTCCTGTCCAGGATCTTCTCCGTGATCTTTGTGTCACGATTTCCTTGACACAAGCTACAAACCTTAAATGGCTCCCCTCTCACGCTGGTCTCTTCCTCTGGGGTAGTTGGCTTCTTTTCCAAGGGCTTTACCCTCAGGGGAAAGCCAATAAAACACCCAACAGCTTTGTAGTTACCTTGTAGTTAATCTCACAGGCTCTTGAGTCCATCAGTTTCCTGAGAGATTTGGCAACAAATGAGGAGAGTTTGAGAAATCTTGCCACAACATTCTTGAGGCAGCTAGGGTTCTCCAACCACACGGTTATGAGTCATGGAGCTTCCTTTCCCAGAGCCGGCCAGGTGACGTGTGCCACCTGTAGGGGGGTGTGGAGGCGTTTGCTGTTTCTAAGCACTTTCAGCTGTTGTGGAAGTGAGGCAAGTGGTGAGGTCTCAGATGTGTGCTGCCGCCCCCAAACTAGCCTGCCCTTCTGGGCAATCCTGGTCCAAGTGATGCTCCTTAGAATTATTGAACAGGATCTTAGAGGTCATTTATTCCAGTCTCTCACCTGAAGAGAGGAATCCCTCCTCCAAATCCTAAACAGGTGCTTATGTGCTACCAGGGCTGATGAAACATCCATCCTTCCCCACAAAACAGCTCATTCTGGTCCCAAGCAGCTTTACAAGAAAGTTCATCCTAATATTTAGGAAAATTCTGTGCCTCTGTAATTTTCACAAACGAATCCAAATTTTCATTCTTGGAGTGATAAAAAGTAAGTGATTTTTACCTTTCACTCAGTGGTTCCTCAGGGATTTATTTGAAGCCAGCTCTCTTGTCCCCTAGTTCTTTTTCTCTCTCCTATCTGCCTCTTTCCTTGCTTTTCTCTAGGTGAAATATCCCTATTCCCTCATCCTTCCTCTTGTGCCAAACTCACACCCTAGGTTGTGCTGTTGTTTCCATCAGTGGCCTAGTTCAACAAATGATATTAGGTAACCGGGCAGTCTCAGGAGATACCAGCAGAGGATCCCCTGGAAGTTGTGAAAGAAGTATTTGCTCCTATTCTCCTGCCTCTCTATTCCTTTGCCTAGGAAGGTAGGTATGACCCTAACTGTCATTTATCTGCTACATGCCAATTTCCTCTTTTCTAGGAACAGATGTTTTCTGGGTAATACCGGTAATGTCTACAATTTATTGAGAGCCTATTATGGGTTATCTTTATCTTTGTAACATTAAATGAGATAGGTTCTGTTATAGATTCCCTATAAATAAGGAAACTCAGGTAAAAGGGCACTTGACCAAGAATACATAGACAGTAAATAGAAGGGCTAGAATTCACATTCTTTATTGTCTGGTCCTGGAGGTTATGTTCTTTCCGTTATACCATGCTGCTACATGAATTTTCTGAACCCAAATGTTTTAAAATTCCACCACACTTTTGTACAAGTTCACTAGTGTACAAGTTCAAACTATATCCCAACCTTTTCTTCAACCTCACCTGCTGAATCAGAGCACCAAAATAGTCTCTCGACTGAATCCAAGTGATAACGCATGGGGCTTCAATTTTATCCGACAACTCACAGTCTTACTATGTAATGTCTTGGTTGAACTCATACTTTTAGAGAAGCAGATAGGTATTACTAGCACTGTACAGGTGAAGAAAGTCCAGCCTACTGAAGGTTAATGGCTTGTCCAAAGCTGGAGAGCAGGATAGAACCTTCCTGTCTTCCTGGCAGTAGACACTTTTCTCAGCTCTGATGCCACCGTTCCCATGGACACAAGAACCCCAGCCCTCTCCTCTGCTGTGGTTTGTCCTTCTGCTCTTCTCTGTGGCTCTGCATCTTGAAATGTCTTCAGTCCCACTGGTCCAGGAGCCCAGTGTGCTGAGGGCTTGAACTCCACCTCTACTCTCAGCAGTTGTGAGTCACTAGATTCTCACTGGGAACGGAAGTAGAAGTGAGGAAGAGTGGGAGAGAGGAAAAGTTCAGAAGTCTAGGGAGAATGAGTAGGCACAAGAGAAGAGACTTCATTGTTCTCTAATGTGGGGATGTAGGGGTTCAAGACAAAGGGCCAGAAAGCCCCCATTGTTCCTCTGACCTAAGTAGGATGCAAGAAATTGGACTCATTATTTTGGATTCATGTGGGAAGTCCTGGCTCTGTCAGCTAAACTTCAGCTGTAACCTTCCTAATCATGACTGATGGGCAAATCAGGACTGCCCTCAAAAGCCCTTCCAAAGACATGAGATGCTGCCAATAAGAAGATAACTAGGATCCAACCGAACCTGCTCAGCATTCTGTACCTCCTTGTCTCATGCACACTAGTGACTCGTTGTATATCCATTCATCATCTATTCAGCCAGACAGACATCACTAATTCATTTAATACCCTTACTTTGAAACAACCATAATGGCACCTAATCCCTGACTCTGAGCTCACAGTCCACACAGCCACAACTGCCAAGTAGGGCCTCAGTACATATTTGTTGAATAAATAATAGGAACATATGAATAATTACAATAAAGAGGTCTAAACCAGAGTTCCTGTCCTCTCAACTAACATGGATTATTCACCTAGAGCTGCAGAATACATCAGTAGAAAAACCTAGTTTGCTCTTAATCTTGGCTCTTTTTTTTTTTCTCAGTGATGCATCTATACAGCTTGGGGAGAGGGTAGGCAGGGGTGAGGGGAACAACACAGCCTAAAGGATGGCACCTGCATTAAGACAAAAAAAGACAACTAAAATAACATTTGAGGAGGGGGGAGGTAGATGGGGTAAAAAGGGTCAAATATGTGGTGACAGAAAGAAATCTAACTATGAGAGGGGAACCCACAATGCAATACACACACACATACACACACACACACACACACGTACATATACGTGTGTGTGTGTGTGTGTGTGTGTATATATATATATATATATGCCTTACAGTTAAATTGTACACCTGAAATTTATTGGATTTCGTTAACCAATGTCACCAAATAATAATAATATTAATAATAATAATAATAATAATAATAATAATGATAATCAGCAAACCAGGCCTGAGAGAACTATGACTCCAAATGGTAAAGGGATCAGGCAAAATAAGTTGACACTTTTTTCTTCCATCTGCATTAGGATTTGTCCAGTTTCTGAATTTCCATACCTTAACTGTGTCTAAATACTTTGGTTTGTCTAATTTTGGCAGATTAAGCAATTCAGCTTAAGCAGAGAATAAGTTCCCATCTACAAAGAGTTTAATAGGATTTGAACTAAATTTCATAATTTTTAATGTGCCACACACATTCAATTATTCTCATTCAGTGCCCTATTTATGCAACTTCAAGATTATTGCATTTTAAAATTTAAAGTTGTTTTTCTCTATATTTTTAGGAGTTTGCGAAATCCAAATGGTAAATAAAAAATAAATCTCAACGACAAAAATAAAATAAAAAAAAAAAACATTTGTCCATAAAAGACACTAAAAAGAGAATATTTTTGGAACAAAAATCACAATCCAAATTGATAACATCAAAGGATGTTAGACCTGAGATGACTTTCCAAGAAAGCCAGTCCAGTAGTTCTAATCTGCTCTCTTAGTCATGGAATCCATTTCTGAGGAAAGTGATGGATTTTTTCCTTAGATAAATGCAACTGTGCGCAAACACTAAACTTGTACAGTTTCCAGTGGAGGCATCACAGAGTCCCTGAAATTTATTCATTTCAAGGACCCTCCCACCCCCAATTTAGAATCACTGATAGAGTTCGACACCTTCACCTCATTTAACAGAGACAATAAAATGACTTCTTCAAGGTCACACAGCCAATTAGTGAAAACATTAGGCAGTTTGGTTTTAAGAAGAAACTCAGAAACCAACTGCCTGAGTTCAAATCCCAACTTCATCATTTATCAGCTACTTAACTTTCAATAACCACTTAACTTCTCTGTACCTCTGTTTTTTTTATCTGTAAAATGGGGATAACAGTAACCTATTTCATAAGGTTATTGTGAGGATTAAGAGTTCATCTATATTAAAATCTTTGCGTAGGGGGTAACAAACTTTTTGTAAAAGGCTAAGTAGTAAATATTTTAGGCTTTGTGGGATAACAAAATTCAAGACTATTAATGAGGTACTTATAGAATTATTTAAAAATGCAAAAAATATTCTTAGCTCATAGACCATACAAAAACAGGATTTGGTCCACAGGATTATAGTTTACTGACCCTTATCTGAGAGTGGTAACTGGCGCCTAGTAAGCACTGGCAAAACAGGGCTCTTTCAACTGCCAGGAACACCTCCAAGTAGCAAAATAACAACAGGAAACAGGGTGCTGGTGGACTAACTCAGTCAACCTGTTGGTTACAAATAAGCTGAGGTTACTAAGATGTATGGAGTCTCCCTGCTCCACCCCATGTTAGATGCCTTCCCATCCATATTCAGATCAAACAGGCAAAGTGGCCAAAACTCTAATTATTTTCAAGAAGCCTCAAGTCAGGTGCCAGTATCATGGGGCAGATGGGAGGAACTGAAATGGGGATCACAGGTCTTGGTTTCTGGGTAGAGACATGAGAAGGAGAAAGGGCCTTTCCCAAGCTACCAGTGTTCTGGGCTTGGGAGCTCTCAGCTGCCTTCCAGCTATGGGGCATTGGGAACGCCCTGACTCTTTCACCTATAAGAGGCCGGTTCTGCCAGGTGAGCTACCTTCTGCCCACATCTACTGTACATTAGAGCAGCCCCGCCTGGGGCAGCTCCAGACACGAACTCTACCTTAGTGGGTTAGAAGGGACCCCATCATCTATTCCCAATTGCTTCATTGTACCAATAGGAATGATAAGGGCCAAGTTGGGGAAATGCCTTCCCTGAGATTGGATAACAAGGGATTAGAAACCTGGGCTCCCGCCCACCCTAGTGAAGGTTTTTGTGTTTGGCACATCATAGAAACTATTGGAGGAGCCATTCAGTCTGTTTTTATTGTTTTGTTGTTGTTGTTGTTGTTGTTGATGTTCATAACAGCATAACTGGATTTGACCTGGATACAAGCCTCTACAAAGTTCATTAAATTGGTTTAACAAGATTTCCTTAGGTTTTATGGGCTAGGCTCTGTGCTTGATGAAAGAGTTGAAAAAAAGATTCAATTTCTACATTCAGGAACCTCGACTACAATTCCATAGGATTATTGTTACTGTTGATTGGTTTGCGCATTTGTTCATTCATTCGACAGATGTTATTGGGTACTGCACTGGATGCTGGGAATACAGCATTTATTGAAGTCTCTGCTTCTATGGAAATTATACTCTAGTAGGAGAGATAAACAATAAACAAATATATGTGCAGAGTAGTGTGCAGATAGATGTTTAACAACGGGTTCTCCAGAAAAAAAAAAGAGAGAGAGAGAGAAAAAAAAAATACCATAAGTTAGAATTTTATTGATGTAAATACTCTCACTTTGGCTAATTTTTGGCTACCAACATGGCATCACTGAGCATCCGTTTGGGAGAGATGCACACAATTGGCTCTTGCAAGCTGGTGTGCACTGGCTTCACTACAGCACTACAAAAACACTGTGACAAATGATAAGTGCTTTGGGAAGAAAGAAGCAGGTTGAGGAAATGGAAAGTGTAAAGGGGTGCTATTTTAGATAGGCTGGTCAGGGCAGGCTTTTCTGAGGAGATGAGATTTCAACAGAGACCCGAATAAACTAAGAAAGCCAGTTAGTGTGTGAATACCTAGAAAATGAGCATCCCAGGCAAAGGGTACAGTGCACGCAAAGGCCCTGAGTCAGGAATGTGCTTGGCCTGCTTGGAGAATGGCAAGAAGGCCAGTCTGCAATGAGCAGAAGATTTATGGGAGCACACAGAGGGGATACTTGAATTGAGCAGATATGCGGAACAGTAGTGGGAGGGAAGAGTTGGGACAGGCATCTTGGAGAAGGTAATGTTTGGAGAGAATTTTGAAATATGAGTAAGGTTTAACAGAAAGGTAGGAGTTTGGGACAGAAAGAGAAAGAAAGGGGAGTTTGAGGGAAAAGAATGGTGTGGGCAAAGGCACTGGAGGGCTAATGACCAGTTTTCCACTAGGGACAGACAGAGATATATTTGATTTAGGAAGATCACTGAATTGGGCATTTATGAAGAATGCATTTGATGGGGAAACACAGGAATCAGAGATGGCACTGGAGGCTGCTAGTGCAGGATAGAAAGGATGAGGGCCAGATTTAGGGCATAGAGGAAAGAATGGAGTTGGAAGAGGAACCTCATGTCTCTTTAATGATTCACACTAAGTGCTTTCATGTAATCCCATCTTTCCTCATCTTCACAACAGCCCTCTGAGGTATGTGGGATATGCAGTGTGGTGGGTGAAAGATGGCTGCAAATCTCGGACACTCCTCCAATCTCTTTTCCTTGAATCTGGTCTGGCCAAGTGTCTCACTTAGAACCAATAGAATGTAGCAAAAGGGGCACAGAGAGACTCCCAAAGCTAGATCAGAAGCAACCTGTCTGTTTCTGCTTTGGTCTCCTAGCATGCTTCCTCTGGGGCATGCCACTCACCATGCGAGAAGCCTGACTACCCCTAAGACCACCATGCCATGAAGAAGTCCTGGCTAGCCAAATCCTAAAGGCCACATGGTGACAGAGGCACCCAACCAAGCCCCAGCTGTTCCAGCCCTGCCATCCCAGGTGCCGGACTCGCAAGTGAAAAAGCCACTTTGTTCATCCAGCCTAGTGGAACCTTCAGATGACTCCAGTCCCAGCCACCATTTGACTGCAACTACATGACACCCCAGCTGGAGCTATCTAGCTGAACCCAGTCAGCACTGAACCCTGAGACATAATCAGTTGTTGTAAGCTATTGTGTTTGGGGATGGTTTTTCATGCAACAGTAGATAATCAGAACATGTGATATCATACCATTTTGGATGGAGAAGTGAAGCTCAGAGAGATCAGAAGGACTTGTCAACATCACGTGGCTAATAAGTGGCAGAGACAGAGCTAAACCCAGGTGTGCTGACCTTTTGAACTGCTGTTTGAACTCTTTCCTGCTGTCTTACCATTCCCTCCTATGTTCTGGGGCTGGAAAGGGCAGAGATGAAGGTGGCCAGCCATCTGAGTCCTTCTGCAAGCCCAAAAGGGAGGTCCACTCATGGCATTTATAGCAGCTCCATTCTCTGGGGAATAAGAGCAGTGTGTCCCTTCTAGAATCCTGATGTCCTGGGGTACCCGTTTCTGGCACGTGCCCATGTTTTCCCTCTTTCCATTTAAGCCCTGATCTCAACCAGGGGCCCCCTATAGAATGAAGGAACTCACATATACTGATTTGGCTAAATATCTTTACATAGTGTTAGCTCAGATAACCCCCACAGCAAGCCTATCAGATGGGAACTGCCATAACTGGTGGGAACTCAGACTGAGAGAGGGGAAGAGCCTTGCCCAGACTCACAGGACAAGTGGGTTTCAGAGCCTGGATTTTAACCCAGGTTTGTCTACTCTACAATCTGCATTCCTTCCCCTGGAAAATGGGGCTAATGTTACACATGACAACATGGGGTGGTCGTGTGGTTTGGGAGAGATAACTCTCACGTACATGCCAGCACAGTGCCTAGTACATCATAGGAATTCAATACATGCTAATACTCCTTCCCCTCTCTCCTTCTACTCCTGCTCTATCTGAGAGAATTCAAGACTTCCCAAAGAGCAAGAGAAGTTCTTGAGTAGAAAAACAATGCTCAACATTTACTGAGCTCTCTGTGGTGCAGGTTCATGGATTATCTAATTTAATCCTCACAAATATGCTATGAATTAGGCACTATTATTAGCTCCACTTTACAGATGATGAAGTAAAGCCTCAGACAGATAAGTAACCTGCCCAAGACCACACAGCAGGTAAGAGATGGATTCAGAATCCAAACCATGCTCTTAAACAGTAAAGGCTGCCTCGGTCCTTGAACTGGAACTCCAATGCTAAGTGCATGCCTGGCATGCTGCTTGATGGAGCAGGACAGGGCAGGCTGTTTAATGAGAGGACCAACCTGGGGAAGGAATGAGGTCACATTCCAGGAGGCTGAGACAAGGCAATCCATGCATCACTTCAAAAGATTTGCTCTCTTGGGAAAAAGACTAGCAGGATTAGATACCTGTGCCAAATAAGAAAACTGGTCACACAAAAGGGATATTAAGACCAAGCATAGGACTCAACTTTCAGAGCCTAAGGAGGACCAGACACCCAGACTTCTGTGAGACTGGGCTCCGATGCAGAATCCATGAGCACTGTCTTTCAAAGACTCATTCACATCCTGCTCCTGTCCCATTCTCACCCCTAAACTCCATAGAATCAACGGGCCTTTCCTTCAGGCTCTCAACCCTCTGTGTAAGTGCCTTAAGCACTGATTACATTACTAATTAATTGACTAATTTTAAAAAAAAATTTAAGCGCCTACTTTGCTCTAGGCATTGCATTAGGAATTGCAAACAAGATGTATTCATTACCTCCTTGGGCCTTACATTCTTATGAGGAAGCCAGACATTAAACTAGAAATGAACTTTATGATAGGTGAAGTACAGGGTGCTGTAGGAACTACCTTTCTTCTTTTCTTCCTTCCCTCCTCTGTTGCTTCCTTTTCCCCTTCCTTCCACAAGTATTTATTAAGCACTTACTATGTGCCAGGCCTGGTCTCAGTGCTAAGAATAAAGCAGTGAACAACTGAGATAAGATCCCTGTCCTCTTGGAACTTACATTCCCGTGAAAATTGGGAGATTTGACCCAGGATAAAAAACAAACAAACAAACAAACAAAAACTTGTAAGCCACACTGAAGAGTTTGAGGAGAATTTTGTATGGTTGTAGAAAGAAAACCTAATAGTGACTTTAGGGAAGGGAATGTTCTGAACAGATTTGTGTTTTAGAAAAATCACACTGAACAGTGATATGGAGGATGAGAGGAAGCGGGTGAGACTGGTGGCAGGAAGGTCAAACTGGAGGCTACTGGGATATCATGGGGGAGATGTGATGATGGTGCCCTAGACCAAGCAGGGGTGATGAGAAGGAAAGAGCGCCCACAGCTCCCACCACACAGGGTTAGCCAGTGACACAGGCACCCTGACCAGGAACAAGGCAGCACCTCTTAAAACTGATATTTTAAAAATAGACATCTATTTAGTGGGCATGGAAAGAAACAAAGTATCTGTTATTAAAAATTGCATGCCCATTTCTTTACATTTATTACATGTACTGAAAGTAGCACTTTAAATCATTTATAATCATTTTTTATTTCACAATTTCTCTATCACTTACAGCTGAGTGACAAACTGAGCCTCCATGTGAGAGGCTCAGCTCCTCTGCTGGGGACACCACATGGAGAAGCCCTGAGACTACAGCTGAGCCCAGCCTCCCGCTGTCCCTATAGTGCCAGTCGTATGAGAGATGACATCCTAGGACCCTCAGACCAGCCTAGCTGTCAGAGGAAAACCACTGAGTGACCCCAGTCAAAGCCATGTGAAGCTGAAGTACCTCCCAGCTTCCTGAATTCATGACCCATAAATTGTGGGATATAATAAAACGATTATATCTTCAAACCACTAAGTTTGGGGTTATTTGTTGTATAGTAATAGATAAACAAAACAACCCCACTTGTTGACACTCAAGGAACATAAACATAGGAAAGCCCCAGCAACACTTGAAAGCTTCTTCATCTGATCCCTACAGAGGCCATAGTGACTGATTTCCAACATCCATTTCACCCCAGTTGATGGGTCTATGCAAACCACGGTAACATTATCTTCCTTTTTAGGCAGATATGGGAAGGCCCCCGTGTCATTAGGAGAGGCTTCTGGAGACACCAGTAAAGAATCTTTTATGAGCATCTAGCCTCTTTCTCTCCCTCACTGGATGTGAAAGAAGACACATATGCCTCATTGCCACTGGCAGCCACCATATGAACACAAGGGAAATGAGACTCAGGATGAGGCTGATGCTGTGGAGAGCAAAAGAGAGAGGTGGGAAGAATCTGGGAAGAAAATGGCTCCATGAAATCTCTGAATCAACAAACCCTGTAGCCCACCCTGCTGTTGGGAATCTGCTTTGTGAACCAATTCGTTTGCTTCTAGCCTATGCCAGTTTGTGCATGATTTGTTGCTTGATGCCCAAGGCAACCTAATTACTGCTATAGTTCTTTTCTCTAAAATATGGACATTTGGTCAGTAAATTCAATTTCTTCAGTTCCAGTTCATCCTGAGATCAACCTATGCTCACTCGCTGTATTTAAAGCTCCACAATAATGAATGGGAGAGAAATAATTTTGATTCAGTTGTCATTTAAACCATAAATTTGACTAACTACATACAAGCCATGAAAGCAATGCCTCTAAACAGTAAGAGTTCTATAAATGAATATTAATAGCAGTAATTATACAAAAGATAATGAATATCATGAAGAGTTACAAAATACAAAGCATTTTTTAAATGCTATATAGATTACCTCATTTAATTCCCATAGAAATTCCATGTGGTTAGAAACATTTTAATCTCAATTTTTCAGAGTAGGAGCTGAGACAGGAAAAAATTAGGTTAATTTTCCTAAGTCACAGAGTCTAGTGGTGGAATTGGAATTTAAACTGAGAAAGTCTGACACTAGAATTTTATTTTATAATGACTATTCTAAACCAAGAAAGTAGCAGCACTGAACAAAAAAGTAAAAAGTTTCACAGAAGAAGGAAGTGAAGAAGGAGGGGTGGATTTGGGGTGAATGGATCAATCACAAGATCAAGGAAGAATGAGACAAGATGGACCCTCAACTACTTACCTGTGCATATGCACATATATTCTGGATTTCTTATCAATATCTCTTTTCCATTTGACCTTGATTTTGCAAAGTTTAGTTTTCCTGACCATATTATATCTTTGGGGGAAAATGTGACCACAGGTGTCAAAACCAAGCTCTGTAGCAGGTGGCTCTCCCTTGAGCAGCTCCAGTGTCTCCTCTGGGCTTTGTTCCCTTTGGACTGTCACTGAGCTCACTGCACTAATAATTTCAGTGGTAAAGTCAGCTCTATGGAGAAAGAGTCAGAGGTGTTGGAAATCCCAAAGTTGGCTCTGTATTCCTTTTGAGACAAGACTTCGGTCCATCCAATGTCACTGGTCCCTCTACTTAAAGGAAAGGAGCTTCTGACAGACTGATTTTGTGCTGGATTCTTAGCATTACTGTGCCAAATACATAGCCACCATTCAGGTTTTCTTCACTGAAGCAAAACTTTTCAGTATTATGGCTAGGCTTCTACACAGACTTAGTCTTCACAGGAAAACAAGTTGTCATGTCAAATCTTTAAAGTGAGTCTCTACTCAAAACAGACCTGTCCAAGAGCTGTATGGGAAAGCTCCTTCTCTGAGATTCAGTCTGTTCTAAGGACTAAGCAATGGGCAACCTCTGAACAAAGACCATTCCTGCATCTTTTAGGTTCCTGGACACTTCAATCATCTCCAGCCTCCTCAAAGTCAAATATTCTGGGGAACAATTTTTTTTATATATATATGAAACAGATATTAGTGAATGGGACATGCTATTCTCTTAGGAGACTTTGGTTCCATTCAAAGCTGCTGAAGAAATTTAGTGTATGATGTTTTTTTTCTTTTTTTGGATGATATTCAGGCCTATCGTACTTTATCATTGTATCCATTTCTGGAAAACAAATCACAGAGACGAAAACTCCCTCTCATGTCAGAAGAACTTTCCTCCAATTGGTACCTGTACTTGCCTCGTTACAAGCTGTTTCACAATACTTACTCCCATCTTCTCCTCCGTGCACTTATATTTATTCATTCAGTATATGCATTCATTTTCTATAAAGAGACTATAATGTGCCACACACTGGGCAATCTATTGAGGATATAAGGGGGAACAAGATAGATATAGCTTTTGCTATCATGGAGATTAGCTGGGAAGACAGACAAGTTCTGGGAGTAGGAGTGTGGTGAATGTATAATTTGTAATGGAAAAATCACAGAGTGATGTGGATTTTGTCAGCAAGGAGTGGGGATGAGATGGAACTTTTAAATAGACTGGAGGTCAGAGAATGCGTTCTTCAGCAAGTAAAGTCTAACTCAATCCCCGAAGGGTGAGTGATACTGGGTCAGGGAAAGGAGAACAGAGAATTCCAGGCTATGGCAGATGTGGTCCATTGATCATGTCTACTCCAGCTTTCTAACATGTATAGACTGGAAAGTTAAAAATCAAATTCTCCAGTGTCCTTTGTAGTACGAGTTCTGGATGTAAATTGGTTCCATTAGTCAGATGCACTCATACAGGATGTGGAAGATGAACATGACAAGATGGCCTCACTTTCCCACTTCCATGGCCTCTGCTGGCAAGTAAACAGGAGGCCTGGCTCTTCTGAGGCACCTTTGACTGTGGTGGCTTCTTGGTCATTTTAGCTTCTAGCTTATGGCTGTTTGCCAGTTTAGGTGGTTTTCTGATGCTTGCAGACAGCAGCTGCTGGGGCAACTTCCCAGTTTGCCTGCCAGCTCCTTCACCGAAGAGTCTGAAGTTCCTAAGGTGGCCAGAGCTGCCATGGCTCTTGTTGTTCTTATAGTCTTATTTTCCAGGCATGCCATTGCTTCTGGAACCATTTAATATGCTGTAGTAAATCCCCTTCTGCTTAATCTAATTAGAGTGGATTCTGGTTCTTGCAATTGAGCCCTAAACAAGTTTCAGCTCATAGGAACCA
>CM053502.1:35071523-35313309 GCA_028627145.1 Eidolon dupreanum
TGTGGCCCCTGATGATGAAGATTTTGTCCAGCTTTACCCTCTAGTTGTGAGGTCCCTTCTCTCAGTGGCTTCTGGCTCTCAGTAGTTCATGACCCCAGCCCTGGGGCTTCCAGGGATGCTCTGTTTCTCTATCCATCTCAAGCTAGTGCACAGCCTCTGTGATATTGCCCTTAGACACCTCCTTACCTGTTACTGCTCATATATCCATGTGGCGTTGTATGTGGTACTGTGCTGAACCTGGGACTTGGAATTTTCCAGAGCTAGACCCCGAGAAGCAAGGAGCAAACTATTCTGCACGGTTGTCCCCAAACCTCTCTCATAAAATGACTCTTGCTGCAGAGTTCAGCCTTCTGTGTTCACTGCCCCAAATGCTGATGCCAGAAGAGCTTTCTACTACCCATTTTTGTCTAGATAGATATCCCTTTATTTCTTATCCATTCTGCTTACACACATAGGACAGAATTTAGTTAAACAGCCATACCTAGTTACCTGGGAGATAGAATGTAGGCTTTATTCTATGCAGCCTGGTGTCCAGCAAAAAATCATGGATCTGTTTCTACAGAGAAAGGACTGAGTGGATATTGGGATTTCTGTCATACATATACCCTGTGGTCTGTTTCCAATACAGTAGCCAAAGTGAAGATTGCAAAACAGTGATTAGGGCATGTCACTCAGTAAATGACATGATGACACTCAATAAATATTTTTTTTGTCCTCTCTAGCCTTTTATGTTTCAGGTGGTTTCCTCTCTTACCTTACTTGGGCAATAAGCAGCACAATCTAATCATATGATGTAAGGATGTGGTAGTCAAGAGAAAGGAAATGATATTGAAGATATTCTATTCAGATAATGGATGGATGGGTGGATGGAATGATGGATAGATAGATAGAAGGATGGATGAATAAATGTATGTATGCATACGAGATGACTTTTCCCATATCAGACCCCTATGTAGAGTCCAGAGCTCCAAGCCAGATCTCCTGACCACTCTTTCCATTGTGTCTTTTGGATTGAAAACCCAGTTCCACAACTTCCCAACTTTCCCAAATTCCATTCACCCTGAAAAGCTTTCTCAGAGGATAATTATGTGCCTTGGGAACTCTGAGTTGTTCAGATGTGAGGATACATTTTCCAAGATGTGCAGAGCCGTAATTTGTCCTGTGGGTTTTTTAGTACCAAGTAGTCTACAGAGTGAGTTAATTAAAAGCCACGTTGCAATTATGGAAAATGACAGGGCAACAGCTTGCTCAGATTTTCACTGTAGAATTCTGTTTTGTTCTCTACACTGCTGCCCAAAGGTCTGTTTTAATACTTAAGTCAATTCCCTCTCCTCTGAAATCTTGTTGCCCAAATCCAAATGCTTAATCAACATTAGGTGTTTACTTGGCATTTCAAACTTAACGTGTCCAAAATGAACTGATTTTGAGCCCCACCCATGCACCTTTCCTAATTTCCGTCTAGCAACACATTCTTCCATATCTTGGAATTATCCATGACTCTGCACTTTTTCTCATACCTCACATTTATTCCATCAGCAAATCTCATCATCTGTATCTTTGAAATATCTCCAGAATCTGAGCTTCTCATCGCTATCAAAGTTACTACCTTTTCTCAAACCACCATCTTCTTTGCCTGGATTGTTTCAAAAGCTTCTAACTGGTCTCTCTGCTCCTACTCTTGCCCACTATATTAGTTAGTGTGTATGTGTGCGTATGTGTGTATGTATATATTCAGTTACTCTAACAGATATCTAAATAAACAGTGGCTTAAACAAGACAGAGGTTTGCTTCTCACTTATGTAGCAACCTGGGTGGAAACAATTCAGGGCTTGTGTGGCAGTAGCTCTATAGTGTCAGGTTCCTTGTTTTTGTGGCCCCACCCTCCCTAGGGTATTTCCTTTGCTCACATGACACGACATTGCTCACTACCATGTCTGCATTCTGTCTGTTTGGGAGGAAGAAATGTAGAAGGCGGCAGGCAGCATGCCTTTTTCTTTAACTGCATGGCCCACAAATTGTACCTACCAGTCCTTTTACACACGTTGGTAAGATTTTAGTCAAACAGTCATACCTAGCTACCTGGGAGACTGAGGAATGTGGGCTTTGTTCTATGCAGCCTGGTGTCCAGCAAAAAATCAGGGCTCTATTGCTACAGAGAAAAGATTGAGTGGTTATTGGGGTTCCTATCATACACATACCCCTGTGGTCTGTTTCCACTATGGTAGCCAAAGTGAAGATTGCAAAACAGTCGCTCAGTAAATGACATGATAGTATTCAGTAAATATTTGTTTGGTGTCCCAATTAATAAATCTCAGGTCAAGAAAAATCAAACCTGGAATCATAGTTCATTCTATTTGAACAGGACCTCAAAGAATATTCAGCACAATCGTTCTCAAAATTATTTTATATATGTATATGTATATACATATATAACCGAAATATAAATATATATAGACCAAATATATATATATACATATGTGTGTGTGTGTGTGTGTGTGTGTGTGTGTGTGTGTGTGTGTGTGTTTAGAGAAAAGCTCATGAGGAAGCTGTATGTAAAATGGATAAGAAGTTGAGTGTTTTCGTTTAAATCAGGGGCAGCGCTGGGATCTGTTTTCTTTCTCTTCCCTATCTCAACCCAAACCCAGTATGGATGCAGACTAACATCTTTGAAGCTCTTGGACCACAGTTTGAAAACAGCTGATTCTAGCGGCACATCTTCATCTTCCAGATAGGGAAAGTGAGGCCCAGGGAACAATAGGAATTGCCGCTTCCTGAGCATCTCCTTTGTGTGTGCGGCACTGAGGTAAGTGCTTTACTCACATGAGCTAACTTTCCCAAAGTGAGTGACAGCCGAGGCTAAAGGCCAAGGCCACTGATTTCCTGCTCCAAGTTCCTAGGCTAGAATGATAAGAGATCCCCGCCAGCAGGGGAGAACCTGTCTCAGGACTGACCACTCTCTCCTTGGATCACAGGGGCATTTGCAGGCCAGAGGATAAGACTGAATCTTGAAATAACTTTATTCCCTCTTTAAAAATGTTACCCATGTATCCACCCATGTCTCAGTACCTCCAAACTGGTGGTGAGGCTTTCTTTTTGTGGGGAGAGGACCCCTTATCCTGAACTAAATTAGTTCTGAAAACTTGGGCAAGTTTCTTAGTAACTTTGACAATAATAGCTACATTGAAGGGTTGTTGTAAAGATCAGAATGAGATGAGGTCTGCAGGGCAGTGGTAGAGAGATGTAAGAGGTTGTTTTTACTGTGTGGACACCATTCTATGTCAAGACCTTGTATCCTGAGGGGATTATCAGGTTGGAGACAGGAAATGGAAGAGAACCAAGAATCCAGGTACCTGGCAAAGTACCAGAGGGGCAGTGAAAGCCGGGTGCTGTAGGAGGTCCCAGAGAAAGGTAAGGAGGAGAGGCCTCCTTCCAGGGGTGACAGTGACACAACTGCCAGTGATGGAAGAAGAGAACCTTAGGGTTAGAAGGAATTTGGGGATTACCTAGACATGGTGTAAGACAGGGCTTCTCAAATGTAAATGGACATTTGAGTCAACTGGGGATCTTGCTTAAAGGCAGATTCTGGCCTGGAGACCTGGGACAAAACCTGAGATTTCTTGTTTTTAACAAACTTCCAGGTAATGTTGAAGCTGCTGGTCCTGGTAACACTGTAAATAACAAAGATTTGGGAAAAAGAGACTGCACTGATGCAGGGGTTGGACCATCCTGAACTCCAGCCTCTTCTCTATCAACCCCCAGCCTGGACCTCAGGCAGAGGGGCTTCAGGCTTTTTACCTTATAAATGGGCATAATATTACCAACTTGGCACCTGGACTGCCATCATCTAGAATTCACCCCTCTCTTCCCCACATGAACATATTTGATACAGGATGGAACACCTTGCTCTTTGCTCCATCTCTGCTAGACCCAGACCCACTCAGTTCCTGCTACTGCCTGCTTTGTTTCATTAATCTCACTTCTCTGAAATCAGAGATAATACTTGTTTTTCAGGTTTGTTGAGAGGATTAAGGGAGATATCCTGTATTCTTGGAAGCAATTAGAACCATCCTAGCCACCTCCTTGTCCTGCCCCTCTCCCAGCCTAGGGATTATTGTTTGCTCTTTATCAGAAGACCCCAGCATCATTGGCCCAAGAGGGGGACTTTAGGCATCTCTTCAAGTCTTAGACATGGGAGAGGCACTGGGAGCAGCCTTGCTGGGCCAAAACAAACACCCACAGAGGAACTAGCCCTCCAAAGCAGTGAGATAAACCATCATCCTGAGCCATAAGCGTCCAGCCACCCAAATCCTTAACCCATGCAGCATTTTACCAGTTGTGATGCACACTCGCTTGTCTGGTGCTTGTGCATCTCGGTGATGAGGGGTTGTTATTTCCCATTGGCAGATGAGTAAACTGAGGCCATGGCTCAGAATCACACCGCTGAAAAGTAGCAAGATTTAAAACACAGACCCTGGAGATTTTCTTTCAGTTCTAGAAATGAACTTTTTGTCTTAGAGGATAAAATATGTCCTGTGGTTCCAGAAAATTTGTTGATTTGCTTACATGTTTTATCTGAGGCAGGAATGATAGGGGAATCTGGGGGCAAATCAAGGCTTTGGAGGACAGATCCTGGTTTGAATCTCGGCCCTGAGCTAGTGACCCTCATCTAAATGATCTCATCTACAAAATGGAATAAAAAAATAATACCTACCTCATAGGGCCATTGTGAGGATTAGATATGTTAATGTACTTAGCCTAGGGCCTAGCACATCATAAATACCTAAACAAATCTCAACCATAATTATCGGTAATGCAATTGAATTTGTACTATCACATCCTGGATTTGCAGTCTTGGGTAAGTGAATTAGCCAATATGAACATTGGCTTCCTCTTTTATAAAAGGGAATGATACCTACCTCTGCTTTTGGAAGGACTGAGCAATCTAACATAGGCAAAAGGATCTAGCACACTGTTTGATGCAATGTAGTTGATCATGGGGAACATTTCTTGCTGACATCAGATGGTTCCTTCCTGTGAAGGAGCCAAACTAGTATAGTCTTTGTGCTCTGAGTCTCTCTCCCTCTTTTCACATTCTTAGCCTCTGGAGAGGTAGATGATTTCTCTCATGGTAAGTTTAGGAGAATAATTGGCCATACTCAGTTCAGCTAAGCTGTCTTCCTCTTGGGAACAAATCTGCCCACAGGGAGCACACACTTGGCTGTGATTCTCCTTCCCCATTTTTCACAGGCCCCTAACGTCCCCTCACCTGGGTGAGCAACTATCTAATGCTATGGTTCACTGGCAGACCCGTTTGGCCCTCAGACTAAGCTACATCCTCCAACAGAGCATGTATCAGTACTAAAAGTGATATTTTGCCTATGTCTTTACTTTTGACTTTGACAAGAGAAAAATTCTGAGATGTTCTAAATTAAATTACAGAGAGCTGGAGAGTGAAAGAGAGTCAGTTAGTCTGTTAATAGCTGGGTGCCAGCTAACAAGACTGCTCACATTCCTGAATATGTGTTGGAACTTTAAATTAATTTCTGGTGGCTATTTCCACAATTATCTAAAAGAGAGATTAGCCAGGTGCCATTAAACTCCAGGAATCTCTACTTCCTGTTTATACATGAACTTTCTGGATTGTTGCCCACAGCCATTCCAAAGGAATAAATGTTTCTTCCTAAAGGACTCTGTGCTTATCCCAGAACTAGCCCTACTTCACCTTCTCCCACCCACATTATCTATAGCCAATGTAAAATCTTCAAAACAACTTACGTCTTTTTCCCCCTAACTTGATGTATAAAAATGCTTGCTAACTCCAGGAGGGCAGACATATTGCCTTTTCCACCTGGCACTGCTGCTGGTAGTTCGGACTTCATGCCTCAGGACCTGGTCTATTTTTGTTGCTAGCAATGGCTCGATAAACTCTTTTTTAAAAATATATTTGCAAGCAAAGCCTCCGATAGGACCTAATATCCAAAATATACAAAGAACTCATATGACTCAATAATAACAACTAAAACAATCCAATTAAAAAATGGGCAGAAGACCTGAACAGACACTCCTCCCAAGAAGACATACAAATGGCCAACAAACACATAAAAGGATGCACAACATCACTAGCTATTAGGGTAATGCAAATCAAAACCACAATGAGATACCACCTCACATCGGTTAGAATAGCTATTATCAACAGGACAAGTAATAACGAGTGTAGGAGAGGATGTGGAGAAAAAGAAACCCTCACACACTGCTGGAGGGACTGCAAGTTGGTATAGCCACCATGGAAAACAGTATGGAGGTTCCTCAAAAAGCTAAGAATTGATCTACCACATGATCCAGCAATTTCTTTACTGGGTATTTACCTCTAAGACTTGAAAACGTATATCTGAAAAGATATTTGCACACCAATGTTCATAGCAGCATTATTCACAGTGGCCAGGACATGGAAGCAACTGAAGTGCATCCTACAATAGATGATTGGCTAAAGAAGCTGTGGTACATATATACAATGGAATATTACTCAGCCCTTAGAAGAGATGAAATACTGCCATTTGCGACAACATGGTTGGGCCTTGAGATAATCATGCTAAGTGAAATAAGCCAGACAGAAAAAGTTGAAAACCACATGATATCACTTATAAGTGGGACACAAACCTAAAAGCAACAAACAAACAGGACAAACAAACAGAGACTCATGGACATGGACAATAGACTAGTGGTTACCAGAGGGTAAAGAGTGGGTGGGAGGGGGGAGGTAGATGGGGTAAAAGGGGTCAAATCAGGTCTTTGCATATAATCAAAATTAATCTTAAGGTGTGCTAAAGACACACTTCTTCCTCTGTGAGTATGAACTTGGACACAACTAATCTTGAAAGGTGCTAAAAGGTATCTTGGATCCATAAAAGGAATCACTATTTGGTACACCTGAATATGAGACACAGAATCTCAAGAGCAAAAAATAAAACAAAATTTTCCCCAGTGACAAAATTTAGTTATTCAAACATCTCATATAAAACCAGACAAATATCTTTATTGTTGTAAGAGCCAATAAGTTCCCTCTTTTTTTAATTTTTTATTTTTGGTGACATTGGTTAACAAAATCCAGTAAGGTTCAGGTATACAATTTAACAGTAAGGCATATATATATTGCATTGTGTGTTACCCTCCCATAGTTAGATTTCTCTCTGTCACCACATATTTGACCCCTTTTACCCCAACTACTTCCCTCCCCCCACTTTCTTTCCACCCTCTGGTAACCACTAGTCTATTGTCCATGTCCATGAGTCTCTGTTTGTTTGTCCTGTTTGTTTGTGGCGTGGGAGAGGGGGCTGTGGTATTTTCAGGGCCAGGAAAGAGTGGAAGATAAAGAGAGTTCCAGGCACCAGAAGAATGCATGATATCACCAGTGTGGGCAGGGGACAGAAGACATGATTATATCTCTAAAGGGAGCACAATCATCCTGAAGCCCTGGAATGAGCCCTTTGGTAGTAGGGCACCATAGGTTCCCCACTTGTCGTCACCCAGCCTTCAGATGAGGAGGGCTTGGAACATGATAGAAGACTGAGGTTTATGATGAATAGGATTTCTCTGGTTTTGTACATGTTGAAATTTTTCATTAAAATTTTTAAACATGAACGGTATGCCTTTTGAAAAAAGCTGTTTTTAAATAAACAGAATTGAGTTTTTAAAAACAGAATTAAACTGTGCCGTTAGTCAAAAGTTATAGGAAATTAAGTAAACTGGCCAAGATACCATTAAGGGAGCCACCACCCAGTGAGAGAAGGGAATCAACATAATGTATTATGGGAAGCAACACTGGGAAAAAGTAAAACCATTTCATGTTTCTATCCAACAATTTGATACTCCCTACAAACCAGCTACAAATTGAATTTCTATCAGAAGAGAAATAAAACAAAGAGAAAAGTGTGGTAAATAGAAATACAAAAGGAAAAAAAAAAAGATGTAAGAAAGATGTCCACATACCTCAGTATTCAAAGAAATGTAAATTGATTAAAATCTTCTATTAAAAGAAGTAGCACTTGATATAGTGGCCATTTTCATTTTCTTAAATTGCTCTCCTGTCTTGGCCCCCACACCTGCCACTTCCTAGCAACATCTTCTCTGGATGCTTCTCCTCCTCCAGTTCTCCAGTTACTGTAGTCCTTTCATGGTCAATCTTCCCATCAATTCTCCAGTCCCCTGACTTTAAGTAACATTTGCTAACTCCAGATTCATATCTCCAGCCCAAACCTCTCCTTTGAGCTTCAGGCGTATTTATCCAATATCTTACTTGATATGTGTACTTGGCTTTCTAATAAACCTAGCAAAACTGGTGGAAACAGATCTTAAAAGTTTCACCTATCCACATTTTTCCCAAGTCTTCCTCAACCAGCAGGTGGCACCATTGTTTTCTCAGTAGCTCAGGCCAAAAGTCATGCATTCATTCTTCTTTTTTAAATTATTTTTTTAATTTAGTTTCAAATATACAGTACATTGGTTAGACATCTACATACTTCATAAAACGATCCCCCCAATTGCTCCCTCTCTCCCCAACCTTCCACCTAGCCACATATTAATGCAAAGTGCATTTCCTATGCCATGCTCCCCATCCCTGTGACCATCCATCAGCTACTAATTTATACTTCGTTAGCCCTTCACCCCATTCTCCAAGCCCCCCAACTCCCTCTCCTCTGTCCAATACCAAATTATCCACTATATTTGTGAGTCTGATTTTGATTAGTTTGTTCTTTTTATTCCTTAGATTCCATATATAAGTGAAATCATATAGTGTTTATCTTTCTCTGTCTGATTTAAATACCTTCTAGGTCCATCAAAGCAAAATTTTTTTTCCATCCTCTTCCTTTTCATATGTAGGGGTTCTGTTTTCTTATCCTTTCAGCCACTCTATCTTTTGGTTGGAGTACTTAGTTCTTTTCCATTTGAGGTACTTCTTAATAGGAATGTAGTTGTTACCATTCTTTATTCCTGTTTTTGATACATGTTTTTCTTCTTAAAGAAGTCCCTCCAACATTTCCTGTAATACTGGCTAGGTGGTGAGATTACTTGACTCCATTATATCTGGATCTCTGTTCTGTTCTCTCATATGTCTTCTGCTTCTTTGTCTTCCCATTTTGGCTGCTTTTCTGTGTCTGTTTCTATGTACTAAGCAAAACTCCTTAGTCTCCCAGTCTTATTAGTGTGGAATTGTGAAATAGGTGTTCAGCTGCAGGCCAAACTTAGCTCAAGTCTCTACCCCTCTGTTAAGATTCAGTAAGCAATCCACAGATGTTGTGGTTATAGTCGTCTCATAAGGCTATACCAGAAACTGAGTCTGTCTCCAGTATGAGTCTCAGCAAGGAGCACCTGACTCACTGAGGATACACCTGGATGTGGCTTGGGTGGGGCCGCAAGTTGGAGGAGGTGGGGTTTCAGGGAATCCTCTGGGTGCAGTGACCTCTGTTATCCAGTTTGATGATGTCACGGCTATGGCTGTGCTGTGTCCAGCGCACTGGGAGGGAGGAGGGCTCAACAGGAAACAAAAGATACTGCCGGCACTTCTGTACTCAGCTAGTGTTGCCTCCACCCTCACTCTGACGGTGTCTCCCTGTAAGTCCCTGGTGCCCCTGAATACAGCCAAATTGGCACTAGTGCTCAGAGCGAGCAGGTCCATCACCATGACAACCCACTCACAGAAAGGGCCCTTTTAAGAGGAGCCTGCCGCTGCTGCAACCTCCGTCTCACTCAGCCGCTAAGACCAGGCAGCCCCATGCCCTTGCCTCGTCCTACTTTCTGTCGTTGCAGAGTATTTTCTTGGACTTCTCCCTAGTTGAATGGCTAGTTTCTCTAGATCCCAGGCAATTTTTTCTTACTGCTGCTCCTTGTTTCCATCACAACTTTGATTTGGTCACTAGAGGGATAAACAGAGCCTCTATTATCTATGTCACTTTTCTTTTTTCTCCACAATATGTCTCTTTTTGTCTCTTTTTCTCACATAATCCTGGCCCATGCCTACCCCTTAAACCCATCTCCTATGATTCCTCCCTTTACTCACCCCATTCCAGGCACATTTTCTCCATTTGCTATTCCTAGAACACAACAAGCTTGGCTGTACCTCAGGACATTTGTACCTATTTCCTCTCCTCTGCTAAGAATGGTATTCTGCTTGAGCTTTACATGGCTCACTTCCTCATGTCATCAGATTCCTACTGAAGTCCCTCCTCAAAGCGTTCTTGCTTAATTCCCCTAAACAAAATAGAGCTCTCTCTCCATGTTACTCTCTATTTTTCACCTGACTTTTCTTAATAACACTTTCTATTCCCTCAAAAGATATGTCATATGTACTTGTTAACTAGTTTTGCAGTCATTGCTCCCAACTACAATATAAGTTTCATGAAAGCAGGGTCTTATTCACTACCAAATCCCCAGTCACTGGACCATTGCCTGATACTCAGAAGATACTTTGGTCAATGTTTTTCAGATGAATGAATGCCTGGATAAATAAATTAATGAGTGAAAGGATGCAGACCTATTAGGAGCTGGAGAAAGAGTCTGGGTGAGAAATAATGAGGGGCTGAATCAGGTCAATGTAGTGAAATGGAGAAATGGGGACAGATAAGGGAAATTAGGATGACCAGGGAAGAATCATTTAATCAAGGTATCTGGCTTGGGTAACTGGGTGTTTGTGCCATATTTCAAAACAAAAGTGTGTCTTGCAGGCAGTTGTACTCATTCATTCATTCATTTATACATGCTTCTGGTCCAATCATCTGTTCCACATGTAAGGTAACTGAGAGCCAAGGAGATGTGAAGAGTTTCCTAAATTCACACAGCAAATTGCTCACATTTGAGAGTTCACTTTTTAAAATTACATCTTGCCTGAGGAATCTGGTTTTCTTAATTCTGTCATTGCCCAAAATAGTTAAGTAAGTTTGCAAAGGATTCAGCATGTGAGTGTCAGTTAAGAAAATGCTTGGAAGTTGCCCAGTTCCTGGTTGTGGCCTTTCCTTGTGTCTTTCCAGAAACGTAACTCTTATCATCCCCATGGAAGTAAGGCCAAAGCTTTCTCCTCCCGACTTTGCTGCTGCTGCCTGAGCTCTGTTTCTTCCCCAGCAGTAAATGGGCTAGTGAGGCTCTGGGTGTGTTTGATGTATATCTAAATAATCACAGCCCAGAACTTCGGAAAAGCAAAAAGCTCAGTGAATTATTGTTATTAGTCCTTCTTCAGAAGGATGAGGAAAAGGATGTTATCTCATGGGAGAAGTACGGGCTGTATCAGGTAGCTTGTCAGAGGTGACAAGGCAAGCCCTACATAGAAAAGATCCTTAACAAGTGAAAAGTCTAACATTTCTTTACTATGCAGTTTACAAAGTGTTTTAAAGTATTGTGCATTGGAGCCTCACAGCTACTCTTTGAAGCAAATGTTTTTATTACTACAAATTTATACAAAAAGAAAATGAAGATCGGAGATATTAAATTACTTCCTCAAATACCGTATCTAATAATTTGCAGAGTGGAATTCAAACCTATGTCTTCTGATTTCTAATCTTGGGTACTTTTCTCTAGGCTAGCAGGTTCCAAACATTAGAATTGGCTTGTCTAAATAGAAGTCACTTATGAAGTTTGTTAAAAATACAGATTTCTGGGCTCCATCTCTGAAAGGTTCTGATTCAATAGGTTTTGAAGCCCCCAAATCAATATATTTATAAAACACCTACTTTAGTTAGCTCAAGGTGCTATAACAAAATACCATAAACTAGGTGGCTTAAATAAAAGAAATTTATTTCTTATAGTTCTGGACACTGAGAAGCCTAAGATCAAGGTCAGCAGATTTGGTTCCTGATGAGGGTCCTCTTTCTGGCTTGTAGACATGGCCTTTCCTCTGTGCATGTGCGTGGAGAGAGAGAGATATCTTTATCTTCCTCTTCTTATAAGGGTACTAATCTCCTCATAAGCCTCCCACCTCATGACCTTATCTAAACCTAATTACTTTCCAATGCCTGCTTCTAAATACTATCACATTGGGGGTTACAGCTTCAACATATTAATTTTGGGGGGACATAAATATTCAGCCCATGACTACACACTATAAAATCTCCTGTGCAGCCAGGTTGATAACTAAGCCCCTACTATGAAGAGCAAACTATGCTGGATATAAGAGCTATAGCAAGGGACAAAATAGGAAGGAACAAATTTATTGTCATTTCTATCCTTATGAAACTTTTAGTCTCTTAGGTAAGACATATATACTCAACCATGAAAATAAATGACTATTTAAAAATTATAAACACAGGGAAAGAATAGAAGAAAGTAATTAGAAAGTTAAAGTAGTCGATTTAGACAAGGGCAATAGGAAAATTTCCTGTAAGAAAATAACACTTAAGAAGAAAGCAGAAATGATGAGATGGATTAGCTAGGCTACGGGGGAGATAGGGATTGTTTGAGGAAGAGAGGAGAGTAAGTGCCCATGGCCTGAAAGAGAAAGAATGTGATATGTTGCAGAAATTGAAAGGAGACCAGTATTGCTGAAGGCTGATGAGCAACAAGGCAATTACAGTGGATGGAGGCAGGATCACCCAGGGCCTCCATGGTAAGAGGTTTAGGCTTTAAGTACAATAGGAAGCCAATTGATGATTTCAAGTAGAAAAATATCAATTAAGTTTACATTTTCAAAAGATTTGAATGATCTGAGGTTGCCAGATGGAAGGGAGTTGGAGGCTGGGTGAAAAAGGTGAAGGGATTAAGCAGTATAAAATAGTCACAGGGATGTAAAGTACAGCATAGAGAATATGGTCAATAATATTGTAATAACTATGTATGGTGCCAGGTGGGTACTGGATTTATTGGGAGATTGCTTCACAAATTTTATAAATATCTTACCACTATGTTGTAGACCTGAAACTAATATAAAATAATATTGACTGTCAACTGTAATTGAAAATAAAAAATATATATATTGTAACAACAACAACTACTACAACAACAGAAGATTTAGATGAAGAACAAGGAAGGGAAGAAAGATATGAGGATATTCGGGGAGGCTTGTTAGGTAGTTATAGCAGAAGTCCAGGTGAGAGACAGTGATGGTTTAGACCAGTGTGGTTAAAGTAGAGGTGGAAGAAAGTATATGGATTGAAGAAGTATTTTGATGGGAGAATAACCATGGTTTGGGCAGTAAGTGAGGGGGAGTTATCAAGAATGGTCCTGGGGTTTTGTTATGAGTAACTGAAATAACTGAGTGAGTTGAGCTGGGCCAATGTGGAGAAGCAGTTTATTCAGGGACATAGAAGGATTAAAACTTAGTTTTTGACATACTAAATTTGAGACATCTATTCGACATTCAAATGGATGTGTCAGGTAAAGTTTTTGGAGTTGTCAGTACAGAGGTAGCATTCATGGCCATAGACATGGATTAGATCACTTGGGAAGAGAGTGCCTGAGATACCAGGAGAGTTCTGAGAGAACCCTGACAAATGGGACTAATGGAGGAGGCCAACATGTGTCCCCCCACCCCCTCCGAAGACTGGGGTACCATTGCTTCTCGATCTACAAGATGCTAAAGTAAAGAAAACTGACGGCACTTGTTATCTCATAGTTGAGTGTCTGTTTGTCTAAATTGTTCAATCAACTTAAGTTCTTCAATTGTGAAGGATGGGATCATAGCTCATTTATTCCGAAAACCTCAACACCTAGCACACTCATCACCTAAAATGAACTGTGCACTCTGATAAGAGTTTTAAATTCATCATATAATTTAATGATCCAAAATGATATTATCCTCATTTTACAAAAGAGAAAATCTGAACTCAGAGAAGTTAAATTATTTGACCAAGCTCACATAGCTAGTAAATGGCAAGGTTACATTTAGAAGCAGTGTCTATCAGACTGACAAACATGACCTTCAAAGTCTGGTGGGAGAGACATTTTTGACAATACCCTGTGATAAGTGTCTTTTGTTGTACAGAAAATTCATACTTGATAGTGTCCATTTTACCATTCTTTATGTTATGAGTTATGCACAGTGTCCTATTTAAGTAGTCTAGTCTTACTCTGATGTCATAAAAATATTATCTTGTGTTGGTCCCAAAAAATCTTAAAGATTTTTATCTTTAGTGCATCTGGAATTTATTTTTGTAAATGAGGTAGAGCAGAGAACTAATTTTAGTATTTTTATATGTGTTAATAGCAAAGCTATACCAGATCCATTTATTAAAATTATTTTTAAAGAACTCATTTCCTCTACTAATTTAAAATGCCACATCTGACTTTCAACAACTACATATTAACAGCCTACTATATGCTAGGCACTGTTCAAATCACTGGGGAAAATGTTGAAACCCAGAAGGCTAGTTAATCTAGACCTAGTTGGAAAGATTTTAGTATACCAAAATAGTTATAAGCATTTTGCAAAATATCTTAGATTCATTTTTTAAACTACATAGTACATAAATTAATAAACATGTATTTTCATGTTTTAGGCTCAATTTAGGCAGTCTCAATTCTAGGAAACCTTCTAAGAGCTCTCCGAGGTGAATTAAATTTTGTATTATTGTTTTTGTTTGTTTGTTTTTATTTTTGGTAGTCTTTTAGCACCTTATGAAGTTTCTACTATCTACTATAATATTGATCACATTCTGTCATTGCCTGTTTACATATTTTCCCCAACAAAAAAATATCTTCAGAGAAGCATCCCCGACTTATTGATTTCAGATTCTCGGACAGCAGCTTTGGTGCTAGCCTGTATTTGTTAAATAAATGTATATAACACTTGGTTATACCTGTTTAACATCAGGGGTGTGAAGTACATGACCAGAAAAAAAAAAAGCTATCTTACTATTTGCCAATTGCGAACACATATGGAATCCAGAGGATATTGTAAATAGAAAACTTATATCCTTCCCCACCAAGTTGCTTCAGTAAAGCTAGGGAGAGAAAAAGACATGAAATCCAAGTTACAGAGTATTCTACCCAGGGTAGCAACACAGAATTCTCTACATGGCAGTTGTGCAGTTGGCCTGAAAGAGCCTATCTGGTCTGGAGCAAGACAGAAGGTCCCAGAGAGATGTCTTTGTGTAGAAATAGAAAGAGGAAGTAATGATAAATAAAATAATAATAAAGTATCCAATATGAGAATGTTTAGAATCAATAATCAAAGGATAGGTAGGTGGAAGATCTGATGAAGAGTCTGAAAAAATTAAAACAACTATATTTACCCAGTAAGTATAATGTAAACACTGATTTTCAATTTAACTAAGACTATGGGGAAGATTGGTAATGAAAGAGTGGTATGAGAATGGTAAATGCTTGAATCATAATAGAAATACAATAGATGATGTCTAAATATAATATGACAAAATAGTAACATAAGCATCTTGTTTAGAAATATGTAGGTAACTGTCTAGTAAGATAGCTTAGATAAGGTTGCCTTTGGATGTGGAAGAAAGGGATGGAGAAGGGCTTGATGTGTTTCATTAGAAGCCTCATAGTACTCTCATTTGTCCTCTCTGTCTCTCTTTTTTTTAAAAAAAAATGTGCATATATCACTTGATGAAAACATTTTAAAGCTAAGTGAACTACTAATTTATCAGGAGAAGAATTTTAGGTGAGTCGACTTCTCATCGTTTTGTGGAAACAGACAGACAGAAACCTTGCTCATTTGGAAAGGTGGTTCATCCTGAAGTGTTACTTTGGCCCAGGGAATCTGATATCTTACTCCTTGTTCAGAAGTAGAAGGAATGTTAAGTGACCACTTTGAGCTAATGACAGAGTCTCCTCTGAATGGCTGTCTGAGGCAATCATGTCTAATCTTGACAACAGCTCTTCAAAGCGAGTATTACTATCTTCATTTTACAGATGAAAAAGCAGATTCAGAGACATTGCCTTGCCTGAGGTCAGTCAGCTATTTAGTAGTGGAGTATGGACTTGAACTCAGATTTGCTGACTCCAGAACACAAACAAATCTGAATAGCAAATTATCTCTAAAGTCCCATCCAAATTCGTTTTCTTTGTTGCCATCCACCCCATCATACCTGCCTGCAACCCCTTCTACGTCCATCTTCTCATATCAAACAAGGCCAGTTCTAGCCCCACCTCTTATCCAGCTCTGTCTTGTCTCCCATTCTCCCTGGTTGACTCCTGCTTTTCTAGTCAACATTTTAATGTATATCTTTCCATTTGTTTTTCTTTATGAATACAAACAGATGCCTTATAAAAATAAATGAGAGCATCTGATATATATTATCACATTATTTGTTCTTTTTCTCATATGTCTTGTCCTCCACATCAATTCTGGCTGTTCCAGATCATTTGTTTTTCACACATGATCTACATTATTCCACAATATAGATGACCCTAATTCATTTAATCTCCCTTATATTTCTATATGGTCATTTATCACCATTTTATCATTCTAATCCTTATAGAAACACTTTTGGCAGAGATATTATTATCCTAGCTTGTAAAGAAGAAGGACAGAGGCTTAAACAGTTAATTCTTTGACATCAGCCAATAACCCTACAAGAGAGGCTCGGCAGGAAATACCCACTGTCCGGAAACAACACCCAAGACTCAAAAGAGTACCCCTTGCTGGGTACTGACTTTGGCCACAGTGATAGCCAGGGGATACAAAGGCTCAGCTTGGACCACTCTGAAGTGTCTTCTCGACTGCCAGTCACTATAGTATTCCCTGAGAGCTGAGATGCAATCACATTATGGTTCAACTTCTATGCCCAATCCTGCTGTCCCCATTTCCTTACAGGCCTATTTTCTGAGAGGGCTTCCCAATCAGTCTTCGCATGCAAGCTCAGGCTCAGAGTGTGTCCCCAGGGAACTTAGACTAAAATACTACTGTTTTGGAATTTAGATGCAGCCATTCTCTAAATAGTTCTCCCTACACACTTTCTCTCCCCTGTCTATAGCATTTACCAATATCTGAAATATTATATATTTATTTATTCATTAGTTTTTTTCCTCTGTCCCCAGGGCACATGCTCCATGCAAACAGAGACTGTTTTGCTCCCTAGTGTTACCTCCAGCACCTAAAATAGTGTCTGGCACTATTTAGCAATAAATAATTTCTAAATTAATTGAATAAATGAATCTTTAGAGAATTGTGGAGGTAGCATAGAGAAGTGGATAAGATCATACTCTTTGGTAGCAGATGTACTGTTCTAGTTCAACCCCGTTACCAAGAGCAACTCTGAGCAAGACTCTTAATCTTAGTTTCCTCATCTATAAAATGAGGCAAATAGGACATACCTCACATGGTTTTTGAGATAATCAAATGAGATAATGCATACAAAATCCTTAGAATAGTGCCTAAACCAAAGTTACCTCTCATACCTGTTACAGGATAATTATAATTCTGAACAGACCTCTCAAAAAAGGTAATCATAAAAATCACAATTCAAAATTATTTTTCTAGACCATTAGGTTAAAACACTGAGGAAAAATAGAATTAGGTAGCAATTATCTCTCCAATTGCTGCAGGAATATTTTCCCTAATTACAATGTACATTTCATAAGCTGGTTCTGCAACATTCAGTTCAGGACACAAAAAGGCCCATTGGACAAATTACCACCTGTATGCACGAGGCAAAGAGCCCTTCATCTGAGGAACTGAAGCTCTCAGGGCATATCATCATCATTTGTAGTAGCATGCAGTGGCAGGTGTAATTTGGGAAACCTTGGAGGTTGGAGAACTGGTTTTTAAAGACAGGTAATGCAAAAGTAAAAATATGGAAAGGTTTAGTTTTGAGTCCTTGTTACTCTATACGCTGGCCATGCTATCTTGAACAGTGGACCTATCCATCCATCTATTCATCCATCCATCCATCTATCCATCCATTCATCTACCCACTTAACATTTACTAAGCACTTACTATGCGACAGCTACTGTGCTAAACCCTGGAGACAGGGATGAGCAATTTCAGCTTTCAAGAAAGACACTTTGTAGTGTAAAAGAGAGAAAATGACAATTTCATATCCAAGTAGTAAGTGTTAGAGTCCAGTCAAACATGCTATGGGACATAGTCCTGTGTTGGGACAAGGGAAGTCAGGTGAAACTTCCTGGAGAACTTGATAATAAGTCAGGTGAAAGGAGTAGGAACAAAATCCCAGTCAGAGGGAACGATATGTGAATAGGGATGGATTCTTGAGAGACAGGGTACAGTAGTGAACTATGAATAGGTGGGTAAGAAAGATATAGAATACAAGTTAAAAAATAAAGAGTGATGAGTCCAGAAAGGAGAGCTGAGTTGAATACAGAAGAGGCCATGATAAGCTAAGGAACTGGAATTTATCCTAATGACAATGGGACATTGAATGGTTTAAAGGAGAACAAAGACACCATCAAATTGGTGTTTATAAAGACCATGCTGTCAGCTTTGGGATGTGTGGCCTAGAACGGAGGGAAATGAGAGCCGGGGTGGGGTAGGAGTGAGATCGGCAAGACAGGAGGTCGAAATAGCACCCAGGCTAACACATTATCTTAGGAGAGGTGATCAGGGACTGAGCTAACATAGGAAGAGTGGTTTGGAGAAGAGGACTAAGAGATATGGCATTGGGAAGTAAACTTCACAGACTGGTAGCTTGTAGGAAAGGAGGGAAAGAAAAAGTATAGGCTGTCTTGCAAGTTTCTGCCTGGGTGATTAGGTAGGTGGTGGTGCCATGAGCTGAGATGGATAATTCTGGAGGATAAACAGGTTCTGGTTTGGATCAGGGAGAAATGGGAGCTCAATGAGTCCTTTTTGGACATGTGGGATTTGGCTTGCTTGTGGGTCATCTAGGCAAGATGTTCTATAGCTGTCTGAAACATGGCTTAGAGTGCAGAAGAGCAGTTTGGATTGGAAATGTTTTCTTATCTACAAAGAGGAAAAACAATACTTTCCTTCCAGGGTCACTGTGAGGATTAAATAGCACATTGGATGCAAAGACACATTGTAAAGTATAAAGCATTTGCTATTGTATGAGATTAGATGGTTACTCATGGGCAACTCAATTTTTAGATTCCCAGCTTTATACTTATAAAATGACATTTGCTGTGTGCCTGCCATGTACTAGGCATTGGAGTGGGGAGGGGCACCAAAATATATTATTTTCTTGTACCCAGGACCTATTATAGTCTAGAGAAAGAGTTATGAATAAAATTAACTATAATATGAAATAGATGGAAATCTGGTTACAATAAAAGTGTGAGAGAGTGTGTTTGCCAGCTCCAGGGAGAGCTTCTAGCAGGTTGTCATCTTACACTGAGAAATGAGTGCAAAGCTTTTCCTTGCCTCCTCCCTGATAGGTATCTATGATAACACTATTTCTCTAGAGCTTCTCACAGGAAATCCTGTGTGCCCACAAAAGATATACAGTCAATCTTCATCATTCATGCATTCCATATTTGTGAAATTGCCTACTTGCTAAAATGTATTTGTAACCCCAAAAGCAACACTTGAAGTGATTTCACAATCATTTGTTGACATACAAAGAGCAGCAAAAAATTTGAGACACTCAACTGCACATTCTCAGCTGAGCCTGACAAAGACAGTGCTCTGCCTTCTTGTTTCGGCTTATACTACAAACAAATGTTCTTTCCATACTCTATTTAGTTCCATATTTTTCACATTTTTATGCTTTCGGGTGATTATATTGCTGTTTAAAATTGCCGCCAAGTGTAGTGCTGAAGTGCTGTCTAGTGTTCCTAAGTGCAAGAAAGCTGTAATATGCCTTACAGAGAAAATACATGTTCTAGACAAGCTTAGATGAGTTATAGATGCTATAGGCTATGAGTTCACTGTTAATGAAGCAATAGTATATATTAAATGAGGAGTCTTTAAACAGAAACACACACAAAACAATGTTATATATTGATTGGTTGATGAAGATTTTGTGAACAAAGGCTCATAAAATCTAACCCTATATTTCCCCTAAGAGCAATGGTTCAGTATTTGCTAATGCAGTGTTCATGACAGACTTATGGATCATAACTACTGTGAATGCGAATTGACTGCACTGCTTACCTTCCACGAGGTGGAAACCAGGTCCCTGTCTCCAGTTTCTTTCTCTGGGAGAGAAATTACTACATGTGAAGCAGTATATAACTAAGTGATGACATTTTCTCAGGTTCCCTGAAAGTCTGAGTGAGTCGAGAGACACGTATATTTCCTCCTGTCATTATCTGGTGTTGACCTTGCCTTCCCCAAGCCTCCCACTGAGTTTCTTCCTTGCTACTTTCTACCAGTTAAGGTTTAGAGAATTGCACATGGGTACTGAGACTCTACAACTTTGGGGAGTTTTACTTTCCTAGATTGCCATCTTCCACATCCTCACTCTCACTTTGGGATCTACTTCTCTTCTTGCTCCAAGTAAGTTAGAATGAAGGGTCCTCAGCTTACACTCGGGACATGTTTCTGTCCTCAGCTTTGTCAGGTCCCACCTGCATTCGATTATGGGAGGTTCTTTTACCTGCATGTTCTCCTCTGGACATTAGGCTATTTTATGGACCCCTTCAGCTCCTTTGCCCCACTGCCCTCCAGAGGGATGACAACCAATGTGATCTCTATCCTCCCTTATGTGAAATGTCTGTTCAGTTATTAATCTCTTATCTAGTGGGCACCAGTTTTACATTGCATGCTTTCCTTTCATGGAGGCAAGCTTTGGTTTCCTTGTTAAAAAATGGGAATAAGTTGGGCTTCTGTCTGATCAAGCTTAGACTAGAGGATTTCACAGAAAGTAGCCATTGGCCACACCTGGTCCAAGAGGGATTCATTCTCATTTCCTGGGTCTTACATCTTTGGCCAGTGCTCTCTGTACCAAAGATGCTAAAAATGTCAACGTTTAATATTGGTTACCCTCAGTAATTGGGGGGTGGGTATTGTTTATGGTGATCTTAGAGAAAAGGCTTTCTTCCAGGCAGTTCAGAAAATGTTTGATTCTGAGTATTGCATTCCTCACCATCCAGTTTGTCAATTAGATTTTGTCTAGATTTCTCCCTAGTTACCTACATTAACAAGGTTGTGATAGATTCAGAGAAAAGTTCCCCTGGTCCCATTTCCAGCAATTCTGGGAGGCTACATTAGGGATAGTATCCTAGCCAACATCACATATCTGTGTTGTTCTAAAGATTAAGACTGGAGGCTGAGGAAAGTTTTAATAGCTGCAGAAAACAAATATTTAATAAAGTTCAAGCCATTTATGACAAAAAAGAAAAAAATTCTTATGAAACTAGGAATAAAACTTTTATTCCTTGGTGAAAATATCTATAAACAAACAAATACTTATAATAAGTATAATACCTTATAGTGAAACATTAAGGCCAATTCTTAAAAAAAAAAAAAAAAAACAAGATTATCTCTTATTACTCCTTTATTCTCCAACATTTTATTGAAGGTCCCAGTCAGCATGGTAAGATTTTAAAGAAAAGAAATAAGTTATATAAAGATTAGAAAAAAAGAGAAGTATCACTATTTGAAGGTATGATTTGTTAAAAGACAAGAAAATCTATAAATTATTAGAATTAATAAGAGAATTTATCAAGGCTTATATGTATAAAATCCATATATTAAAGTCAACTGCATTTCTATACACCAGCATCAAACAGTTGATTATATATTTTTAAAAGATACAATTTAAAAAATGTCAAAAATTAAGATATTGAAAAATAAATCTATTATTTACATATTTTAAGAAAAAGATGTGTATAAGACCCTTATGGATATAAGTATAAAGTTTAATTGCAAGATATTTAATTAACAAAGTTGATAATAAAGATGATATATAATATAGGGATGTATATCAACTTCATGAATTAGAATACTTAACATTCTAAAGATATCAGTTCTCAACATTTTCTTTAGATTCAAAGCAGTTCCATTCAAAATCCCAAAAGGCAGTTGTTTTGGTCAAATTTGTCAAGCTGATTCTTGAATTTATGTGGCTTATTAGAGGATAGAATTTAGCTCAGATGATTTGGGGGTGGAAGAATAAGGAGGAGGACTTACTGTAACAACTATCAGCACTCGTATGAAACTGTAGAAACTACAGTGGTAAGGAATTGTCACAGGGATAGACAGACAAATGGAACAGTATTGTGAAATCTAAACAGAGCCAGGCATACGTAGGAATTTAATGCATGACAGAGGTGGCATTATAAACCAGTGGGGAAAGGATAGACTTATTCAGTAAATGGGGTGAGACAATTAGTTATACATATGGAAAAAACTATACACAAAAATAACTTCTTGTAGAAAATACGAGAGTACATTTTTACAGCCTTAGGGTAGGAAACCAGCTTTTCCTACCTAAAATCATCTAAATCATAAACTAAAGAGCAAAAATATTTTCCCTTTTTCAAAACATAAAAGTTTCATATACAAAGAAATCTAAGAAAATTGAGAAAAACTAGAGAGGGAGGTAATTTAGCCATGCATATGAGTAACAAATGATCTCTATTTAGCTCAAATATAAACTAAATCAACAAGAAAAGCCAAATAACCTAATATAAGAATAGGCAAAAGTATAAGCAAGTAATTCCCAGAGAGGAATATGCCAACACTCTTCACAAAGATGAAAAAAGTCTCAAGCTCACTAGTCACCAAGGAAATGACAGTTAAAACAACAATAAAATGCCATCTCCCTCCCATCTGATTGGCAAACATTTTAAAAGTCTGACAATACCTAGTTAGGTGAGAAGAAGCAGGCACTCTGATGATGTAGGCTGGAAGGAGTGTCCATAGATAATACAACTTTGAAGAGAAATTTGGTAATATCTATAAACTTAGAGTTGCAAATACCTTTTGACTCTGCAGTTCCTCCTCTAGATATACATCCCAGACAAACTCATGCACACTCCTAGAGCAATGTAAAAAGGTATTAATAGAAGCATTGTTTATAATAGCAAAAAAAAAAAAAAAAAAATTGGTAATGACCTACATGTCCATAATAAGGGTGGAATAATTAAATTGTGGTATGTTTGTACAATGGATATTATTAAGATGGATGAACTAAATTAACACATACCACTATGCAAAAATCTGTAAACCATCCATAGGAATGTGTCACAGTTCAGATTCCCAGGAAAACAGACTTCAGCACTCTAAGATTTGCATGCAGGAGGTTTATTGGGAAGTGCTCTCTGGACCAACACTTGCGAGGGGTGATGGGGGTAGAGCTGGTTAGATCTAGTAAATCTGAACCGAAGCCTTAGCCAGTCCCACGAACATCTCTGGAGCTGGCAGGGCTCTACCAAGTTGTCCTAGCTGTCCAAGGCATTCATACTCCTGTACCCAGCAGTCTTGGATGCCAAAAAATATAATACAAGAAACTAATATCAGAATGGTCTGCCGCTTCTTTTGCAGGAGGCAGTTCCTTGTACAAGACTCAGTTGTCCTTGTAGTTGGGGAGGTTAATGCCTCCATTCTGAAGGGAAATTTGGCTGTGCACAATCGTAACCAATACAGAAGGAGAATCAGTTATTGAGTCAAGGACAGGAGATATTGCTAAGAGCCTTAGGATATTAATACAGGTTTTCCAGGTGGGTGAGAAGGGAAAGATTCTCATGACAGAGGATACAGCATACACAACCCACCAAGCTATGAAAAGCATTTGGGAAACCTGCTACAATTGAATGTTTCAATCTTATTGTCTTAAAGGAGTTCTTGATTTGGTATGAATGTTAACTGTTTATTTGAATTGCAAATATTTTCTCTCGACCTTTTGCTTGGATTTTTATTTTAGTTCTTTCATTTGGGTTAATATATCAGTCTTTTCTCTTGTGGCTTCAATTTTTTGTGCTTTGCCTAAAAGGTAGGTGTTATAAGAATATGCTCCTGTGTTTTCTCAGGCAATATATTTCTACTCATAACACAGACCTAACTTCATGGTGAAGGCCAAGACAGTTAGATGACCCTCCCTGGTCACACCTAAGTCCCTTCTCTGTTCTCATCTGGTGATGTACTGAAATTAGGAATGACTTCTCCCTTCAGGCGATGTCCACCCTCTAGACAGAGGGCATGCTTTCTGCTGCGAGGGTCATCACATACAGGGAATGTCTCTCTCCACCTTTGTTCCAGTTCCTTCTTTTAGTTGGAACACTCAGAATTCCTCATGCTAATTAGATTCTGCCATTCCAATGTTCTATCAGGAGACCTGGCATGTGGAAGTGAGGGGAAAACTATCTTCCTGCCTCTTTTAGGATGTTTTTGCTGCAAGTGGGGCTGTGGAGATGAGAGTTTTCTGTGTGTCTGCCTTCTAGTGTACATTCATTGGTGACAAGGGCTCCTTCCCAAGCTTCCTAATCCCCAGGTGGTCACTGTCACAGCTTCTCAGTGTCCAGAAGGCAGCAGAATCAGCAGTGGTCACTGCAGCAGTGGTGGGATTTTAATTCCAGTGGGCTCTAGTGGTGGCCTCAGAGATCCTAGCAACCTTGACTGGTCAGTAAGAATCACAAGGTTGTTCCATGACTAGAGCCCACACACATTCATCCCTTTCTAGTGGCTTTGTAAGCACCTAATTTCCTGTGTTAAATCCCCCCCTGTATAAAACACCTACAGTGGTTTCTGTTTCCCACATTGGAACTTTACTGATGCAGTGTTTAAATAACAATACTAATGTTCATCACTAATGATGATAAGAATGGTAAAAGCAACAAGGATGATAGCTAATATTTACTGAGTGCCTACTTCATTTCAGATGCTGTTCTAAGTATTTTGCATGTCTTAACTCATTTATCCTTGCAACAACCTTACAAATTAAGTGCTATTAGTAACTCCATCTGACATATGAAGAAACTGAGAGGCAGAATGATTGTCCAAGGTCACACACCTAGTGAATTGTGGTGAAGGCGTTAAACCCGGGCAGTCCTGGCATGAATACCACAAGAGTAACAATAGCCAGAAAGACCTCTTTCTTAGATGTCTTCTCTGTTTCTTCCATCTGACCCTAGGACTCCATGGCCCCTCACTGCCTTGAACATTTCTAAAAGCACTTTATTCATTACTAGTAGAGAACCAATGAGATCTGATTATAGAAAATGCAACCTCATTACTGCAGCTCATATCCAGTCTCTTCTCTTAATTTGTATTGCAAAACCAGCTTAGTAATTCCAGATAGGGCCTTCCCTAAATCAGGTCTAAGTTGGGCAATAGGAAAATTTGTCTATTGAAATTGGGAAGAAATCATCAACCTGTTAAGTGCCCCAGAAAGTTCCAGAAAGATAGGCCAAGTCTGGGTTTAACTTGGAGTTGACATCCATTTGAGGGTAAATCTGGAGCAGCCAGCTCAGGTGAAACGTTTCTTTGCCTTACTTCTGAATCATTACCTCAGTCTTCAAGGAGGCGGAGATGATGCTGGCTATGTTAAGTACCTTTTGATCATGAATGTGCCTGGGTAAAGCAGCACTTTGGTTCTGGGTGGGTGGTGGTGGTGTGTCGTGAGAAACATAGAAAGGCACATTATAGAGGACTGGAAGCAGGCAACAGGAATCCAGCTATAGGTTGGAGTTCTGGCTTAGATTTCAGGCCATGGTGGAAGGTCCAACAACAGCTGGATTTAAAAATATGTGTGAGTAGGCAAGTGCTAGAATTGGGGTTTAAGTTGGGGCCTTATCCACTGGATGTTTATTAGGGATGAGGTGTGGGAGTCATAGAGAAATCTGTGGCTGGGCTTATGGGACATTTAACACTTCAGAGCCTAAAGTGTTCTATATCTCACCCCACTCCAATAAAGTCAGAACTGGTCCCACCCAGAATATAGGGAAGGGCTGAGTCTGGGGAGGAGGAGCAACAGGGTGTTAAGTAGTTCCAGCTTCCAAGGTCAGGGGCACCTGGGGCCTAGGGTCAGGCCTTGGTCACTCTGGAAAGTCGGTCTTTGCCCACGTGTCCTATGGTCATAGCTCAAAGACAAACCCATTCTTTAAGAACAGAGCAACTTAAACTCTGATTGATTGTCATTGGACCTGTTTCTGATCTCTGTGTCCATATCTCTGCCAATGGCACCCTTGCCCTTCATCTCTCTGAGTCATGCCAGACTTCTGCCTTGCTCTCACATCTGTTTGCAGTTTTCAAGTTCATTCAAATCAATCTCTGAAATGCCAAAATGTCCACTTTTTTCCTTCTCATTTTTTTCTATTATAAAAATAATGTATGCTAATTGAAGGGGGTTTAAGAAATATGAAAAAACATGGTAAATTCTGGATTAAAGATAAAGGATTAAATATGAAGGGCATTGCCTCCATCTCCTCTTGGAACATCAATAAAGCACAGAGTGGGGAGATGACTGATTTGTACTGACAGATATGACAATAGCAGATAAATAGGAGAGGATTGACTTAGCAGAACTGGAAAGGTGGTGGGAGAAGACCCCCACAGTGAGGGAAGGCAAGAAGTAACCTGATTTACTTTGTAGGATCTCTTCTACCTCTCAAGGCTCAAGAATTTCCAGCACCAGTGAAAAACAGTGGAGACGGTGGCTGAGTGAGATAAGGGTGGCTGGAGTCACAGACATTTTTCTTAAGGTGCCTGTACACAAACTTACTTACCGATGGACTCACTCACTCTCAGCTCCAGTGCTGGTGCAGTAGCTTGAAAGGTGCCAGGGACATATGGGAAGGAACCGAATTGTCTGGCTTCAGGGCAAGGGCTAGAGGGACAGCTTTCTCCCAAACAGAAGTGCTGGCAGAAGCTTTTGCTCCTTCGTTGAGTCCACCCTCTACCGGCATACAGACACAGATAGGCCCCATATCTGAGCCTCCATCAATTTGGTTAACACCATTTGCCCCGCCCTGGTAATTCCCTGCGACTCTGCGCCATTCAACTTGTAGGTCCACCCAACCTGCTTTCAGTGGTTTATTCCACACAAATGGCTATCTTGGTTCATGCTGTGGACTTCCCTAAAATCCCTCAAAGGTTCACAAACCCAAACAAGCAGCATCTAGCCTCAGCATGCCCTGTACCTCTTGCTGAGCAGCCCCAAGCCTGGCACTAGCGGCAGCTGGCCTCAGTTTGCAGCTTGGCCTCTTGAGGCACCTACAAGGCCAGTGCATGTGGCAACCATCTGTGGATTGCTTGGTGACTCTTGCCAGGTGGCATCAGGCAGGGCACAGGCTTCAGCTGAACTTGGCCTGTGGCGGGGCACCTCCAAGCAGGCCCTGGGGTCAGCACCCCCAGTGACTGGCTTTGGACCAAGCCAGACCAGCAGCCGGGGCTGTATCCAAGAATGACACACCCAAAGGGCAGACTGGGCAGGCACCAGAGCCCTGCTAAAGTGAATCCTGTGCCATAGAGTCAGCCCCTCACCACAACCAATCTTCACAACCAATCAGCCCAAGGGATAATCCCTCCCACCAATGTGCAAACAGCACCCAAGGCTCAGCTACAACAGGAAGGCACACACAACACATACAAGGGACATACCTGGAGCACTCGGCTCAGGTGACCAGGGAGACTCTGTCACTGTGCCCCACAGGACACCTACTACATAAGGCTACTCTACTAAGACCGGGTGGCATAGGAGCCTTACCTAATATATAGCAACAAACACAAAGAGGCCAAATGAGGGACAAATATGTCCTAAGTGAGAGAAAAGAACAAAGCTCCAAAAAATAAAAATAAAAATAACTAAACAAAATGGAGACAAGAAATCTACCAGATGCAGAGTTTAAAATACTAGTTATAAGGATGCTCAGTGAACTTAGGGGAAGAGTAGAGGAATGCAGTAAGAACTTTAACAAAGAGATAGAAAACATAAAAATAGAGATAGAAAATGTAAAAAAGAACCAGTCAGAAATGAATAAAACAATAACTGAAATGAAGAATATATTAGAGGGAATCAACAGTGGATTAGATGAAGCAGAGGATTGAATCAACAATTTAGAAGATAAGGTAGCAGAAAATACCCAATCAGAATAGCAACAAGAAAAAAAGAATAAAAAAAAATGAGGATAGTTTAAGGGGCCTCTGGGACAACATCAAGCATACTAACATTCACATCAAAAGATACCAGAAGGAGAAGAGAAAGCAAGGAATTGAAAACCAATTTGAAGAAATAATGATGGAAAACTTCCCTAAACTGCTGAAGGAAATGGACATACAACTCCAGGAAGCACAGAGAGTCCCAAACAAGATGAACTCAAAGAGGTCCACACCAAGAATCATTATAATTAAAAAGTCAGAGCTTAAAGACAAAGAGAGAATCTTAAAAGCAGCAAGATAAAAGCATCTAGTTACCTATAAGGGAGCTCCCATACGATTGTCAGCTGATTTCTCAACAGAAACTGTACAGGCCAGAAAGGATTGGCATGAAATATTCAAAGCGATGAAAAGCAAGGAACTACAACCAAGATTACTCTACCCAGCAAAGCTATCATTTAGAATCAAAGGACCGATAAAGAGCTTCCCAGACAAGAAAAAGCTAACGTTCATTAACATCAAACAGTATAACAAGAAATGTTGTCTATGGCCATGCTACCCTGAATAAGCCAGATCCTGTCTGATCTCAGAAGCTAAGAAGGGTCGGGCCTGGTTAGTACTTGAATGGGAGAACACCTAGGAAGATCAGATACTGTAGGCATTAAAAAAAAAAAAAAAAAAAAAAAAAAAGGATTGTAACTGACAAGGTCCTTGCAATTTGTGAAGTCAACCAAGGGTTGCCTCACCTAAAAAATAAAAAATTTAAAAAATTAAAAAAAAAAAGAAATGTTAGAAGTACTTTTTTTAAGAAGAAGAAAAAAGATTAAAAATATGTATAATAAAAGGCAGTAACTACATATTTATCAACAATTACTTTAAATATAAATGGATTAAATGCTCCAATCAAAAGATAGGGTGGCTGAATGGATAAGAAAACAAGACCCTTACATATGTTGCCTACAAGAGACTCACTTCAGATGGAAAGACACACACACTCACTAAAAGTAAAGGTATGGAAAAAGATATTTCATAAAAATGGAAACAAACATAAAAGCTAGGGTGGCAATACTTATACTGAAAAAAATAGACTTTAAAACAAAGATTGTGAAAAGAGACAGAAAAGGACTTAGTAATCCCTAATAATTATTACAAACCCAAAACACTATTCAAAGGGACATGTGAATCCATATATTCATATTCATTGCAGCATTATTTACAATAGCCAAAATGTGGATGCAACTTGGGTGTCCATCAATAGACGAATGGATAAAGAAGTAGCAGTACATATACACAATGGAATATTACTCAGTCATAAAAAAGAATGAGATCTTGCTATTTGCAAGAACATGGATGGACCTAGAGGGTATTATACTAAGTAGAGTAAATCAGACAGAGAAAGACAAATGCTATATGATTTCATTTATATGTGGAATCTAAAGAACAAAATAAACAAACAAAACAGAAACAAAGTCATAGATACAGCGAACATTTTGATGGTTGCCAGATGGGAGGGGTTTTAGGAAAGTGGGTGAAAGGGGGAAGGGATTAAGAAGTACAAATTGGTTGTTATAAAATAGTCGTGGAATTGGAAAGTATAGAATGAGGAATATAGTCAATAATATTGTAATAACTACATATTGTGTCAGATGGGTGCTAGATTTACCAGGGTGATCGCTTTATACATTATATAAATGTCTCATCACCATGTTGTATACCTGAAACTAATATATATGTCAACTGTAACTGGAAGATAAAAAAATTATGTAAAAAAAGAATTTACAGCACCAAGCACATCTGGAATTGGGAATGAACACAGGGCAAAAAAAAAAAAAAAAAAAATGAAGATTGGTAGAAAGTATGATTAAGAAGCAGTTATCCCTCAGTGGCTTCCCATCTCCTCTGCTGATAACTGATCCTCTCCCAGCCCACTAGGTCACTGCCTATTTAGTCTCTGGAGAGGGAGAAGAAGGACTTTACAGGATTGGGGGAACACAGGAGAATTAAGTGAAAGCATATACACTCAATTTTAAACCTCTCTACTTTTTCTCCTAGTCAGCTCCCCAGGGCTCTGGAAAGTAGGCTTAAAACCTCTGGATGGGAGATTGAAAGAGACACCGGGAATGATCAGGACAGCTACAGTGCCACAGTTTGCCTCCTTTCAGCAGATGTTCTGCTCTGTTGGTTTTTTTTTTTTTTTTTGAGACAAAATTCACATACTGTAAAATTCTCCATTTAACGTAGGTTTTTAGTATATTTAGTAATTCTTAGTATGTTCACAAGGTGTACAGCTATCGTCATCATCATTAATTCTAGAACATTTTCATCATTCCAGAAAGAAACCATCACTCTCCCTTTCCTCCTCCCACCAGCCCCTGGCAGTCATTAATCTACTTCCTGTCTCTAAGATTTTCCTATTCTGGATAGTTCACATAAATATTATACAATATGTGGTCCTTTGTAACTGGCTTCTTTCACTGAGCATAATGTTTACAAGGTTTATCCACGTTGTAGTGTGTGTCAGTACTTCAGTCCTCTTAATGGCTGAATATTATTCTACCATATGGATAGATCACTTTTGTTTATTCATTTTTCAGTTGATGGTCAATTGTTTGTTTCTAGTTTTCTAGCTATTTGATTTATATGCTTGGTTTTTACGCAAGCTTTCCTTTAAACAGAGACCTCTAGCTAAATAAAAGCCTGAATCTGATGGGCTTAGTGGGACCTCTGTATTTTAAGATTTGAAGATGGTTGCTGCTAATTGCCTGAACCTCTCTTCATGAGAATCAAGACTACACCCCTCTTTAAAATGGCATGTGACACCCTTGAGGATAAGTTACTTAAACACTCCAACCTTCAGGATCTGACCCCATTTCCACATCTCGTGTTGTGGCCCCTCTCTTGCAGCCATGTACAGTGTACACCAGCTTCATGGAAACCGCCCTTCCTTCTGTCGTGGGTCTGGAGGAAGGGCGGTTATACAGCTAAACCATGGAGCAGGGTGGAATTCCTTTCTTTTTCTTCTGCAGCAATGAGGAAAAGCTCTCCAGCCCTCCAAAGGCCTGCTTCTTGTTTTATTATTCTGATTTTTGTTCTCTCTTCTAAGGAAGTGAAGGTAATTCCATTCTGGGTTCAGAGAAGCAGGTGTGCCAGGAGCACATGTATTTGCCCTGGGCAGATAAGTCAGCTGTGTTGATTCCCTGGGAGAAAAGGTAGTGCAATTCAAGGGCATCTTTCAAAGTGGAGAGAAGGCCTGGATGGGAGCTGGAGCCGCTTCTCCCTGCTCCACTCAGCCGGGTCTCAGAACCATGCACTCATCATTCACCTTTGCCTGACAGAGAACACCACTTGCCCAAAAGACTGCAGAGCCCATTTCACTTTCTGACCTCAAATTACCGAGGCACCTTTGTCGTCTTTAAATAGATACTACTTCATTGCCTGCTTTTTCATTTCAAGTGGTTTTCTCCGTGTGTAGGTGCCTTGAAAAAGAATACAAGGTGATGAATCAAAATGTTTGAGCATCTCACCTCCCCCAACTTTCAATGATAAAAACTCTCAGGATGGAGAGTGGTGTGGCTACGGAAGTATCATAATTTATTTGAGTTATGTCGCACTTTTGATTAGAAAATGCAATTATGTTTATAGTGTTGTAATCTCACCTGCCTTTGTGTTTTTGGAAAATTGCTGGAGAATACATCTTCTGGAGGAGCTGCCCTTGCTAATCAGTCAATTTCTGTCTCCGGAAGCTCTCACGCACTTACGCTAATGAAGAGATGCTTCTCTGAGGCTCTCAGCTCACATTCAGATTCTACGGCTCATTTCTCAGGACAAATAGTTCTGCATCAGTTCTTTTCTCCTCCTTCTAGTAGGATACAAGAAAATCTGGCATCTAATAGAACTGCTTTCCCCCCAGAAAGATCTGCCTTCCATTCTTTCTGTTTTCTTTCTTTCATTCAATCATTTATTCATTCATCTAACTGCTATTAAGTGCCCTCTTAATCTATGCTAAGTCTTATACTGGGCTCTATGGATATGAAGTTTAAAAAGGCAGAATCCATGCTATTCAGAAGCTCATGGTCCAGTGAAGGTAGCAGAAAATTAAGGAGACAGGTAAAAGCCAGTGTGACTGGGGCGGTGATGGTGGTAAGAGGGTGTTAGAAGGGCTCAGTCAAAAGGTTCTAATCCAGTCTTGGAGTAAAGAGTGAAAGGGACAGAAAGGCTTCTAGGTAGAAGTGATGTTCAAATTTTGAAGGTAGCATAGAAATAAGACAACAGTGGAACCAGGGAAGGTGTTTTATGCAAAGGGAAAGGAGGAGTGTGTAGGCCTGCAAGGATGGGCTGCTCGTGTTTGGATTCACCATATAGTTTAGTATGACTAGAGTGTGTGTGGGGTGGGGGGGAGGAGAGAGAGAGAGAGAGAGTGAGAGAGTTGGAAGGGGAAGGAGGATTGACAAGTGGTAAGACTAAAGAACGGATAAGGGTTTTCCAAGCTTTCTGAACTTGGTGCAGAAAGTGTGGTGAGCCTTTGGAGAGTTCTAAGCAGAGGAGTGACATGCTCAGATGGGTGCTTTATAAGAAAACATTCCTTTGCCTGCAGGGGGGACCTATTGATGGCAGAGATGAATTACTTTTGAAAATGCAAGGTGTTCTTATGAATTCACTTCTCCCGGGCTTGGCCATAGTAGGAAAGACAGAGAATCATGATGGAGCAAAACTTCTATCCAAAAAGTCCATTTCTCTATTGTCTAGGTAAGAGACTAATCATCCCATGGTTTCATCTCCTGTGTTGGGGTACAGCATGGTATAGGATCTGTGAGCATGGAGAAGGCAGAAATTCCCATGAGGCATAACCCAGGAACACTGCCAGTGGGAAGATCATTTCTCAATCTGACCTTGATGTGGACAAGTAACTTCTCATCTCTGGGTTTCAGTTCTTCCACAAAAAAAAAAAAAATAAGACGATCAAACTCAGTTGTTCCTTAGTTTCTTTCCAGCTCTGAAAACAATAACGTGATAGTTCAGTGAGCCGATTTTAGAATAATATAGATCTCAGTTTGAATTCTGTCTCTGTCGTTTCTGGCTACATGACCTTGGATAAGTTAAACACTCCAAGGTTAAATTTAAAATGGGGACAATAAAACTTCTTGAAGGATTGTTGAGGGGATTAAATACTACATGTAAAGCATTTAGCACTGTCTCTACATAAGTGGATGGAGGCCGCTCTTATATAATACCTTCGAAAATGAAAATATGGCTAACCTGGAGAGACCATGAAACAAGGAAATTCATCTCTAGATCACCCAATATCAAGGAACCAGAAAACTGAGGTTACAGTGTTTACAAACAGCCACATGTGCAGTCTTTTCTGGCTTAAAGTCAGGCAGTGTTACAAGGCTAAGATAATTGTGTTCATACACTGTGACAGAGCGCCCTCTAGTGGTTTTAGATATTAGCATTTTCATTAAGATGATTGAAGAACAAACATAGCTTTTAGATTTATAAGCAAACAGCAAGGGTTTGGGGGTTCATTAATCTTGGATAAAGCTAATAAACCTAATCTTAGATAAAGCTAGTAAAGTGTCATTAATTATATCACTTCTAATCATAATTCCTTAGTCAACTTTTCCGTAAAAGTAATGTTCTGGGCATTTATTAGATCTTGCAGTTCTGAAAGACAAAATTACATTTTAAATTAAAATATGAATTTTAATGAACATTTGAATTGCACATAAAATCTTCAGAGCAGTTCTTTATGGCATAAAATTGAAACTAATTGGGAATCACTCAAAAGAACGGTGCAATGGCAGAACTGGAGTTTTTCCAGTGGTTACCTTGCTACAAACTTGGCTGTGATTTTGGGCAAGTTGCTTATTTCTGTGGACCTCATTTCCTCATATTAGAAGATAGGACTCTAAGCATGAATGTTTCTAAGGTCCTTTCCAGCTCTAAGATTCCTTAATTTCAGGAGGATAAGTTATTCATTTTCTTTTAATAGTAGGGCTCTGGCTTCAAAGAAACTTTATCAACTTTTCTTTATGAACTGAGGTCTCAAGCGCAGTAGTTTACAGTCCATTTGAAGATGAGTTTATAACATTTTATAAAACCACTCCTAGCCAGCTGTAACAGAGATGGTTAGTCAATAACACAGATTCGTGTTCTCCCTCCACATTGTAGTTTTGCAGAAAAGGAGCTGCCCAATCAGGACTCTATTTAACAGCCCCTCTTTTCATCCAGGCGGGACCAGATGACTAGTTCTTGCCAAAGAGCCATGAGCAAAAATGTGGGTACCAATTCCAAGCCATGGTTGTTAAATATCAAGTGTGTGACCACTCCATTCTTTCTCCTTCACTCACCTTGTCCTCAAATGATTGACACGTGGGCTACCTGGAGTCATAAGATGGCTGAGCCACAGCTGAAAGGAACCTAGGTACCTGAATTACCTATTGGAGACTATCAGCCCAGGAGAGCCACCCAACTGGAGAATCTTCAGTGGACTTTGTGTGAGCGAGAACTCTGTGTGAAGGCACTGAAAATTAGGGGTAGTTCATTACAGCAGCTAGCTTTAATTATTCTAACATACTCTCCAACTCCATGATGCTGGAATCCAATTTGAGGCATTGCATACAAGCAAACTGATTTCATTAATGCAAATTCTTTCTGCCCTCAACCTGGAGTTGAGATTGGTTCACTCACTATTTGAGATTTAAGAAAATAGTTCTGCTCTGAAAAAAGGTCTTATCAAGATTTCTATTAACCTATTGTAATTTGTTACACAAAGGGAGTCTGATGCAGACAATCTGGTTATTGATGGGTATAGATGCCACAATCACTGCTGAGTGGATGCTATCAGGTACTCTGAAACAAAAGAAAGTCACATAATCATTGATCTAGAGAAAATGAACTAAGCAGTTAACTTAGTTGTTTTCTGAAATGTTTCCACTCTTCCACATTTTGAGGTGGACCCTTGTTAATGGGGGAAGTGAGAATCATTGCTTATACTCGTTATTGATTGATAATTATTTTTGGTAGCAGGAAAAATATGGAAGACAAAACAATTTTTTTATATATAGCTATACTGCAAATACTGACAGTATTTTATTTAAGCTTTCTATGGGAAGATAATTGAGAATCAGTGATGTAGAAACACATCGGCAAACAGTAGGTAAAACCCATTAGAGTACAAACAGGATTGTGGGACAATGCTGGTCTGGAGCCATAGGCCAAGTATGATCCTGGCCACGATCAGAAAATTATAGCAAATGCTTAATCAGCTATACAGAGCAATGAACTTCCAATGAAATAAATGCCTTGTGGAATTAGCAACCTTAGGATTTTATTGTACTTTGCCACCTAAATTATCATTTAGGAGCCTGAGTTCAAATTGGTTCCGTAAACAAAATAATGAACATGACTCTACTATTATGAGGAAAATTAGCTGAGAAAGGAAAAAATTTCCTGCAGATACTAACAATTTAAAGGGTCTAGTAACTTAATTGACCTAGCAACTAAGCTTCCAGGAATCTATTCAGAGAAATATTAACACCATGCAGAAAAGGTAAATTTTTCATAGAAAAATGAGAACATAAAAAAATGAAAACCTAAAGTTCATCGATTGACAAATGCTCAACATAATTATGGTAAATCTGTACTACAGAATGCTATGTACCTCTTGCAAAAAATAGATGTTTATATGCTTGTGTGAAGAGAAGTCCTCAAAGATATATGTAGTATCCCTTTTGTTCCTTGTTGTTAAATTGATAGGTTTTGTATATGGCTAGAAAAGAAGACTGTAAAGTTAAAAGATCAGTTAAAGAATTCTGATTTTAAGGTGAGGTTTTTCCTTTCTTTATACTTTATTCCTTAGTTGACTGAATGTGAGTTAGCTTCATAATTAACATCCTCATATACTCTATCCTCTGGCCAGACTCTATTTCTCATTCCTTACCTCCACAACCATGTTAACTCAGATCACTTCTTTCTGAAACATCTTCCCCCGAATGTTATCTAACCAAACCATTCTAGGCTGTTTAAAGGTGATCTCCAAAAAATTGATCTCAATGTTCACATTCTAGAGAATTATTTCTCATTCGTCTAAATATCTATTACCCTTGAAGTCTTTTACAGGCATTTATAATCAATTCCAGTTTGTATCTTAAGAATCTTAACTCTCTCCATGTCAGGTTTTGTGTTTCCCACTTACTAGGTAATAGGCTTCTAAGAAGAAATTGAGATTTACTCATCTTTGTGTCCCCTATAATACTCAGTGTAACAGATGCTCAACCAATGTCTGCTGAATGATGGGAAATAAATTGTATGCAATTCAATGTGTAAGCTGCTAATAATTTAGAAAGAGACCAAATGATTCACCACTTTATTTTCAAAACTTTATTTATACAGAATCATCAGAATATTTCCCTTTAATTTTGGCTAGACAAAATCCCAAAGTTTAAAATCAGATATTTTATAATATGTCACACTTAAGTATGGGGAAGAGAGTTCAATCATTTTGAGAAAAAGCTTTCATAATTGTATAAACATTAATATTTACAATATTCTTTAATATACAGACAACATGGCATCATATTTAAATGTACAAAACAGTTTAAATCATTGTTAACTACAGGACATTTCAAAATGCAAACTAATAAAAGAAATCCATAAACACTGATAATATTTAGGGAAAACAGCAACAGGTTTATCAATAACATATAATACACAATTTACATGTCAGATCCACAAATTTAAAGATATATGACCAATCTACTTAAATTATGCTAGAATCTAAATACTATTTTATAATTCATAGGTTGAAACTAATGTTCTATTGTACCCTATGAAACAGGAATAAACTATGAAATCATATTTAATAATCCTTCTTAATTCCTAAGAGACTACTTTAGGAAACCTCAAAGATAAAAAATCAGGCATTTTCCCCTGAAATTAAAGTCCTTATGAATATATTCATAAACATATTCAAAGGAAGAAAATAAAAACAGGAACATATAATGAGTTAATTAGGGGGATATAATATTTATTCTGTCTTGTTCCAGAAAGCATTTAAGCTGGGCTTAAAAGATCCAAAAAATACTAGAAAGCACAAATTACAGATTAAATGAAAAAAAAAAAACAAAACAGAAAACAGCTGGGGGAAATAGCACACATAGAACCATGTAAAAAAAAGGTAAGGAAGTAAGCTGAAGTATGTTACATTATTCTCCACAGTAATTTTTCTGGAAATACTGTAAAATATGGCATTAATTTATAAGAAAATTATTAAACTACTGGTAAACTGAAGACTCTGATCAAATTTCTTTGTTAAATCTGTATTAACCCCGGTAGAGCAGATAATGATAAAAAGTACTTTTTTCTTTGTGCTCAGGTGAAGTAAGTTTTCCTAACTCCCTGCCATATGTGTGACTCTAGATTTAGTATCAAGCTATCGGTATAGATTTAAAAAAAAAATGGGGTGAGGGGTACCTTGACTTAATTTCTACTGAGAAATCCATCAACTAGATATCTGCTGATGACCTAAAGCTAGGTAGCTACATTTCAGGTGTTCAGGTGTCATATGGCTTATTTTGGTAAAGGACAAAGCATCAATCCTAGGGCTTCCTGACCATATCAACTCCTCCAGGTCCTATAGTCACCTGGTTAAGATCCAGTAAGATAACCAAGAAGGTAAAATGAAAAGCAGGAGGCCTGCTCAGGTTGGCACCTGAGGCCAGTCTTCTATGCTGCCCAGAGAGCTGCAAGTGTCTGACCCTGCGTATAGTTTGCACATCACAGACCTCACCCCACTCCTGTGTGGGAGAAAAGTTATAGACAGAAGGCTGGGGAGACATTAATCTGCCACTTCTCAGAAATCTGAATGGGTCAGTTCATCTCTATTCTTCAGGTCCTGCTTTCCACAAATGATAGAATGAAATGACCTTGTACTTACATGCCAAGAATTAAGTAGAGGGAGTGGGAGTGAAGAAATGGGCTGGAGGGAAATGAAAAGAGAAGAGGACAGGATATGTGGTATGGGTCGCAAAACTATAGATTAGGGATAAAACGAAAATACCTAACTGAAAACTAAAACTAACCAGTTTTGTTTTGTTTTGTTTTGTTTTGTTTTGTTTTGTTTTGAGGATTAATGATCCCAGCAATACTCCTGAGTTTTAAGAATGAAGTTCAAGTTTATAGATCTAAAGCTGTGGGAATTGCAATGTTCTTGGCAAAGCCACCCTATGGTTTGTGAAATGGGAGAGACAGTGACTGCCATTTTTCTAATGACATCTTTCAAGGGCAACTTATCTATTAGGCAACATGCCTCAGGCCTACAATACTCTGAGAGGCTATGAAAATGTTTTAATTTCTTTTAAATTCAGAAGAAAAAACTTTTGGAATGACAGACATGTTTATATATATTACATTCGTTTTTAAACGAATGCAATTGTAATATTTTAATTTTTTATGGAAGAAGAGGTCCAAGAAGGCAAAAGTGTCTAAGGCCCATAAAGTTATAACGCAGCTTTGAATATAGGACAAGGCTAGAATAATGGAGGGGAAAGGAACCTGATCTTACCGATCTTGTTCCACTGATTTTTCTTTTTTTTTTTGAATGTTGCTTTGGGATTAGATCTTTAAAGAGAGCTAAGTTTAACACTGGCAAAGTACTAGTGTCAATTTCTCCTAGCCAAGCTGGAAAAAAAAATTAAGTTTGTTATTTTATTCTCACTGTGGAATAAAAAGAACTGAATCAAGCTGAAGACTTAGATGTCTCCAAGTCCTGGCTCCACTCCTGTCAACATTGCCAGAAGCAGGCTCCCCTCTGAGACCCTGTCTCCCAAATGGCCCTACTGACTCCACCGCCACCCAGTTCCAGATGTCCTCTGCGCTTGTCCTGGGCCCTGGCTTCAACCACCCTCAGTTGGCAGTGACAAGAATGTGGGTATGTCCCTGCAGTTGAAAAAACATTCGAAGAATATGATAAGAGAAAAAAGGAAGTAGGGAGGAAGAGAGGAAAATATCACAGCTTTTAATGTTTTAAAAACTACATGATCCAAAAAAAAAAAAAAAAAAAAGGTAAAAGACTAATACTAAAATGTTAACTGTGGTTTCATAGACAACAGGATTGAGATATTTTATTTGTGTTTGTTATTTTAAAAATATTTTATAAAATAAATGTCCTCTATCATTAGAAAAAAACACAGTAATATTTTTAAAATTGTGCTCTCAAAGCTCTTCGAGTTCCTCATAGTACTTGAATATAAATCACAGTTTTGAGTGTTGTCTGAAAATGATGGAAGACCTTTCAGTGTCTCAGGCTCATGCATCTGAAAATAAATTCTAAATGTCTGCAATTCTCTAGAGCAGGGGTTGGAAGATAATGGCCAGCAAAATGTTTGTTTGTTTTTTTATTATTTTTTGTGAGGCTTATGAACTAGGAATGCTTTTACATTTTTTAAAGGTTGTAAAAAAATATGAAGAATGTTGGAGAGAGACAGAACGTGGCCTGCAAGGCCTAAGTTATTGACTAACTGCCCCTTTACATAAAAAGTTTGCTGACCTCTGTTTTAGATTCAGAGAGTATATGAAACTGAGCTGCATATGAAATATGTCCTGGAAGGCCTTTTTGTTTTTAGTAAGAAAAAAAAAAATCTAGTTTGAGGATTAGGATTATCTGTGTTCCAGTTAAATGAGGTTTTATCACACACACACTAATGTTAAGTGAATATATAGTGAAACTAATTATTGTATGTACCTGAAATCTACATATAATATCTCAGCTGAGAAAATGACATATCCTATAGTATTGTTATTATAAATAAAAATGGAAGCAAATATCTGTAAGTATAAAATTGGTAATTTGATTCTGTCCTTTTGAGTCTCTTCCCTATTTTTAAGATTTTCTCCTTATGCTTCCCCTGGCCTCCCATAGCATGTTGTTAGAGTTATTAAATGAGTAGTGCTCAACCATGTTAATTATCTCAGTGACTACCCATCTAGAGCTCATTTGCAACCATAAACAAATCTCATCAAAACACATGGAAAGTATGAAAGTGCTCCTAATGAGACATGAGATACCAAAGTGGAATGGCTAGTTTGGGGAGAAATAAAAATTAGAGAGACATTCCACGTATTAACCTGAATACAACAGAAACGCAGACAGCCCTTCAAGCCTACGGTACTGTATACTGGCTGCGGTAGGACAGGAGCACTGCGGCTGACCCCTGTGTACACAACTGTTTACGAACGCTACGTGAAAACAAGTCCATCTCTCTTTTTCATCACATGATGTAGGTGGCAAAGTTTGGATTATGTGAACTAGAGAAAAAAAAATCAAAATCTGTGCCACTGCTAATTAAATTACAATACTTTCAAGGTTGTAACTGAAAGGATCTATTGTGTCAAGAGTAAAACGTCTTACTTCAAAATAATCACATTAACAATTCCTTTGGACCCACAGTACAGTTCTCTTTAGCCACTCCATTCTCTTCTTTGCTTTTATAATTTGAAAGGAATAAATTTTCTATTTGAGTCAGGAATTCTTCAGCAATGAAACAATTTGTCACTTTGCTCAGAGTTTTCCTCAGACATTCCAAAAGCTGGGAGAAAAAAAAGTTTCACATTTAAACACACAGAATGTATAAAAAGAGGGTTTTCATTACTATATTTATTTAATGATAAAGCTCACATTTTCCAAATCACACATTTTATAATGCTCAAATGAGAAACACTCTCCTTAAATGTGGTCAAAGACAAACCGGTGTGCAGTAATCATGCAGCTGGAGTGCAGGGTGCCACTGCCAAACAGTGTGTAGGTTAGTTCCTTTATGATTTACATAAGGAAAGGAATCTGAGACTGGATCTGCAGGTGTGATGCTTTCTACTTTACAGACATATTTTGACTTTTTTTGTTTGTTTGTTTCAAAGTTACATTTATGAAGCAAAAATAATCCTGCAGGATAAAAAAAAAAAAATCTATGCCCAGATAAACACAGGACTCTACCATTTCAAAATTAGAATGCTAGAGTATTTCCTAGGAAATGTGCATATTAATCTTCCAACAAAACAAAGATAAAGTGGCTACAACAGGAGGGGGTATAAAATATTAAAAAGAAACAATATGTTTAAGTTTTTTATTTCTAAATTGCTATAAAAAAGATAAATGTTGCCAGTCTACTGATCTTAACTCACTATACTCATAAACAGCACTAGATGTGAAATAAAAGAATTCAAGACTCTTATTGCAACCATAAACAAATCTCATCAAAACACATGGAAAGTATGAAAGTGCTCCTAATGAGACATGAGATACCAAAGTGGAATGAGATACCAGAAAGTTAAGTAAGATGACCATTTAAATTTAATTGTTAGATTTATACTACCATTCTTTACAAATGATCAATTGTTAAAGCTAAATGGAAATATAACTCTTTTGAATTTAATAAAATGAGAAAAATGTTCTCTGTTGTGTATAATAATAATCTGCTAAGAAATTTATCAGCCAACACTGACAATTTTAATCTAAAATAGTATTATTTCTATATGCAAGTGTGGGCAACAAAACACATTACTAATTATCTCCTAGAAATTAATTTTAGAAAGAAAAAAGCAATAAAGGAAATACACAGAAAATGTATCCATAAAGCACTAGGCATCATGGGAAAACACATCAAGATGAATAGCTTGAGAATCTGTGAACAACAGAACCAATTAAAATGAAGGCAGCTTACTTTCTGCAAATAAGTCAGGTCAGAATCCCGGCGAAAGATTTTATCCATGGGGACACTGCTGTTAGAAGAAACAGGAAAACAAACTGATAAGACAAATACTATAAATTAATCAATTCTGTAATTAAACTATCACTGATGCCATATATCACAATTTTATATTTAACTTGGGTTTTCTCTAAAACATAATTTGATGAGAAACATTGCAGATGTAAAACCATCTCAAACCACAGCACATACCTATGGGATAGCCTGTATTTTTCTATTATCCATCTTGTCTTTTCAAACACTAATCCCCACCGAGGTTCTTCTAACATCTGTTGTACTTCAAATTTGTAAGGTAAACCTAAAAAAGTATAAAGAAGCACATATTCATCAACTATTTCTTAAATCTCCAATCTCCTTTTAATTACTTAAAATTCCCTTCACTGTTTTCACAACCATCAATTTGGCAGACCAGCTGAACAAAACTTTACAGTGTGCATTCATTAAACATTTATTGCCTGTCTCCACTTGGTCCACCAGATATTAATGCCAAGCAATTAACAATAATAAAAAAAAGTAAAAGTGCCCTTTGCATGACAATTCTATTCAAGAAACTGACAGATAAAATGATCACATAATTTATTATCTAAACCAAAACACTTTTTGAGTAAAAGAGGTCACTATTAATAATTGTACCACAGGCTTAAACTGAGAATGACCTAAACAAACCAAGACATATTCCATTCCAGTGACTTTTTAAAAAAATACAGGTTATTAAGCTTATAACAATCCTATAAAGTAGGTAGTATTACTCCTATTTAACAAATAAGAAAACTGAGATTAAGACAACCTGTTGAGACTAGTAAAGAGAAAGAGGTTGAATTTTAAATCCTAGCAAGTCTGCCTGACTCTGAGCCCACACTCATTCCACCTCCCTGATAGGTGCTAATCTAAGACTAGACAGGGAATAAGAATAATTCCGTACTTGAGTCAAAGCTGTCATGCTAAACTCTAGAAAGCAGCCTCAGGGTAGACATCATGTATACAGCTAGAAAGGAAAAAAATACCAAAGGATGAGCCTACTTTGATATTTCTCACATCTCTCTCAAAGTCCTCATGTAATGGTACATATTTGCAGTGTATTAAAAGAGTTCAGCTGATTCATTATCAAAGGCCAATACCATAATAATAACACTTATATAATGCTTACTATGTGCCAAACTTAAAGCACTTTGTATTTATAAGGCTACTTAAATGAATCATCTACTAGTATTTTCCCCATTTTTTTTTTTTTTTAAATGAGGACACTGAGCCACAGAGAGGTTAAATAATCTGTTCATGGGCATATATAACTAGTAAGAGGTAGATCCAGGATTTGAACCCAGGTAGTCTAGTCTGTGTTGAGTTTATATTCTTAACCTTTCCATTATACTGCCTCTTACTTGGGTTTATACCATCATAAGGCTTTTCAAGTATATAACATGCCAGCAAATCAAATCAGAAAGCATTAAAAAAATATGACTATACTTCCTTCCAATAAAAGAGCTTGTCAATATGCTCTAAAAAGCCTTTCCCAGCCCATCTCTTTCAGGTTTGTGGAAGGAGGGAACAGCAACCCTGATTATAATTGATTTTTTTCATTTCTCAATTCTCCTCCATTTCATTTCTCCCCTTCATTTCATTTCTCTCCTAAAAAACTTAAGAAGAGTGACACATTATAGCTATTCAGCAAAATCCTTTTGGTGATAATCATTTATTTGATATACTTTGATTACCTAGTAAGCACAGACAACAGCTATAATCACAACTACTGAAGATCTTACTATTTACTAAGCACTTTATACACATTATCAAAAATCTTTACAACCCCCTGTAAACAAAGTAATAATTTTTTCTCATTTTACAGATGTGGCAAAGAAGAATGTGAGAGAGGTAAACTAATCCACCTGAGGTAAAATAACCAATAAATGCCAGAGCTGAGATATGAATCCAAGTGAGAAAATCCTACTCTTAATGAAAGTCAAAATGAGAATAGAGGCATTTTCAATCTGTGCCGATGGAAAACCATGAGAATACACACACACACACACACACACACACACACACACACACACACACACAGTGTGTGTGTGAGAGGGATATACAGCTCTATTTAGTATTAATATATTTTTCCAAGTTAGAAAATGGCACTAAAACCACTAAAAATTTCCTTTTGCACTGAACATTTTTAGTCACTAAAATATCAGAAGAAACCTAATCACTATGTATATTTCATGGCTATTACCAGTACAGAAAATGTTTAATTATTAGAGACATTTTAAGGATAGGATTTGGGTATATACTTAAGAGAGACAGAGAGAGACAGAGACACAGAGAGAGGGAAAGAAAGGAAAAAGGGAAGGAAGGAGGGAGGGAAGGAAAAAGGGAAGACGGAAGGAAGGATCTAAGTTAAAAGCACTATAACATACAAGGTATCCCTTGGCTTCTAGAAAATCTTAATTCTTGAACCAGAGGGTTTCCAAGAGGAGTAAAGTGAAAAACATAAGATGTTAACAAGCAGTGTTTGTTAATAATGGTCAAGTCATTGACCATTAAGAGGCAGCTCTGCCCAACAGAACTTTCCACGATGATTAATGCTGACACCTGTTCCTGTCCAATGGTAGCTTATGTGAATACTGGTAATTTCCTTTAATCCTTTCAAGTAATTCTTTCCCCTGTCTAGTGTAGTTTCTTCGCACACTTGCACTGGTCTATACGTTGATAAATAATAAATTTGTACCTTCTACAAATCTCCAGAGTTTGCTCTACATGGCTTTTTGCTCTGTGGTCCAACTCATATGATGGGCTAAACCAACCGAATTCTTTCTTGAAGTAGAATGGAAACTAAGGAATATATAGAGTTCGGCATTATTAAGCTTAAATCGAAAGCTGGTAGTGGGTGGTCATTTTTTCTTTTTCTTTTTCTTTTTTTTTTCATTTGTATGCCATCACAGAGAAAACCAGTCTGCATTTATTTTGCTTACTGCAGTGTCTCCAGTACCTAACACACATTGCTTGGCCAAAACTTTTCTCCGTGTTGCAATCATTTTGCCCAGTGGTCATGGTAACATGGTGGGGACTTGAATCTAGAAGGATTCTTAAAAGGAAAGAGGGTAGCTGTACTATGTGGTATGCAAACAGTAATCCCCCAGTTGAGGGCACAAACTTTCCATTCAAATAGTTTTGCTTAGATGTAAAGTCTTTGATTTGTAAGATTAAAAGATAGAAATAGGATAAAATTGTTTTTGTTAAAAACTTACGATAAGAGCCATCTGGGCTAATTTCGTCACTTATAACCAAGCAGGTAATCTGGGAATAAGGTAAAGGATTGTTTCGATTATAGGGACTAATGATCATTCCAATGAACTTTGCACCACCTCTGGAGAAGTAACTCTACAATAAAAAGTAAAGTAAAATTAGTTTCAAGTACATAAATGTAAAAGTCAGTATTTATACACACCAACATTTTACACAACGGAGGAAAAGGGAACATAAAGGTATGTTAAAATCTTCACATCCAAATAAGCAACTAAATAAAATGTCTTATATATTCATTTTGCATGCTAAATGTGTTCAACTCAACCTTAAAAAAAATCACCTGGCCTGCAAAATCTATTATTTGCCAAGAATGTATTTACTAATTAGCTTGCTACCCATCACTGATAATCTTTATCAATATGGTAATAATTTACAAATAGCTGTCTATACAAAAACATTAACATATCAAACATAAAATTGCAAAATAAAACAAAACTTTGTTTTTCCCAGAGATGCCAAATATATAATGTTTGATTATTTCAATTATTCCCAGCCCCTGTCCTAATTGTTCCCATCAATTTTTAAAGGCTCTGGGAATAATTATCACTGTTACTTTGATGGTTTGTCTGTATTAAACAAAACAGTTGATTTTCCAAATGTTTAAGACTTATAAACACACCTGGTATTTGGCTTGAGTGTCAATATCTCGTAGGGAAGGATTAGGATCAAAGGCAGGATGAGAATGATACCATCCAATAACACTATAGCCTCTTATAGCCAAGGTTTCTGAAGCCTGTGTTTGTGATACAGGATCCATCTCACACTGTAGTCCTGTACTCAGACTGTTACATGGTTCTGCTGCACAGACCTAAAAAGGATTAATCCTTATATGATTACACAGAAATTCTGTTAATTCTATTATTTTAATGTTTTAGTTCTTTCATACATAGATACAGAAACTTCTTAAAGCCAAGCCTTTTATTTGACTGTATCCTAGGCAGGCTTTAACATGCAAATGAATTATACTCCAAGAGTGTTAATGTATGCTACGAATTCAGAATGTGCTTTTCTACTTAAACAAGGCCATAATAATTGTTATTTTCCAGGTTAACCTACATAATACCTGTAAAAACATATTCTTTCAATGATCCCTATTATTTATGATAATAATTTTAACAGAATCATGCATACCAAGTTTCAACTATAAGGTTAGCACATTTCCTGGCCAAATAGTAGTTGTAGCTTTTTACTGGTAAAGGCAAAAGAAACCAAGGCTTAACAGTGTTCTCTCTTTCGCCATGGTGAAAGTAAACAGCTGCTCAATATATGGAATGTTAAATCACTTTTGGGAATATATAACTTTCTACATTTGCATATTCTCATTCATATCATAGGTGAAGTCTGTATTTTAATAACATCCACTAAAATCTATAAAAATATTTGGTATGGCGGCAGGAAAAGATACATTTAAAAATTTTACAAGAGAGAACTCACTTCAACTATCTTATTAGCTTCTGAATATCTTCCTCCTAATAGACCAATCACTTCTGCCATAGAAACATGAGCATGCTGAAAGACAAACAAGATAGACTTAGCCCATACAAACCAATCACCTAACAAAAAACATCAGAATACAACCCACTTATCATAGGAGAGTCATTTACAAATACGGTAACTGTGCTTTTCTAATATAAAGTAGCATAATAGAAGAACTAGATGCTAGCTTCAGTGCACAGAGACTTAATATTTCAGAACTATCTTCATGGCTGGCTGAGGCCACTTTTTCACTTACAAAATAAAAAATACCATTTGCTCTGTTTATTCAGGAAAAGATATAAGGATATGAAGTAAAAATCACTCTGGGTCCTCTTACAGGAAAAGACCATAAATGAATACACAACTATCTGAGGTCTCAGTAGTTTAATCCAAACAAGGAAACTCCAAATTATAAAAGTTCTGTTTTGTTGCAGTTATCTAGCAGACAAAGAATACTGGGAAATGAAAATAGGGTTAATGATGATAAACAGTCTGCAAAAACTCACATTAATTTATTTTCTCTAAAATATGGAAACATGCAATTGTTTGGCTTTTCTCCAAAAGAAAAGACTTATTTTTAGAGTCCTTTTAAAGAGGATAGTTAAGATCCAAAATACAGGTCTTCCATACTCTTATGCCTGCAATAAAAATACAACAAGAATACAAATCAGAATAACTAAGTAAACACAATAGATTATCCTTACCAAATCCATTATTAAAAGTGCTTCTGAAGCCACTTTCACCTGAAATGGCTCCTGAAATATAAAAAAAAAAAAAATGGAGGAGCATAAAAATAGAGATTTTGTTCTCCCTAACTGGAATGTCCTCCCTTTTATCCTTTATCTATCATACCAAGGTCTCACCACCAATCAAGGCTCAGTGAGAACAGGACTTAAAAAAATTAGCATTTAAAACCCAAGCATAAAGAAATTCTGTCTCATTTTCCATCTGTATTACTCATCTGACCTTTAATATACTCTGACTCACCCAATAATTCACATACATATGCCTTGCATACATAGGAAAAAAAAATATTTCATGTTTGACAGGAGGGTATTATTTATGGGCATTCAGTGATGTATAAGTAGTACCTGCTTTTCTTCACTGAAAGAATTACAAGGTATCAGCTGGAAGGGATCAAATGAGCTGAAAAGAAAAATAAATATTTATTTCTAATATAATCTCAACAACAAAATTAGGAAAATAACATTTATTCACAAAGTTAAAGTGTGTATCAATAATCTAAACTGAAATTCTATCTGGGAGAGAAAAATATTAAATGGGAATTTCTTAGAGCATTCTATACAACTTTTGAAAGCAGCACTGTTCTTTTGGACTTATTAAAAAAAAAAAAAGAAATGATAGGAACTTTGGGAAAAAATAATTCTGTTGTCTTAATTTCTTTTAATACCCAATGAGAAGAATATTGTAAATGGTCAGATATGTGTCCTGCACTGAAAGCAGATTTCAAAAAGTTCAGTGAAGATGTAACCAATTTCCTGCCATAAGACCTGAAAATTCAAGAAAAAAAGAAGTTTCTCAAAAACATTTCTGTCAGTATAATAATGGGGTCAGCATAGAGTAGGGACTCAATAAATATTTGGTTAATGAATAAATGAGAGTGACGCTAAGGAAATTAATGTATACTATGATAAACTCCTATTTTAAAATGAAAAAGTTAAAAAAGAGATAGGGAGAGGGGCATCTAAGCAAGATAGATGCAACAGCTTGTGTAAATCTAAGAGAAATGTTAGAAAGGTTTTGACCAGTAAAGAATTGAGGTTTGAGAGAAAGAGTAAGAATAAAAAAAAGGTTTTTTAGGCTATGTTTAGAGAAAGAAAACAAAACAAAACAAAACAAAACAAGAAAAATGTTCATGTTAACACAACTGAAAAAATGCAGGATTTCTATTCTACCCGAGACTATTAGTTCCGGAACATCTGGTTGTGCTGAATACTGTATTCCGAGGGCCTAGAACAGTGCCTGACATATAGCAGGCATTCAAAAAACATTTGTTGAATAAAGAAGAAAGACATTTAAACTAGAAAGTGCTTAATCAATGCAAATAAAAAGAAACTAAAGGCTAAGCTAGATGAGAAAATAGCAAGAGAGCATATGCATCCCTGAGCACTGAAGAACCATGATGTGAAACCACTGTCAACGTTTTCTGAAGAGATGCAGGGAATGGGAAAATTATTGGAGGCCTAGGAACAGATAGTTATTGGGCTTGTTTCAAAACACACAAAAAAAGCCGATGTCAGAAATGAATCAGATGTTGAATACTGAAAAAATTCTAGAAAAGATTTTTAAACAGCTGATTAGTGAGCCTTTAGCAAGTGAAGAGGTGACTAAGAACAATACTTTTTCCATACATTTTCTAATCATTTATATAACATACCTTTTTGTGGGTCTTTGCACTTTTGAAGATTTAAGAAGTTTGCATTTTTCCTCTACTCTTCTTCTTGCCAACTCTTCAGCAGAGAGATGCTAAAACATAAAACACGAGTTGATCAAAGAGTCCATCAACCACAGACAGAGAGAATAAAAATACTCCTTTAAAACCATATTAAGGGCACGTGAGAACAAGACAAAGTTTATATAGATGTGTGTCCTTGCTACTGACAAAGGGAAATGCTAGATGTTAAAAAATCGTTCCAAAATACACAGCCATACCAAACTTAAAATTTACTCCTTCTCTTGACTTACTCATTTCAATTAATGGTACCCAGGATCAAAAACCCCAGGACTACTTGAATCTTTTTTTTATTTCCCACTTTTAGTCACCAAGTCCTACTATATTGAGTTTTCTCTCACAACTGAGAAACATCACAGCATAATGAGAAAGAGCACAGATTCTTGAGGTAAAATGCCTAGCTCTGCTACTTATTAGAGCTGGGTGACTCTAGGCAAGGTACTAAAGCTTTCCATGGTTTAGTTTCCTCATTTTAAATGGGAACAATAATAGTAATAATAACAATTTCAATGTGTTACTGTGAAGACTATTAAATGAATTAATGTTTGTAAAATACTGACAATAGTGACAATAGTGGTTGATACATAGTAAGTTCTATGTAAACATAAATCTTTTTCATTCCATTTCTACTACCAACCTTACACTCTAGCCCAAATGAACTATGTACTTTTTTCTAGAAAATGTCTAGTATTTCCTCATGTCTATATCTTTGCCTATGCCACTCTTTCAACCTGGAATGCCCTCATCTACTTTTCTAAATTTTGAGAATTTCCCCTGTCCGTCCTTCACGTAACAGATGAAACATCACATCTTTTGTGAAACCTTCCCTGATCACATCCTCTGGGAGGACCTTATATTTCTTGGGACCAATGTTATAGAATTTAGCACAGGTTTTATCTTTCGTTCTAGAAATCTAAGTTCCTTCTAGGCAGGAACCACATAATATGAATTGCTGTGCCCAGAACAGTGCTCAGGTGTGAGGTTGGGAGCAGGGAACGGGGAAAAGAGAAAGAAGAGAACCAGCATTTACATGCAAGGCTTATTGAGTACCTAGTACTATGACCTTCACACGTCTTGTTTCATTTATTTCACTTAATTCTCTAACAATTCCTTTGAGGGAAATGTTATCCATACTCTCATACTCTCCATTCTACTGCACTGGTTGCTCACAAATTATATGTGTAGAACGTGTATGGGTGTATATTTACATTTATTGCCTAGTTTCTTTGTAGGACATAGTTTTTATTAGTAGAATACTTTAATATTTATAATTCAAGCTATGTCTAATGTTTAGGACAATATTTTAATTGATATATCAGAACATCATTTGGTAAATATTTACTGAAATCAACTGTGCATACCAACTTCCCTTCCCATTACCCTGGGAGATATTGAGCTAGAAAGTGGGATGTAGAAATAGATAATCAAAGTACAAAAAATGAGTCAAACTCCTAGTTAATTGCACCCCCAATGCCTTCTATTTTATTAGTGACTTCTAGACAAATTAAGATAAGAATATACACATATTAAAAAAGTGTAATGTATGTGACTTTAAGATATACAAATATATACTGACAAAATAACTTTCACTAATGAGCCATTTGAAAAGGTCAAAGTTACCTCAAATGTCTGTCCTTCTAAGTCTTTTGCATCACACCAATTTCCCCATGGGTCTCGGACCCTACGTCTCCTTGTGCGCTGTCATGAAATTAAAATAAAGCAAAAGGTAATAACATGGAAAATCATAGCATATTAATATGCAAAATCAAAATGATAATTTTCTAAAAAATAACTTCTCCATTAAAATATTGTAATCCCTCATCAGCAATTTTACTTTATTAATTTATGTTCAATAGTTAGTACTCTGCTCACTAATCAGTGATTACCTTCTGTATTCTACTTGGATTTCTTCTTTAATTTTCTGGGAGTTAAAACACTCAGATAAAAAATACTTTTAAGACCAAAAAGAACCACCAACAAAATGACTTCCTGTTTAATTACTTATGGTAGAAAACTTGCAAGAACACATAGCAAGAGGTAAAATACTGAAAACCAGAAGCACAATAATTACATCTCAGCCTCAGAAAAAGATTGCTTAGTTAATACAAATAGTATAAAATTACAAGGTTGGATGACTGGATTCTAACATCTAAGTTTGCAAACTTCAATACTGAAGGCTTTAAAATGGACTACCTGCCAGAGGCTGTTGTCCAACTAGCACCAATCCCAAAAATTGTATCTGGAAACATCCTTTCTTAAAGTAAATCTAGGTAGAAAGAGTTTAAATACTCTCAGCCTAAATACTCTGAGAAAGGTATCTGTTCTATCATCTATACTTTACCTATTACCAATTTAATCTATCTTATTGGTTCATAATACGACTCTGCCTTTTAGTACACTTGTTGGATCACTTATTTTTTAAATAAGATTTATGAATTTTTAAATATTATAAAACTCACTAATATCAAGAATTAAAAAGATAAAGGCTAACATATTTTATATAGCTATTCCAAAACGTTGAATCTTATAGTAAGAATCTCAAACGAAAATAACTGAAAGAGCTTAATTGTATAGTTTTTTAAAATGCTAGGTTTAGAAATCAAAACTAAGCTAAGACCATTTTAGCAAAACATTACACTTCTGTGTAAAGTTTGCCAGTGAATTCTGAGGTTTATTTGGTTTGTGCCTTATAAACCTATATGAAATTGAATGGAAACCAGAAAAGTGAATGGCTAAAATAAAATACAAGAGATAACATATTCTTCCATTAAATGGCCATTTGTTAAACAGTTAAGAAGTAGGCATACGTTACTTAACAGGGTAAGAAGGAATTTGGAGAAATCATTTGGTGAGAAAGGTGACTGCTTACCATGGACTGCAAACGCTGGGCAAGTTGGTATGCTTCTACTGTATCTTTTCTGTCTCTGATTCGTACTTTATCAACTGGTTGTGGCCTGTTATATACAGCCTGTTCTATTGGAGTTCAGGAAAAACAAAACAATCTATTTTTTTATGAAACTCATTTGTTAAATAGGAAGACACATCAATACTGACTGTACACTTTAAGCCAATTTCTAAGTTTCTTTATACCTGAGCTTCTATGATTCTTATTCAACAATCACACATTTTATGGACCACTTAGTTCTCTCACATAAAAGTAATGCTATTATTATAAAGAAACCTCAATAAAATGTGATACTTAGGAAATGGGTAATCTGTTTAATTTCTGATTAAATAAGTGCTAAGTCCACTTTGCAACTCCGGAAGTCTAACACAGAAAACATGATTTTGTTTTTCTTTTAGTGGCTGAGGAGCATCATATGACACCTTAGTTTTCCTGAAAGCCAGTCTTAATGTACACTGCTTTCAACAAAGACATTAAAATGTAGAGACTCCACAGCAGACTGTAAATTCTATCTATATAAAATAAAACCATCTCTGACAGGAAGTTTTCTGGTTAGTTGTCTTTTCACAGACACAGGTTCTAATTACTTTATCACTTTGCAACTACGGTTATTATTTTTTTTCAAAAAGCCTGTGTCATGTTAATAAAAGGGTATAATACACTTAAAATATGCATATTCATCAACTTTTATAATAGAAAAAACTAGGATAAAAAAACTTTCTTCTATGAAAAATATTTTGGCACTTTTATCACATTTAAGTGTAGAGGCTCATAAATTATTTCCTTTATTTAAACACTGCTAGACAGAGTTTCTAGCATGAATATAGTATTTGCAAATTAAATGAGCAATTAGACTTTTTATAAAATAATTTTACTTTTATTTGACAAAGAACTGCATTCTTAAATTATTTCTACCACTTAGACTGAATATATTTTCTTTAAAATTACACCACTAATTTTTACTACAGGTTTAAGGGAAATATAATTTAATCAACAAAAATCTGTTTTACAGCAAAATCTCAAACATTTATTCCATAATGTTATAGTAGCTCTCTGAATTCTATATCTACACCTAAATCAACTTGAATTCTAACCATCAAAAAAATTAAAAGGTGCCACAAGGATAAAAATGTTGAATAAAAGATATTGTTGGGTTTTTATTTTTACCACATCCAAAATTGATTGCTCCTATCAATTCGAGGTATGTATGAATCCGTCCAATACAATTAACATCCCCACAGTTCTTCAGGCCAGGACGTACTGAGGTCTTATTTAAGTATTTCGGTTTGCATATCTCCCTAATTAAGAGATGGAAGTACAATTATTTTGGATAAATAAAAACATGAAAAAAGATTTCTGGGGAAAATTTAAATACCTGAAATATCTTTAAAATTTATCCCCTCTCAATATGTAAATGTGTAGTAAACACAATGCTAATACATAATACCCAAGTATACTTTTTTCTGAAATAAAATATCTTTAAATGATACAATAACTTATAAGTATAGTGTGATTTTTACAAGTATTATTTCTTCCCTGATATTAAATTCAGTAGATTACATTATCCCATGATTTTTTAACTTAGAAGTTTGTTTATATACAGTTCCAAATTCAAGCCTGAATCTTTGAATAAAAAGGGCACTTTGATAATATACTGGAAGTATTTAGTATTAGACTTTTCTAATTTTTAATGTTACTTAAATTCATCTACTTTCACTTTGCTGGACAGTATCTTTTAATTATCAACTACCTTAAAATGCTTAAAAGTTTTATACTAGTTTTTAATCATTAAGCCAATAAATATTAAGTGCTTACTCTCAGTGGAAAACAGAAACAGGTATTACAAACTTTATATCTATTCTTTATATCAAAAGAATCAAGAAACTCCCAAAGACTATGAATGAGGTTTATATGATCAAACAATATTTACTGAATATACTTAATGTACCATACTAGAGGGTACAATATAAAGTTTAAGAGTAATACAGAACTTAATAACAGTAGCAAACAATTACTGAATGCTTATGCCAGATGTTGTACCAAGAGTTAACATCCTTAATCCTCACAATGCCTCTATGCGATTCTCATTTTAGAGATGAGGAAACAAAAAAAGGTCAGAGAAATTAAAGCACTTACTTTACTAGGAAGGGACAGGATTCAAACAGACATTATAAACCAAGTATTCAGATAAATCATATAACTTAGGTATTTCCTATTCAATCTTGATTTTATCCTATAAATATTTCATATTCTTTGCATGAGGCATTATTCTAGGCACTAAGGATACAGAGATGAATAAAGTTCCTAACCTTATATTCTAATGGTGGAGACAGTCAATAAATTAATGAAATCTATTTTATTGTCAGATAGCAGTAAGTGCTAGGAAGAGGATAAAGGATACAATGAGACAAACAGGCACAGACTACTTTAGATAGGGTGTTTAGAAAAGGCCTAAGCAGAAACCAAATTTAAAATAAATTCTATAATACTTCAGGGAAGGTAAAAAGTACTTTGTGATGTAGGAGGGTATCAAAAGTTCCACTGAAAAGCTGAGATTTCAGCGTATCTTGAAAGAAAAGGAAAAATTGCATGAATGAAGGCCAGAAAACAGAAATGAGCATGGTATAACTAACTGGCTACCAAAAAAACTGTAGAAGTCTAAAAACTGGATTCATGCTAATTAACTATAACTTAAGCCAAAGGGCTTTAAGCAGAATTTAGTAATCTAGGTACAGTGCTGAACAAATGGTAAGACTTCTAAAAATATCTGTTCATGATACAATGATGAGTCATTCATTCAATCTTTCCCCCCCTAACAAATAGTGCCTTCTGTATTCCAAGCATTAGGAATTTAACAATGACAAATAGAAAAAAATCTGCCCTCATGGAGCCTGCATTATCATGGGGAGATGAGGAGGAGGAGACAATACACAAATAAAAATATCACATTTCTAGTGGTAATAAGTTCTATGAAGATAAATAAAAACAGTAAGAAATGAGAGGGAGGAGGTTATGTTAGCTATAGCAGATCAGGTGGTCAGAGAAGGCTTCCAATTTCCCTTGAGCAGACCTAAATGAGATGAGGAAGCAAGATTCATCAAGATTTGGAGGTGAAAGCATCCAAGGTAGAATGAAAAGGCTCTGAGTTGGAAGTGGGAAAATGACTTAACACCACAGATTCAGGAAATCACCTTTATCTAATGTGACCTATTAACAAGTTCTTTTTATTCATCTGTAACATAAGGACAGGTTGTCAAGAGGATTGAGGTGATTTAAATACAATGTAAGGTATCTGGCAGGCATTCAGTAATGGTATTGGTGACTATTTTTATTACATTCTGCTAAACAAGGAGTCCACTCACTGCCTGTGCTCTTACTAAAAGGATCTTTGGCTACAAACAAATCTAGTAGAACTTTTTATTTTTAAAACATTTTTCCTTCTATTTTTTTACCACCACCTCCAGTATCTAACCACTCTCTTTTCTATTTCTGAAAAGAACATTTGAGTTCCTATTCAAAACATTTTTTTGCTTTCACACCTACTTAAACAGAAACATTTAACTGGTTTCATAAACCAAGGTAAGTAACATCAGGAAACCACGGCTATATAATTTAAAACGGCTATATAAATTAATGTCTCAGAATCCAAAATTCAAAGTAATAACTGAAATTTGATTAAAATAACAGTAAGTATTCACTGATGATTCATATAGACATTTTTGAGTTAGTTATTTTCAAGTCCTTCAATTTTGGCAAATCATCTTCTTATTTGCAAAATCAAAATTAAATACCAAGAGAGATCTTTTTTAACAGTGTGACTTAGACAATGTGGAATAAGGAAAGAGTGACTTATAGAGTCAAGACTGAAGTCCTTCATGTCAGTGGCTGGCTGTATAATCAAAGCAGGTCCCTATACCTCTCCTGACCTCAGAATTGTTCTATCAAATGGAGAAAACACCACCTGCCGATTTTACAGGATTGTTATGTGGAATGAGGTGATACAGAAAAGCTTTCTGTAAATTGTAAAGCACTATGCAAACATCAGAAATTGTTCCTTCTAAGTATTCTTCACTTTGATACCACTCCTACCTAGAACTTATACTTTCAGCAGTCTAATCCATCTTCAAAATAATCATGTGTCAGGAACAAGAAAATCTTTCTTTTAGGATATGACTATCTTTAAGAGCCAATGTACTTAATATTGTGTACATAAAATGAAGGTTGGTGATTTAATAAGCTGGTTATTTGTTTTCCTTGATAATCTTCCTAGATTACAGCAGAAGCCCTCTATAACGATGGTGCTACACAATCCTGAGGCAATAACAATTATGAATGTTTAATAATGTCTTAAACAATGATAAAAAATTCAGATTACTTTCATAGCATTTTAATTAATAATGTGGGGAGTTGTTTTGGTTTGTTCTCCATCCCTCACTAAATGATTTAAGTAAAAAGCACTGACAATTTAGTGGGTAAACTTCATATATCAGAAAATTCCTGTATCCCAATGAAGCTAGATGAAAGAATTGTCAACACATTATGCCACAGGTTCAAAGTTGAAAGCATTTAAGGCAGCTAATTAGGAGACTGGCTTCTGCAATCTGGCCCCATTTAATGACACTATTGTCACCAAAGTTTTCTTTCTTTGTACTTTAAAGTACATGATAAATTAGGAAAGACATTATCTTTCTTTTCCAGAGCAGCAGTGTTTTCTGTGTCTTCCTACATTGTCCTAAGAAACTGCTTAAGGCAATCATCTATCTCTTTTTTTTTCCAGGTCTAAACACTCTTAATGAACAGACAGATGAGTTAAGATAGCAACAGATGACAATGTTTACTAAAGCTTAACAAAAAAAGTTTCACTATGAGAAATTTTAAGTCTTGCCTATTGAAATATATTAACATGTTTAAGCTCTCTGGATCATTAGCAATGTAAAATACGAAATTCTGCATAAGCCTAATTAAAATACTCTATAGTATCATTTTAAACGGTATCTAAAATATAATTCTTCCTTACCACTGATCCAAAATGTAATTTCTAATTTTCAAATAGCGTTCTGGTGTCTTAGCTTGGCGCCCCTCAAAAAATTCAGGAATTGCTTGTTTTTCTTCTTCTTGAATAATATTTCTATCTATTTCTACTTCTTGCTCTGGCGGCTTAAGCTCTTCTTCCTCATGGCTCTCCTCCTCCATTTGGCAGGAAGAATGAAAAAGCATTTCATTATCACTCAAATCTTTCTGAACTTCACAAGGCTCTGGAGAAGGCAACAGCCCGGTATCACCTACTACTCCATTTCCATCATGCTTATCATAGTTCTTCATCAGTTTATTACATTTCTGATCAGTTAATTCAACTGATTTTTTGTCACTGGTGTTTTGTTTTTCAGTCCAAAATGTAATCCCTGAGCTTGAAAGTGTTTCCATTTCACCTTGCTTTATATTCTTAAGATATTCTCTGGAAGATTTAGAAATAGGATCTTCCTGGCTGTCAGAGGCAATAAATTCTCCTTGACAGGTTTCATGACTTTTACTACTTGAAATGTCTAATAAGAGATCACCGCTAGGATTCTCTTGGGGTGCTTGAGAAGTCAACTCATCTGCCTCATCTGTGATATCTACTTCTTCATCATCAGATAACTTTTCAATTTTTACAGCATTCAAGTTGGGATCGGCACGCCCCCTGAAACTTGATGGTGTCCATGCCTTTATGCCTTCATCTTCATTTTTAATCTGAATATAACTGCTATTCTTCTGATTTGCTGTTTCCTTCTCTGGACCATCCAATTTTACCTTATTAAAAATCAAGATAAAACCGCCATAATATTAAGATTTTAAAATTTAATCACTGGCACAAAAAAATAGGATAAATACAATGCTATTAAACTGAGTACATGTTACTGTTATAGTGTACCTTTATTGTGCTTTTCTTTAACATGTTTACAACTGCATATTAAATGAGTAATTAATATTTTGTTCTATTTAACTGTATGAAATTAAGTAGAATAACATAATACCAATTTAACAGGAATAATCAAAACACTGAGATAAGCTTTCAGATTTTTGAAGGTAAACATTTGTAGAATACTCAATGAGTATAAAATACTTCCACTATAAAATTTTTGAATATTAAGACTTTAATGCCTGAATTAAAAACTATTTTTGCTTACTAATTTTATTATTTAAAATGTTATCATTATTAACTAGAATATTTATATTCTCCTTACCTTATTTTTAAAGTACTGTCTGGCATAACTCTTTACTTGTAATACAGTGCGACTTCCAATTAGCTTTGCAATTTTAGTCCACCTTCGGCCAAATTTAGCCTAGATTATCAAAATGGAAAAGAGGTTGCTTTTGTTGAACTTACTTGTTAGTATTCCAAGCAACTGCCACACTTAAAAAAAAAAAGCAAACTAAAAGAACAACCCTTCTGTATTTATTTTCTAAAGTTTACAATAAAGCCTCATATATAACTAAGACTCAAAATCAAAGCTCACATTCCTCATTTAGAATCTGGATGTATGAAAACTGACCAAAATCATTTAGAAATTAGTTTTCTTTTCATAACTATCTAAACGACATTCCATTACTTTTATGTATTCCTAATTATATGTATTCATATTGCATATTACGATGTTCTAAATTTTGAGATAACTCAAAAAAAAAGTAAAAAATAAAAAACCAGTATGTGAAAGGGAGGTAGGTTATATTTTCCATTTATAGAATCAACTGAATATGTTCTGACACTAATTTCAAAATACCTTTTTTACCCAGATTCGATCTGTTACAACATCTATTACATGTTCCGCAGTAGATACTATAACTCTGTACATATATCACAGTGAACTGACTTAAAAGAAAGAATCACAGATGACGTGATCTGCAACCAACACTTCCCTACACAACTCTATTGCCAAAGGCTGTCCATCTGCTAACACTGAAGCTGTGGTGAGAAAAAAATCTGAGAACCCAAGGGAGCTCTGGTGTGTTGTGAAGAAAGAAATGCATATAATTTTAATCTAAAAGGGATTTTTAGGTATCAAGTCTATCATTTGCTACATACATAAACCTCCTTTGTAATATCTCTAACAAAATATACTCTCTACTTCTCAAAGTAGCTATGAAAAACAAACAAACAAAAAAACAGCCACAACTCAGGGAAGCTGATCCCAGGGCAGATTTACTGGCTAGGCAGTCCTGACTTTTGGTAGCCAAGTCATCTTCAAATATCTGCCCCAATTAATAAATCTTAATTTATACACTATTTCTGGTATTCATTAGAAAATATGATATATGTACATTTTCTAAAAACTGAAAAGTTCTGAGAAAATTACTAGTAAGTATAAATTATTTATACTGCTGTTAACTAACACCTTACTGAAGAATTAGTTATCTTTATTGTGGGATAAAGTCAAATAGGTGACTTGGTAGCATGGAGCACTTTAGGAGACAGGAAAGATCCTGATAAAGTATGACTGTAAGTAGAGGCTTGGGCACTATTAAAATTAAGGAGAGGACACTAACAAGAGGAGCAAAGAAAATTTCACCTCTTTCAAAATAGAGCAAAGGGAGAGACCTATGTCTAAGGAAGGAAAAATCTTCACCACACAATTCTCTTCTCTAAAACATGAGAGCATTCAGTTTACAAGCAAACTATATGAAAAGATTAAAAAGACTGAAATACAACTAATAATTCCATGTATTTTTATAGGAAAACATTCTAAGCTTAAAATATCTGTTAATGTATATAAATAGATTATCTACATATGTATATACATAAATACACTTTTGCTTATTTAGGAACAAATACTTCTGGAAGGATACACAAAGAACAGATGAACATGGTTACCTCACACATAGAGAACTGAAGGTTGAGATAGGCGTTAGACTTACTACCTTATAACTTTAGGTACCTTTTAAATTTTCAGCCATACAGATGTAGCCCTCATAACTACCACCAATATCAATAGTAATAACCTAAAAATTCACAACCCACTTGTATGTATGTATATGGTCTTTGGTAAGTGGCAAACACCAAAGTTGTCAGCAATCTTAAATTAATGGTTAAAGTTAGGTAATGTAAATAATAATTATACAACAGACTGAAAGACCAATATAAAAAACATCAATAGCACAGGAGAAAAACCTTGGGAAGAGATAAAACCTTCAAGATAGTTTAGGTATTTATATAAAAACATCACAGAATATATGTTGTGGTGACGACTAAATATAAAAATACAAACACGTTTTATTTCCCATTATCTGCAGAAACATTACCAATAATATTTCAGTTAGCATTTATGACTCCTACATAAATATTAAATATTCTATACATAAATAGGTATAATTTCAAAATTAATTAGTATAATACTGGGTAGTGTATACTTTAAAGGAAAAGATATAACCTATTCTTAATAGTTAAAAAAAATTCTGAATATATTATTAAAAGTTTCTTCATATCAGGGAGTATTTTCAGAATTAGAAATTTATGTGCATATTTTTCCATTGTAATTTGTAGACATTTATACAAATCTCAGTGAAAAATTCATGCAAAAGAAATGTTTTCTGTCTTCAATTATATCCACTAAAATATTTAGACTGTATGCACAACGCCAAATATCTGAATAAAAAAGAACTCAGCTGATCATCCAGACAGTTCCAATTATACAAGTTTTTTTCCAAGAGAAAACATTAGATGACTAAATAATTTTGCCTTTTAATCCAGGTAGTTGGTGTCATGTACAGAGAGATACCTCAATTTCTTGGGTTTTATTAAAATAATAAAAGGGTGAAAACTATCTAAAATATTAATCCAAGTCTATTTTAACATTTTTGTAACTTAAATATGAGTTGAAGTCTTTTGTCCTACACTATCACCGTCATTGGTCTAATTACAGAAAAACTACAGCTGTAATTACTGTACTTAAAAAGAAATTCCTGAACTCCACAAATTAATTTAACCTTTTAATTCTATCAATATTTGCTTCTAAAATTATTTTACTATAAATCAAAAATTGCTCTATTTACCAGCCCTTGTTCAAACAGCTCTTTTTCTTCTATCGTCCACTTTACTGAGAAACTGGCTGGTTTTGTAGGAGATTGTACCCTGAGGGGAAAAAAAGGAATTGCAAAAAAAATTTCTGAAATGGAACATTCCATATTTATGCAGCTAAGGTTATAGATAGCCATGGGCTAAATTCAATATGTTGAGTCTTAAGAATTAAAAAAAAGAAAAAAAGGAGAAGAAGAAGAAGAAAGCTGCAGCCTCTATCTGGAGGGACAGATTTACCCTGTTTTATATACTTCTCTAGTTTAGGATTTTAGGAGCCCCAAAAGACATAATCCTGGATCTGAGTGAAGATAACACTAAAAGACATCAAAGGAAGTCAATGTGATAAGCAAATAGGCTTCCTTAGATTGGACACAAAGTAGCAGATGTTAATACATTTCCAAATCCTGAAAGGCATGTAAAATTTTTAAATGGCTCCAGAAACATTCTCTTTGATTCTTCTAAGTAAATATTGAGCAAGAAAAGTCAAAAAATTATGGCATTACATTTATTGATTTTGAAATTGTAGTATCTTAAGAAATTAAAGTAGTGATGAGGTTCACTAATTTAATTCAAGGAAACTATTAATCTTTTCATTAATTTTATTTTTTGTTGTTAATTTAGCAAAATGCAAAAGCCAAAGTCTGTTCAGTATTCAAACTTTTGTAATACAAATTTGTAAGCCTTACCCTTTAAGGGATCATAAAACTGCAAGTTTATAAACATTAAATAGTTAAGGTTCTCTAATTTTTGAAAGCTACAAATTCAAATTAAATTTTTATTTGAAATGATTGAAAATTAACTAATAGAGCAATATAAATTAAGTCAATTCCTAATATAGTAAATAACAGATTTTAAAAAACTCACTACAAATCCCTAGGAAATCATCTTTCCCATAATGTGATGGAACCAATCAAAAGAGAAATTCTGGCAAATAAATAACATCATAAAATTACCTTGGGGCATATTTCAATACCTGTATAAGAAATTTTGATTTTGTATTTTTGAATAACCAAAAATCAAGAGGGCTTTTCCACAGGACAATTATAATTTTTGTTCACTTTTCCCATGTTTTAACTAATAAAAAAGGTTTTAAAATAAAAACATAAGTACATACATGATTTTTGCTGTTTTCTGCAGACTGCAATACATGAAAAAAAGAAAATAAAGATGTGAAGAAGTTTTTAAAAATACAATTCAGACTTTTAAAAGTATTATAAATTGATTTTACCTCTTCATGTATTTTTTATCATCTTTTTGATCAAGCCAGTATTTTTCCGGAAGTGATTTTTTAGATAAATAATACCTGCGTAATTATTAAGGAAACTTGTAAAATAATAATAAAGTTATAATTTTTATGTAACATACGTAAAGTAGGCACTCATGTATGCATGACAGCCACCTGAATCCTAGCTAAATGAATTCCTCTCAAAGCCCTTTTCAGGTCTGCAAAAATGATAACATTATTTACACCTCACAGTGTTGTTATATGGATTAAAATATTAAATGTGAAATCACACAACACAGTACCTGCAAAAAAATGTGTGCTACATGTTAGTTTCTCTTTCCTTTTAAAAGTGGCTACGAAACAGCTTCAATATTTTATTTAATTCTTTTTTCCTAAAACGTACGGAGAATGTAATAGATAAATTTGATTGATCGTTGAGGGTAATTTAGGAGTATTTGTTTTCATATTTCTCAAAGTAACAGAGAAGAGTTCAGGGTTATTCTCTATCCTAATAAAAATAATAAACACTTAAGTCAAATTTACCAGAAAGCCTTCCTCTCAAACTTCTTAAAATTGGCCTACTGTACTACTTTTAAGATTAATCTGAGATAGTCCTCACTCAACAAATATTAACTATATATCATGGATGTCAGGCACTATACTAAGTACCAGGTACAAGGACAAAGATACAAGGAAATATTATCCCTGTCCTCCAAGAACTCACATAGCTTTTACTCTTTGTTTCCAAATTTGGAAATGAACCAGTGACTACTTACATATTCATTAACCTAGAACTGCACTGTTCAATACATTACCCAATAGCCCCATTGTGTAAACACTGAATATTTGAAATGTGGCATGAACTGACATGTACTCTAAGTATAAAATATACATAGATATTCAAAGAGTATTAAACAAAGAATGTAAAAGATAATGTTTTTATATCAATTAAATGCTGAGATAACATTTTAAATATACTGGCTTAAAGTATAGTATGAAAATTAATTTCACCGGTTTTAAATGAGGCTACCAAAAATTTTAAATGTTATATGTTGACTCTATTTTTCTATTGAAAAGCACTGATATAGAATATAACTGTAATGTTTGGGGAGAATTAGAGAATAAGAAAGCCTAAAAGAGGTTAACCTATAATAATTAAAGGTACACAGATACTCTGACATCAACATAGCAATAATCGGAAATAAAGGGAATAGAAAAATTCTGGCTTAAAAAGGACGTAGAAATCCATGAAATATAAATGAAAGAGTTAAAAACAAACCACTACTTAATAGACTAGTATTGACAGTCTTTATAAATCATAAAAATCAGAAATCATTTTGTTCAGTCCTCTTATTTTACAGATAAGAAAATTGAGTTTCATAGAAGTTAAGCTGCCAACATCACATACAGATGAAAGAAATGAGAACAAGAAGCCAGTGGCTGGACCATGGGATAAGAATTCACAATTTCTGGGGGGAAAATCTTCATCCTATTGTATTTGTGCTTTTTACTTAGATTCCTCCTGTGTAACACCTGTAAACTGGCAGCATAGGAAGTGAGAAGAATCTTTGCATATTCCAGTTGTGTCCTTGGACAAATCAACATCTTGGAATTTCAGCTTATACACCTGAAAATGTAGGATTGAACTAAATGAACTTGGACTTGGACTAAAGGTTCTAGCTAACTTAAAACATTCTATAATTTCAACTCAATATTCAGACAGTATAAAGAATTGGCTAACAACAGAAATTCAAAAATACTGAGTTGTATCTCAGACTTAGCAGTAAAACAGAACTAGAGGTATAAAAAGCAGTTTTGTCTATGTAGGTAACATTATATAGTAGTCATCTGGGGCTAAATATAATCAATCCATCTAGTAATTAACAGCGGTCTCTTTTGTAAGTTTGCATTTAGAGATTTTTAACCCTTAAATCTCTTCTTTCCTCATAATCATTAAAGGATACTCTTCTTCCAACAACATTTTCTCAATGACAGCTCTGTTCTCTTCACTGATGGTGCTATCCAGAGTCCAAGGCTATTAAGAGAATATATTTTTCTTCTTATTTACCACTGTTTGAAATTATGTTTTATATTTTGTAAATGAAAATACATGATATGATTACAAATAATAACAAATAATACCATTTACTAAGCACACAAGACGTATCTTTGATTCCTGTGATAATGCTATCAGATGGGCATTATTACTTGACAGATGCATCCATAGTACTGCTAAGATTTCAAGTAGAAGAGCAGGGACTTTGCACACAAGTCTGCTGGATTCCAAGGCTTAAGTTCCTATCCATAATAAAGTCATAATGGCTATGATGTATGAAGAACTATTAGGTATAAGCATTTTGCTAGATACTTTGCTTATTTCCAAAATTCACAATTTTTTTTTCCCTCAAGCCACAATCTCCCCTTGAATGATCACAATCATTTACAACTCTCAAAACAAAAATTTTCAGCTCAGGTCTCCTTTCCAAGTTCTGTCCACACTGTTATTTCCAATGGCCCACTCAAAATTTCCATTTGAATACCTAGCTAGCTTCTCACACTTAACATATTTAAAACATAACATACCATTACATACCTTCCTTCACCAGTTTCTTTCCTGACTTTCGAACTTTGTAAATAGCCATCCAGTTATTCCAGCTAGAAACCCAAGAATCATCCTAGATTCTTTCCTTTTCTTTAAATCCCATATCCAATCTACCAAGCAATTCTACCTCCAAAATATAATTCAAATCTGTCCATTACTATTTCTGCCACAATCTCAGGCCACACCATCACCAAATCTTGCTGAGATTACTGCAAATATTTCCTAACTGGTTTCTTTGATTCTAGTCTTCCTTCCTATAAATACGACAGAGCTCTCATTTGCCTTTCTAACCTGTCACAGCTGTCACTCTCCTCCTTACCCACTATATTCTAACACTTGGTTCCAACCAGAGTCTTCATGCTATCTTTTCTTCCTACAGTGTTTTCCCTCAACTCTGCACATATCTACTCCTCTCTATTACATTTCAACTTAAATGTTGCCTCCTTGGTTTCCCTGACAACTTTCTCTAAAGTAGGTTCCCCGCCCTGTCACTCTTAGCATCTTGCTTATGTCCTTCATAATTTATAATTAGTCTGTCTACTTGTTTATCACCTGACTCTCCTTCAGAATATAAGCTCCTCTCTCTTGATCATAGTTGTATCCCCCAAATCTGTTTTAGTGTCTGGCACATAGTAAGTACTCAATAAATAACTATTAAATCAAGAAATGAACCTTGCAATAATCCCCATTATTTAGATGATGAAACTGAGGTTCACAAATCTGATAAGTAGTAGAGCAATGATTTGTAGCCAAATCCAGGCCATTTTCAAAGTCAAAAGAAATAATTTTTTCCTATTTTTAAATTAAGAAAAGTATTCAATATATTACTTCTGTGATTGCTGAGTACTAGCACCAAGTAAAAAAAGGAGGTACTCTGAGTAATGAGTAATAGGTTAATGCACCATCCAGATTCATTAAGTACTTACAATAAGGCCGTTCTCAGTTCTCCATGATGAATCGAGATAGTGATCTTGTAAAACAGATGCTGTATTTTCATCACTTCTGTAATAATTAAGAAAATGCATAATAAAGTAATATTATACCAGTTAATGGACATAATTTATACCACACAGTGACTGGCAGGTTGAAATATTAAGTAAATATTTAGTTCCCTTCTCCTCTTAACAAACAGATTTAGCATTACAGAAGCGCCTACTCTACCTCTTTAGCTTATGACATATATAGTGGTTTTAAGCTACCCTACCTCAACTGATAAACATCAAGTCTGTTTACTTCTTTTGTTTCCCAAGAATAAACAACTTCACGAGGCAAAAAAATACACCAAAGTAGCAGCCACACATGTTCTGTGGCCATGAACCAACACTTTCTTTTGAGGAGTACCCATATATAAATATAGGAATTCAACTTCACGATTAATTTTTTTAGCTATATCTAAGCATAAAACCCACAATAAATAGCACCACCCTCAAAATGACAAAAACAAAACCAAGAATAGGTGGAAGAACCAAAATATAATATTCAGAGAAGAGGAGTATAGTGAACAGATAAGAAAGTGTGATGACTTCTAATAATTCATATAATTTAAAAATTAACTTGGGGTCTTTTCTATGTCCATGAGGGATTAAACTTTGTTAATTCACTCCTTTCACTGAAGTAATAAGAACTCTCCAAAGTCATACTATTCATATCATATGCAAAAAAGGCTCAAGAGTTAAATAGTTAAGTTTTGGGAGGCCAAATCTATGATATAATTAAATTTAATATTTACTTTTGTATGTCCTGAAGTTATAAAGTTTCCTAGCTAAGTTATTAACTTTTCTCAGACCTATTCTAATGTTAAGAATTTTGTACCTCTTAGCCTACAAAAACCTATACACAGGTTTATATTTTTGAATCTTCAATTAGTCCTACAGTGGATTAACAGATTATCTACAATAAATTAAAAACAACTGTTGATGGCAAAAAGATTTTAACTCAAGTGTCAACTCTGATTTGGTAGAGGCTACCAGGAAAACAATATAAAGGATCTGAGACTTGTTTCTTTCTCATAGAAGAAAATCTTTGCTTAACTAACTAGGTCTACCAAGGGTGCAAGTGGTTGGACTGGTATCTCTAAGTCTACTTCAGAAATATTTTTACATAGTATTCCTCAGTAAGGATTAGCCACACCCACACCTCTGGTGTATGCATCTGGACACCCACCTGAATCTCCATAGGTACAACAAATTACAATGTTTAAACCTGAGCTCACCTTTCCTCTCAAATATGCTACTCTTCCCTTGTTCCCTATCTCAGTCTATGGCATCTCCACCACCTTAGAGGCCCAAGCCAGAAATCTGAGCCTGTCCTTATTTCCTCACAATGCACATTCAATTTATTGCTAATTCTGTTGCTTCTCCCTTTTTCAAATTCAGTTCTTACATAATGTCCACACTGACCTGAGGTCCTATAGTTTCAGACCTTATAATTTTCCCTGGGTAAATATGAGAGATAAAGATGACAAGACATCCACCTTCCCACCTTTATCTTTTTCCATTTATCTCTATCTGACAAAAATATAATGTTTACTGTCTGTCTTATCTAATAGGAATGTTAGTTCTATGAGAGCAAGGACTTAAGTTTTGGTATCTGCTGTATACCCAGGGCTTAGGATGCAAAAGGTGCTCAATCAATATTTGTTGAGTGATTGAATGACTAAAGTAGGTGAGGCATGGATCACACAGGTCCCTAGGAGTTAAGGAATGAATATTTTATAAAGCCAATTGAGAACTGAAAGGGATAATAACATGGACTGCAGATAAAGATTATTACTATTACTTCAAAAAACGAACAAACAACAACAACAAAAACAGAAGGGGCCAAAAAGACAAAAAGCAGTTAAGAGAGAGTGATAAATACTAGAAAAAGGTGACAGTTATTTAGACCAAAGGAACAAGCAGTGTGAATAGAAAGGAGGAAATAGAGTTGAGAGGATATTTAGAATCAACAGACCCTTAATAATAAAACAGAAAGAATGGCAGAAAAGGTTAGAAAACGGTATATGTAGTTCTGTGCTTTGGGTGACTGTGTGGATGGTGCCATTTACTGAACTAGGGAACTAAGAGAGGCAGGTTTGGTTGGGAAAGTTTATAAGCTGAGATTGAGGTGTTTGTAGAACATCCAAGTGCATATAGATTCAGAGTTGGATAAACAATCTGAAGCTTAGGAGATAGATCTGGGTTGGCAACAGATTTGGGAAACATCAGCATTAGATGTTTATTAGATGAACTTATGAAACTACAATTTTTGTAGGTCAAAAATGGCCAAACATTGGCAAAATTTCATGTGGTCCCACCCAACAGACAGAAATTTCATTCTTGATAAGTGGTATCACCAGGGACTATGGGGTTACTGAGTGGAAGTCTTATGAACAAAACCCCTTGGAACACTGATTTAAAGGAGAAGCAGAAGAAAAGGAGGAGAGGGAATGGTAGGAGAAGTAGAAGGGAAACCAAAAAGTTTCAATGCCATTTTCTAACTTTAGTACTTAGCACTTAGCAAGCATAAATATTCCTTTACTCCTAAGTCAAAAATGTATTTAATACACCTAACCTAACAAACATCATTGCTTAGCCTAGCCTATCTTAAACGTGCTCAAAACACAATACCCAAAAAACACTGGCAACACAGTTCACTGTAAAGTATCAGTAGTTTATTTTTGTGATTTGAGTGTCTGACTGGGAGTTGTGGCTTGCTGCCAATGCCCAGCATCATGACAGAGTATCATACACTCATATCACCAGGCCAAGAAAAGGTCAAAATTCAAATTTTGAAGTACAATTTCTACTGAATGCATACTGTTTTTGCACCACTGTGAAGGTGAAAAATCTTAAGTTGAACCACTGTAAATCAGGAACCATCTGTAATTAAAAGTGTATTTAAATTAACCCTCAAGAGTTCCATGGATGTTATCAAGAACTATAACTACACATTTCAAGAGTCACCCTACACCAGAATATAATATCACTGACATTCCCTGGAGTTGTGTAAGGTAATGGCTCTGAGCATCAGGAACCAATAACCTTTGAAATCCTCCTTGCATAAGAGTAAGACGATCATCCATGCCACCATTAGACCTAAGGCTCAAACAGAATAGGAAGAAAGAGAAAAGAGAAAAATCAAGTACAATTAGAAAAATAAAGAACCTATGGAAATAGAGTAAAGCCAATACTCTCAGATACTCTTTAGTGTTTCCAAGGCCAACTCATTTCTCTCTGGACTGCAGATAAGTATCCCTGTCCACTTATCTTACACACTCCTGTGAGCATTAAATTATGCATGCAAAAGCACTGGGTCAAGATTAACTTCATCTACATAAATGTAAACAGTGATTGTTGTTAAAGGCTCCTTAGTCATCTGTATAGCTTGGACTGGTGTGTCTAAAGATTTGGGGGAGAATAACTATATATGAATTTAATCATTCCTCACATTTTTATGGTACTTTGTAGTTAAAAAGAATTTTAAACCCCCTATCTTAGTCCAGGGTTTGTACTCTTCTCTGCAATTACAGAGGCCCTAAAACGAGGTTGGACTATACGAAATTGCCTTTTTATAAGTCAAAAATGGTCTAAGATTAGCAATTTCACATGGTTTAACCTAATGAAGTTGTTCATAATTATGAGCAATGTATGTGAGTTTAGAACCAAGGTCTTTTGATCCCTTCTCAGTCTAGGCCTCTTCCATTACTAAAGGAGATTCTCGAAGCACACTTTCCAAATGGTATGTATCAATTTCTTATTCGGAAAGCAAGGAGCCAAAGGGCTAGATCTCTCAAGCTGGATGTTGCTGTTTAAAAACCACAATGGCCTGTTATGCAGGAATTGGTATTAAATAAATTGTGACCCCTCACTGTGTCTTCACAATACTATCCCTGAAGGTAAAAGAACGGTAAAGAACAAACACAACATTTACAGAACACCTACCATATGCTAAAATACATCCAATAATAACTTCATTTGAACCTCACAATAATCGTATGAGGTATATATTATGATCGTCAGTTTACACGAGCTGTATGAGGCTGAGACAAGTTAAACGCCTGGCCCAAGGTCACACTGCTAGTAACGAGCAGGGCCAACCAATGCAGAAGGAAAACTGAGAGCTGTCCAACTCCAAACTCCTTACCCCTCTACTTTAAGTCAAGCTGCCTCTCAGGAAGTTTTTCACAGCTATCCCTATGTGGAAGAGAAAACCTGTGGCCGGCAGAAATGAAACGACACGCCCAAGGTCACGCGGCTTGCAAGTAATGAAACAAGGATCCCCGAACTCAGGTCCCGTCCAGAGGCCACCCTTGTTCGAGTTACAGTCGGGCGGGGGCAAGAGGGCGGATTCCGGCGAGATTCCCGGGTGAAGGTAATGGAAGAAGGAATCTAATTGTTGGAGAGAGTGCAATGTGCTAGGCGAAGTCGGAGCCTCCCGGTAAAAGGTGAAAGAGTGTCCGACACTAGCCCCAGGTACCCGCCCGCTGGGCTCAGAAATAGGTGACTGGCGGGATGGGCGCGGCCCTCCCCGGCTGCCAAAAGACCCTGAACCAGCGGATGTTCTTACGCTCCCCTGTCCCTTGACAGAACTGCGGCCTTTCTGGGGTACTCTCCTCACATCCGCGCCCCTACGCGTCCCAGCGAGACCGAGTCTCTATGCCTCACCCTGCCGCCGCTGCCACCACGTCCCCTTCGATGTCCACATCCGCCTCTTCAGCCGCCATGATGGGACCTGACCCCATCCGTCCTCCCGAGAGATCCCGCGAGAGGTGGAGAGCCAGGGGGCGGGGCCTATGCGTCACAGGGCGGAGTCGAAGCCTAGTTCAGCCCCTATGCCAGGGATGCGAAGCTTTCAGAGAAAAGTTTCCTACAGTTGCCCGGGTCTTGGTCCTTTTGACTTTTGTTGACGTTTAAAGACCTTGGGAAGTGGCTTAGGCTTCAGTTTTGAAGACATTATGCTCTGAGACAAATTCTTTGGCCCCTCGCTTTTCTCATCTGTAAAATGGAGATGATAGTAAATATTAGTAAATATCTGGAATGCGGAAAAGGTCAAGCCAGACCTGCTTTGAACTGTGAAAGTGACTACAATGAAGAACCATCACCTATTTGTTTTTTCCTTCATTTCTGTTTCTTTCTTCCTTTCTTTTTTTCTTTCAAGATCATTCAGCACTTATGTGAAGTGCTAAACAACTTCTATTTTAAAATTCAAAAAACATTTAAGAATATAACTTACGATTGCATATTTTTTTAGAGGTCTTTATAATTAATTAAAAAGTCTCATAATCATTGATCTTTACAATAACCTGGTGAGGTAGGCAGGACTGATATCATCAGTTACACTTTACAGATAGGAAACAGGCTCAGAAAGCTGAAGTGACTGTCAAAGAATATACAGCTAGTTAAAGACAAAGGTGGGACCAGAATCCAGGGCTCTTGGCTCTTTAAGGAGTGCTCACCTTCTACAAATTATGTCATTAGGAACTGTGAAAGATAAACACAATTTCTCTCAAAGAATTTATGTCCTTTCAAGAAATTAGATATTAGCTTTGTGTATTCTTGTACCTTAGCACTCCTCACTCACATTATTGTAACTGTTCTTCACTTGTCTTCCTCTACCACAGGAGTGTGAATTCTTTAAGTACAAAGGCTATGTCCTTATACTACCTAGTCCTTATACTACTGACATTCAGCATAGTGTCTGACACATAGTAGGTGCTCAATAAATATTGAACTGATGAATGAATGAATCAGTGGAATGAATTCACGCCCTACACTTCTCAATCTGTTCCATCTCACTTTTGTTTTTGCTCAGGGCATAAGATGATCTGTATTATGAATGTGATGGCAAAAGATGGAGAAAAAGATTTGTAAAGAGAGAGATCCAGTGCTCAGAATCTGAATATTGTCCCATCCTTACACCACCCTGGGGGTGCTGTTTCTGTTTTAATGGGCTTATCCAGTGACCAGTTCCAGTGGTAACTGGAATGCCTGACACGGAGTAGGAATTCTAAGATGTTTGTTGAATTTGGTTTAAAGCTTAGAAAGATTTAAAGTTAGGAAGATGTATATGGCCAGATATTTAAAAGAAAATATAGAATATGGAGATGCTTTCCATTGATTTTTACATAACAGGCCAGGATGGGAACCCTGGTAGTACTGGTTACATATGCATGGTATCAAATGCCTCCTAGATTATAAACAAAATACCTGTGAACAGTGTCTCCCACAATGCTGTACTGAAGGCTTTCTGGCCCAATGTCAGCATCAGCAGGCATTAAAATATAATTGTAAGGAAGGAAAGGCCTGCACAGAATTCAAATATGCCCCCTAAGACCTTTAGACTAGTCTGAAGTCTCCCCCTACATACTCCATACAATGCTCCTTGTTAGTTGACTTTATGTGAAACAGGCTTTTAAGGGTCTAGGCTTATAATCCTATCCTAGACCTGCCAAGTTAGGATTATAACCTCAAAGTCAGATCTTGTCTATTAAAAATTTCTTGTTCTAGAGGTCTGCACTCTGTGACTTGTTTAAAGACCAATTTTCTCACCAAACAGTTTGGAAACAGAATGAAGAATTCAGAATTTGTTTCATAATTACTTGTTGCACTCCTACTGTGCTCAGAACTGGAGAAATGGCACTGAACAAGACCAACTCAGTCTCTGCCCTCATGAAATCTATCAAACATGCAATTTCAAGATGATATTATAACTTCTGCTATAGAGGAAATACAGGCTGTTACAGGGACCACAAAGAGGGACACTCATCCCAGAATGAACCTTCTCCTGCACCACATTTTTGAGAATGATATTGATCAGTCAAAATTTGAGAGCAATGCTCTAGACTCTGGGGAATACAAAATAGAAGACCCTCTTCTCTAAATGAAAGTAACAACCAATGGAAAAACACTGGAAGGAATAGTGCAGTTCCTAATCCTCACGCAGAGCCAGGAATAGTGCCTATTCCCACTGGCTGGATTGGAAGAAACTCATGATTCATGGGGCATTTGATAAATAAGTCAGATGAGTTTTGTGAAAGCGGTTGAGAATAATTCACTCTAGGTAGAGCACTGCTCTGGTACTGCCTACCAAATCTTAAATATAAGATATGAAAGGAAAAAATGTTTCCAGGTAAACGTAACTGTATCTCCACTCCATGCCCCCCCCAAAGGATATATAAATATCCTCCAAATATTTATAGGAATACAAAAATATCCCACACTCAACAAGACAAAATTCACAGTGTTTGACATCCAATTACCAGGCATGCAAAGAAGTAGGGAAATATGATCCATAATAAGAAATATCAATCAATTGAAACCCACCTAGTACTGACATGGATGTTAAAGTTAGCACACCAAAACAGTTATTATGACTGTATTCTATGTATTCAGAAAGTTAAGTAGAGGCATGAAAAACATAAAAAGAATGAAACTAAATTTCCAGAAATAAAAGCTACAATGCCTGAAATGAAAAATACACTGGGTTGGATTAATGGAAAATTAAGCATTGAAAAAGGAAGGATTTGTGAACTTAAACATATAACAAAAGAACTATCCAAAATGAAACACACAGAGAAATTTTAAAAATTAAGAAATAAACAGACAATCAATGAGCTGTAGGACAACTTCAAGCTTCCTAATATACATGCAACTGGAGTTCTGAAAAGTAGGCAGTGGGGTCAGGAAAAATATTTGAAAAATAATGATTGAAAAATTTTCCAACTTGCAGGAAAATGATAAACTCATAGATCCAAGAAACTCAAGGCATCCCAGACAGAAGAAACATAAATACAACTACACTAAGTCCCATCATAATCACAGCAATAAAGAGGGAATCTCTCCAGAGAATAAAGGCATGTTACCTACATAGGGAAAAGATAAAAACGACAACAAACTTCTCTAGTTGGAAACAATGGAAACAAGAAGGTGTTAAATCAACATCTTTAAATGACTAAAAGGAAAAAAAAATTAGTCAGGTTAGAAACTTGTATACTGAGTAAAAATACATCTCAAAAATGAAACCCAAATTATGTTTTTAAGATATGAAATCTGAAGGAACTCATCATCAATTTGTTTTTACTACAAGAAATGTTAAAGGATATCCTTTATGCAGAAGGAGGTAATACCAGATGGGAATCTGGATCTGCATAAAAAAAGGAAGAACACAGGTAATTATGATAAATTATAAAAAATTTTTCTTGGTATTGAAATCTTATTAAAAGAGAATTGACTGTTTAAGCAAAAATAATAGTAATATAATGTCAGTCAGCTTTATAACGTGTATATAAGTTAAATGTATGACGACAATAATATAAAGTCCAGAAATGGAGGAATGCAAGTATATTATTGTCAGATCATTATACTATACATGAGGTAGTATAACTATTCTAGACATGGAGTGGTAATTGAATATGTTATCACTGTGATATATTAAAGATGTATAATATCAACTGTAATGTAATTACTAAAATAATAAAACAAAGTTTGAATATTAACAATGAAAGTTTATTCATATATTACTCGTACTATTTTTTTAAAAAGCTATTAAGGGAGGGTTGCCAACTTGCTAAAGGACATAGAACTGGGAACTAGGTTTAATGGAACAAGAATTCAAAAGAAAGCCAGCTTCAAAGCTGGTATTGTTTCCTCCACACCAAACTCTCTAGTTTATATATGTATCAAATACAAATGTTTTCAGTTCTTGGGCTATACATAGTTGATTGTAAATAAAATGGTGAGATCACCTCATCAGAGCAGTGATATTTAAATAAACAAAGCAATGGAAAGACAATCAGGTCTGAATGAATTCACACATCTAAATTCACAGTAGTAAATGCTGTCAGTATTTTTTCAAGCAATGTCTAAGAAGAAGGAAACTGGAGTATTACAGGTTTTCTGTTTTAGTACGGCTAGAGAAAGATTCTAATATTTTTCCATCCTGTTAGCCAGACCACTTATACCATGATAATGTAAGTGCCATGGGACTCTTTTTTTGTTCATTGCTTTATTCCTATGGCTCATAACAGTGTTGGCTGCATATCAGGAACTCAACAAATATTTGTTGACTAAATGGTCGTGAAAGACCATGACTAACGGCATGGAACTGTTACCTTGGAAACATACTTAACTCTCCTTGTTCTAACTCTGCAGTCAGAAAGCAATCTTCTGATTTTGTGAACTATATTCCCACAGAAACAAGAGAATGGACTGACCATATTGATGTGAGTTTTATAGACATGAGGCAGTCACAATTCTCAATTCAAGGAACAATTTAACAGACTGGTGGCCACATTAGTCTTGCAAGCCTTTCAGGTAGTGAGTTTCAAGTTCTGACCACTCTGCACATTAAGAGGATATAAGCCAGTTTAAGTGTGCTCCAGGCAGTCTTCCCAGAGTCGTATCTCCTCACATCACTTTTGCTAATTTTGTACAAAGAACGGAGGACAAAATGACCAAGTTTAACTGAGATAGCTCTACAATTTCATGGTATGTTAGAGGAAAGTTTTCAGGTGATTATATTTTTCCCATCAAAATGAACTTTTATATTTATTTCTAATCCTTTTAAAATGTAATTTGATATTTAAAAACACATAAATCAGATATAGGGAGGAAGATTTTAATTTGTTACGGTGCTCAGCTTTCCTATAAACTGAATAAACATCAGAGTAATTTTATTTTATTTTTTTACATGTCTTATGGTACTATTTATACAAAGTTCAAAAACAGGTAAAACTAATCTAAGATGTTGGATTCGAGGTCAGAATAGTGGTTACCTTTGGGGGAGGGGTTATTAAGTGTGAGACAGGGGTGGATAGGGAGACTTTTTGGTGCTAGATGTGTTCTAAATCTAAATCTTTAAATATTTTTTTTTTATTTTTCAACTATAATTGACATACAACATTATATTAGTTTTAGGTGTACAACATGGTGATTCACCATTTATGTAACTTACAAAGTGACCACCCCGATAAATGTAGTTATTACAATACTATCGGCCATATTTCTTATGCCGTACTTTATGTCCCCATGACAATTTTCTAACTACCAATTTGTATTTCTTAATCCTTTCCCCTTTTTACCTATTTCCCCAACCCCCTTCCTATCTGGCAACCATCAAAATGTTCTCTGTATCTATGAGTTTGTTTCTGTTTTGTTTGTTTTGTTCTTTATGTTCCACACATAAGTGAAATCATATGGCATTCGTCTTTTCTATCTGACTTACTTTATTAAGCACAGTATCCTCTAGGTCTGTCCATGTTGCAGATGACGAGATTTCATTCTTTTTTATGGCTGAGCATTAGAGTAATTTTAAATGGGAAGGGGAGGAAGATGTGTTACAGACAGGGTGGATCAGGGTAATATGATCACCTATCATATCTCAGATGTTGTGGAAGACAGGATCTCCTATATTTACTACAAGAAATGTTAAAAGACATCTTTCAGAAGGAAGAAAATGATATCAGATGGAAATCTGAATTTGCATAAAATAAGGAAGAGTGCAGGGAATTCCTCCAAGGAATCCTGCAAAGTAAATATTATCATCCCCATTTTAGAGGTAAGAAAACCAAGATCCAGGGAGTTACAGTCACAGAACTGAGTACCAGACCTGGGACTTCAACTCAAGTCTTTTCTGACGCCATACTTACTCTATTCCATTTTCATATTACAACAGAAAGAACAGGGCATTTTTCAATACCATGTGAACTGGCATTTTCTTATTTGGTTTATGAATCATAATCATAGTGAATCACAGAAAAAATAATTTTCTCATTTCTTTGAGGTGATTAGGTCTAGAAATGAGTAGAAAGTGCATTTTGAAGGTTGGAAACTTGTCTTAGGATTACAAATTTCTTTTCTCCAATGAATATAGTTTATTTTCTTTGTTGATCCTAAAACAGAATTAGCAGGTAGTGCTATACCTATTATTCTCACAAACGTTGTTAGAGGAACGTTCAGTCAATAAAGCATCTGTCTCATATTTCAACTATTTTGTGTTTGAATCCATTGGAAAGGCAGCTTATTCATTTTGTTTTTCCCCCATTTCTGGTGAAAAAAAAATCAGTGCATTTCTTTTTTTGGGGGAAGGCAAAGTATAATTGCAATAGTAATCCACAAAAAGCTGGCATGTTAGCATTCATGCTAATTAGCTCAGATTTGCAAAATGCTTTTAGAGCGGGAAGTGTCATACAATTGTTCACTAATGTTATTACTACGTTATGATCCAAACTGTCAGCTAAATGATTGCCAAGGACTCAAAAGAGTTCCCATTTAAAAAATAAAATGGCCAGTGAGCGGGGAGGAAAACCACTTTATCTACATAGAGGTGAGATAATAGATGAATGCAGACATAGACTTATAGGCTATGCTTGGCAGGCGTTGGATATGGCTTGAATTGTTCCAGGAAAGCAAGCTGCATTTTATTTTATTTTCCCTCCCCAATTCCCTGAAATCACATAAGGTAGCTACTGAAAAAGCTGTTCTCAACATGTTGTAAGGCAAGTCTGCCAATACACTTCTTACATTTTAATTACAGTAATGCTACATCCATCTGACACTATTTAGAAGGGGAAGAAAAGATGCCAACATTAATGAGCTCCTACTGTGTGTCAGGCATTTTACATACATTATTTCTTTATGGCCCTTTGAGGTAAGGAATTGTTATTTTCATTAATAGATGTAGTAACCAAGGTCCAGAATACTTAAACAATTTACCCAAGGAAATGTAGCTTATCATCTTTCATTACATCATGCTATCTTAGGTGGGGTACCAATAACATCATTCAGAATTGCATCTTTTTTTCTCAACAACCCCCAGCGGAAGGATTATGCCTCTTTATCAATAGTTCTAGGCGACGAGTGTGGTTGGGCAGGCTTGGGTCACATGCTATTACAGAAAACAAGCGGACTCAGATCCACCAGGACCACATGGAGTAGGAGGATTGGTGGCTCTTCAAAGAAAATAAGGGCACTGCTTCCAGAGAGAGGAGAATAAATGCTGGGTAGGCAAAACAACAGATGCCCACCATACTGTTCTATGTTGCAATTCTCCTCATTTCCCGGCAGCCCTTAGTACAATCTGTTAACCACTACAGGCTCACGTGAACATTGCATCAGGCAAATTAACTCAACCTCTCTAGACTCCTGCTTCTTCATTTGTAAAATGACCTATGAAATAATTTTTTCCGGGGGTGAAATTCTTTGATCGTGTTCTTATTCATCTCACAGACATTTACTAAACATTGTTATGGGCAAAAACAGGGCAATAAGAGTGGTGGAATTTGCATGGACTTTTATATGGTTGGCTGGTTAGTTAAGTATAAACCACAAACAAAATACTCCCTCTGCCTGGAGTCCATACCCCATTTCCCATTCTCAGTCCATCCGCATTCTCAGGGCCACTGTGCCTTCCTCTCGCTCTCCTTCCCTCCCTCTGAAAGAGCTGGTTCTGATTCAACTTTAACCTACTGTTGCCATTTTGAAACTCTGGCTCAGAGTTGCCAGATCTTCTAATTTTTCTTTTAAGAGAAGCCGGAAATCAAGATATAATTTGTGAGAACCACAAATTCAAGTGTTTTAAAGAACACAATTGGACCAAACAAATACTTACATGAGCTACATCTGACCTAACATTTGTAACTGTTGTCCTAAATCCTTCTCTTGTATCTAATGAAATGCTTCAGTCTTCTTATTATTTCACATGCCTTTCTATCCCACTACTAAAATTTTTGTAAGGACAGGGAAAATGCTTCTGTCCTTATCTACAGCATCTAACACAATGTCTGCTATATAACAAGCACTTAATCATTATTTGTTGAATAAATAAAATAATGATCTGCAAAGAATAAGGCCAGAATTTTTTAAAATTGAAAACAGAAAATATACTTTATAAACACATAATCAATGGATATATTTTTTCAATGAGTATTTTAAATGAGAAAAGTATACATAGAGAGATATTTATAAAGCAATTGAATTATAATCCTGACCAAAAAAATACAAACCCAATAGAAAAGGGAAAATTTACAAACCTAAATAGATTCCCAAAGTTCCTTCCCATTACTATGGGAGAAACACATGAAGTTCTGCTGCCTGCTTATTTATTTAGAATATATACTTTCAGGGGAACATAAGGGGAGGCAGAAAGTAAATAAGTTGAGAAAAAAGTTTATTCTATACTGATTCTGAAGGACTACTTAAGATTAAATGTAAACCTGTGCTGACTCATTTCTGTGGCTCACATATGATGGAATGTGTATGCATAAATCCAGTCCAACGTCCTTCCCTTCATTATCTAGTAGCTTTCTTTCTACAGAGCTTTACTGTCATCTCCTTGTTTAACATCTTCCTGACCATCCACACACGGCCCCTCCTCTGCGACCGTACAGCCACTGTGCATGCTTGTGTCAGAGTGCCCATCACCTGGCCTACCTGTGTCTATACCAGCCTGGGACCTCCCTGAAACTGGAATCATATCTAAGTTATCCATGCCCAGCATTTAGTAAGTGCTTGATGTTTGCAGAATGGATGAATGACATGTCCTGTATGTTATGAAACATATTGTTATCTCCTGAGCTTCAGGATAGTCAGTCCAACTTAATAACTATTTATTGAGCACCTACTATGTGCCAGACATTGTTCTTGGGATACATCAATGAATAACAAAAACAGTTCTCTACTTTGGTGGAAACGCACATCCTAGTAGAGGGGGAGAGAAAATAAACAATAGACATAATAAATTAATTGTATATTTGTTAGAGGTGATTGAGTATTATGGGAAAAAAGAAGTAGAGTAGAATAAGGAGCCCAAGAGTTCAGAATGATGGAGGGCTGCAGATTTTGAATAGAAGGCTCAGGGGAACTCTTATTGGAAAGATGGCATCTGAGCAGAGTCTTGCAAAGTTGAGGGAGTTGCAAAGCTGATGTCAGGAGAAAGCGTTCAGGAGGAAGAAACGGCCAGTGCAAAGGCTCCAGGTGAGACTGTGCCTGGTGGAGGCCAGTGTGGCGGAGGGAAGGGAGAAAAGAGGAGATCATTAGGAGAGGAGGCCAGGCAGGACCACATTTTGCAGAGCTTTAAGTGTCATTGTTAAGACATCAGTTTTTATTCTGAGTGAATCAGGAAGTCATTGCAGGAATCTAGTGAGATTAAAGATAGATTTTATCAATATGAAGTCACTGAAATTTGCTTAGAATTTTATGGTTGATCATGTGATGTTGATCATGTGATGTTTCTTTTTTTGTCAGGTTTCTTAGGGAAAAAACCTTGCCAAATATAACTGATATATTTTTAAAATAATTCCTTTTCTCCATGATCATGGATGATCACATCTTTGTCTATGCTGATTTATTTTCAGTCCACCTGACTTATTTCTCCTTTTTTTTGCACTGCATTGTAAGATCTCCTTTGAATGGTCATATCATCTGTTTGGGAAATAGTCATTTCCCATTAATTAAGATTGTGTATTTTTATCCCATTAAGGGGTCCTTCATCTACATGCTGCATACAGGTTACTCTGCTAGCTTCAGTAGCCAATGAAGTGAACAAGATCTTTTTACCACCAATAAGAAGTTTATACTCAATATGCAAACTGATAATTACAAAACAGCAGGAAAAAATGCCATTAGGCAGAGGTCTGTGCCTGGTACCATGCAGGTCTGATGGGGCAAAGCTAATTCTGTGCATGTTAGGAAAGCCAAGTCTTGTGGACTGCCTCTCATCCTCTCAACTCATCTTTTACGCCAGCTATTGGCAACCAGCTTCCCAGTAGTGTAAGCTGACAGCACCATGCAGCTCTCATTGTCTGCACCAGGGCTTCCCCATAAGGTAACTGATCATCAGTGGGAAGCAGGAACTGATGAATACATGCCCCTGTCTTCCAACTCACAGCTAACTACTCTGAATTGCATCCTATGTTGCTCCTCAAACGATCCCTGTAGGATGGAGTCTCAGTTGGCCACAAGAAGGGAACAAAGCAATAACATACTCTTATATTGACTTTCCTTCACTGGTATAATCTTTCCAGTCATCCTTCATAATCCTTGGGTCTACTTCCCCCAAAATTCTCTGTATTCAAGGCCTGGACTTAATCCTTTCTTTCCTCGGAAAGCCCAATCTAAGACCTGGGTTCTGAAAGCTGAGCATGAATTTTCCAAGTGTGGAAATAGGTAAAGAGCATTCCAGTCACAAGAAAAAGCCGGAGCCCAGATAAGGAGGCATGAAGAGTGCAAATTGCATTTAGGGATTTGCAGTAAACTGCTGTAGATGAACCACAAGGTGTATGGGGATTGTGAGAAGGAGGAAATTACTAGTGGGAAGTTTTGTCGATTGAGAAATACTTATCATATATGCTAAGCTGAAAATATTGAAAATATTGAAAAATTGTTTCCCCAAAGTTTTTTTTTTTTTTTTTATTTTTCATCATAAGCAGCCACATTGTTCTTCATCTCTGAGAAAGCAATGGCCCATAGACTAGAGAATAACTTTGAAGCATATAATCAAGACAAAATTGAATATTTGGGTGAAAGACCAAATTGTGGAAAACAAAACTGCTTTTACACGTGTTATCTGCAGGTGTGTAGATCAAATTTATAACCATCTATTACGAGTGAAGGAAAGGGATCCTGAAAAATTTCAAGGAAGAAAAGTAAATGGAAATGAATTGTGTAATATCTATTATTATTAATTAAAGTTACATAAAATAGCAGTGTATTTCATTGTCTTATTATTATGAACAAAAAATATGTGCTTTTGTGTAATTACTCCTACATTATTTACCCTTATTTAACAATTAGGAATTAAGTTCTTCAGCTACAAATACTCTTCCAGGAAGGCATGGTACATTTAGGTTTAAGAGAGAATTTTGGACCTCTTTTTTTTTTTTTAAGTACTGTCTATATTCTATCTTATATAACATTTAAAATATTTCCTCAAATCTGAGCTTCATTGTAATGGATAGATAGTTATTTCATTATTTTTTATGACACTAAGAAAGAAAAAATGGTGTTAATTACATTTTGACATATTGTTAAAGTGTAAGTTGTATCCTGATATCTGAGGTTTGTGAAACTATACAACTTAAAATTGATGCCTGCAATTTCACGTCCCCTACTTGACTGAGCTATGCGAGCCGGGAGGAATTTGAATTGTTCAACTTTGACTCTTTCTAATACTTGGTATAATTCCTGGCATATGTATGGTTGATATGTATTCAACAAATATTTGCTGAACTGAGCAGATCTCTACCTATCTTTACCCATTTTGACATAGCTTTAATAACCTACTTCAGAGACCAAAGGGATGGTTACTGAAGGGGCGGGCAGTGAGAAGATGGGTGAAAAAGTGAAGGAGAACGTAGTCAATAATATTGTGATAAGCTTGCACAGTGACTGACGGTTACTAGAATTAGTGGAGTGATGATATTGGAAGATATAAAAGTGTTAAATCGCTATACTGTACACCTGAAACTAATATAACTAATATAATATTATATATAAACTATACTAAAATAATATAAAATAAAACAAAAGCCTACTTCAAACAGGACATTTCATAGGATGAGAGTTTCATCATCCATCTCAGAAATCTGCAGAGTACAGTGAAACAGACCTACTACTATTCAGCATCAAAAAAAATATCATATTACTATCTTTTTGTTTATGCCGACTCAAGAACTTAAAGTATATGAAGATTTTCCACAATCTGTTTTATGTATGTTTGTCTCCATGCCACAAATCATATTCTCTCACATTTATAAGAAAGCCAAGGACCTCTTAAAACAAATCTTTGTTTAAGTAAATGTGGTAGTAAAAATAATTTTGAAAGTACAGATATTGTGTTAATTATTTACTTGCCAGGGTATGTTTGTGAGGTCACATGCTGTTTCAAACTCTTCTAACCCTTTGAAAGGATTTACTTTGAAAGAAAAAATTGGACATCAGGAATTATTTATATACATTTTCTGTGGTTTTTATTTAAGACAGGAAGGGATTTTTCAAGGCTTTCCACGCTTTTATTTGATTTAATTTCATGCTCACTGGAGCCCATTTCCATCACAGTCACCGACACCTTGAACTTGCTGTGATTTTCCTCCGTTAAGCAGCCCAGATGATATTCAGTAAGATTCTTGGCCTCTAAGCCTCATGTCTTGGAACACAGACCTCACTGCATTAGCAAAGATTCTGGGGCATTCTTCTGACTAATCCGACTAAGCTTTTGAAAATATACTATGACCACTAGGGTCTTTCAGTCTTAGTATGGATCTGGCATAAAAGGAGACAGAGACCTTGAACAGCTCAGATGCCTGAGATGCAGTGGTTACACTTCATTAGCTCCAGAGTGAGGGCTCCCTTCCCTCTTCCCCTTTTTGTCTACACTTCCCCATCCTGGCCTGGGACCTAGACTGCCTGCACCTCTGAATGGCAACACAGAGTCACTGAGGAGCTTCCCAGGAGAGTAGACACACGTACATACAGGCGCGTGCACACACACTCTCTCCTGCTGCAGGAATTTCATTTTTATTTCTATTTTGTCTGCTCACGGCTTATCCTAATTTAAGAGCTTAGGTGGAGTCTACGAATGGAAAAGGTGGTATTTGCTGGAGTGAATAGTGAAGGATGGAGTGGAAAATGAACAGGAAGAAATTCTAGTTTTGCATTAACTAGCGGGATATGTGAGAAGGGTCCTTGTCCTCACTGAGTCTCAGTTTCCTTATCTGTAATGGTGGGTAAGGATCCCTACCTCACAGGGCTGTTGGAAGGATGAAATGCTATAAAATAAAATGAAATAAAGTGGAAAGGCACAGCCCAGGGTCTGGCTAATGGTAGGTCTCTAACAAATATTACTGCCTCAGGCAATAGTTGTTCTTGGCTACTCTGCACTCCATACACACCCCGTCTGGGTTTGACCGTAACACCTGCTATAGGTCTTTGCTCAAAACAGCTCCTCCCTCAAATAAACTGGAGCCCTGCGAGGTGTGGCTAAGAATGACTCTAGGGACCAGGCCTTTGCTGCCGACTGGGGGGAGAGTTCTATGACTCCTGGTCATTGTGGCCCTTTGCTGTCAGGTACAGCCTCAGATAAATACCATGGTCTTGCTGCTCACTTTATAGCTGAGATCATGTGACCCTACCCACAACCTCCCCACTAAATGAATAAGGCAGACAGACTTAAAGCTGAAGAATGGTTTAAAAAAAAATCTGGGGTCTAAGAATTTCCCTTCAGGTTGTGCAATCACACAAGAACGATTTAAGAGAAAAAACACACTCATTTCTGTTCCCAGCAAACACAAGCAGCCAATGTTTTGCTGGTCTGGCTTTCTTGAAAAAATCTTTACTTACAGAAGGATCCATTACCCAGAGAGAGTATCTGTGTCCGGAATGTGCACTGGCAGCAGCTCTGGAGTTCAGACAGCTTAGAGCTTGAATGCCTGCTCTGATGTATGCTTGCCTCCCGAGAGAGGCCCAGGCTTTTGAGGTGCCTTTGCTATATGGGCCATGCTCCACCTGAGGACTTGGAAACATGGAAATCAGTTTCATGTATTTTTTCCGTTCCTTTTAGACCATATATCCCAGAGAAAAAGTTAGATCTCTGCTTATTGCCTCTTGTCTTTTGTCTCTTTGAATTTTCCCTCAGCTTTCTCTCTGACCTGTTCTCCATCTTTTCTCCACCCTCACTCTTTGGGTAAAATCTGAAGCAATGTCAACTTGGCATAGCTTTCTGTCCTCATCTCTTGTGAGCTGTGTGACCTGGAGCAAGTCACTTAACAACTTTGAATCTTTTGTTTTATATATCTAGAAAATGAGGGAAACAGTTTTCACTTATCAAAGGATTCGTAAATTTATTTATTAGATATCTACTAAACACCTTTGCCTGCTAGACCTTGGACTGAAGATACAGGGAGTGTGGATACAGGGGTGATTAAAATGTGTGGTCCCTACTTGCTGAGTAATCATAGTGGAGCAGAGAATAATACTCACCTCATAGTGTTACATCAAGAATTATTTAATTATTTAATTGTTTCAAGAATTATTTATTTAAAATAATGAGTTAAAGTATCTTATGAGTTAAATATTTCATTATGGAAAGTAAGGTATTAACATTTCTGTCTTTCTGTTAGTATCTTCTAAAAGCCTTAATTGCTGCCATTGAAATAGCTCTCTTGGGCTGACCTAGACTTTCAGATTGTAAGATAAAATCCTATGAGAACTCCTGAGATGAAGAACACCACATGACCATTATCTTAAGTATAACAGACATTTGACTTCTGCAGAGAACTAAATGGCTTAAACATGGTAGAAGTGTTTCTCTTTCTCACGTAAGGAGCCAGGGCTGGTGTGACAGCTCCTCCCTAGGTTGCTCAGGGGTGGTGGTGGTAGGTCCCTAAAGTGTTGCCCTCCTTGGGATGATCAAGGTGGCTGTCAGTGTTGCAGTTGAATGTCAGCCAGCAAGGCAGAGGTAAGAGGTTAAGTGCAGGGTACATCCCTTTCCTCTGAGAAGTAGCCTATTTCCTTCTGCTTATGAGCCAATATTTAGAATTAGGCAAATCCCCCTACCTTCAGGGGAGGCTGGGAAATGAAGTATTTATCCTGGGCATCTGTCTCACCCCATGTCAAATTTATCAAATATGTCCAGAATCTATCCCCTTCTCATTATTTCGTTGCTTTCACTATGGTCCAAGCTACCATCACTCTCCTTTGGATGACTGTAGTAGCTGCCTATCTGGTTTCCCTGCTTCTCCTCTTGCCCTCCTCCAAAATCTTCACTCAGCACAGAACAATTCTTTTAGATATCAGAGTTTTAACTCTTCTACTCAAAACCCTCCAATGGCCTGTGGATGCTCTCCAGGATGAGACTCCTACTACCTGGGACTTCCTCCCCTTCACCTTTGCTCATTCTAGCCACACTTGCTCCCTTAATGGTCCTCAAGATTCCAGACACAGTCTTGTGTGGGGCTTTTTTCCTGGCCATTCTCTCATCCTTGAAGGCCCTCAGCTCAGCTAGTCCCATGGCCTATTCCCTCATCTTTTTCAAATCTTTGCTGGAATTTCACCTTCTCATGAGGTCTACCATGGCTACCCTATTTAAAATTGCAAACCCCATTCCTTTCTTCTATAGTCTACATCATATTATTCTGCATTTTTCATATCAGCTACATTTCTCTAACATATGGTATACATATTTACTATCTTTACTGTTCTTTGTGTATCTTTCTTTGCTCCATGGCAGCTCCATGAAGGCAAAGATTTTAATCTTTTTTTTAACCAATACATCCCAGCACCTAGAACAGTGCCTAGTACCTAATCGATATTCGATAAACATTTGTTGAATATAAGCTTAAATAAAGAGATGGAGTTTCACCCAGTTCTGACGACACTGTTCGAGTGCTGGATCCCTTGTGCCTGAAGTAAGACCAAATCTAGACCTTACAGTTTCACAGGTCAATAAATTCCTTTTTGCTAATTTACTTAAGAAAAACTGTTTATTTGACTAAATCAGTCAGAACTGGGTTTTTGTTATTTGCATGAAAAGAGCCCTGGCCTCCATAGGGAGCTAATATAGATTGAGAAATCATGGACGACCTTCCTAAAGAAGTGGCATATAAGCCGACTCTTGAAGAATGAGTAGGAACTGGTCAAACCGAGATCAGGGAAAGGAATGGGCAGCGCAGGGAGAGTATTCCAGGATGGTAAGTGATGGGAGCCCCAAGGCAGGCAGGAAATAAAAGCTGTCTGTTGAGACTGAAATATGATGAATGCTGTGGACAACGGCATGTGATGAAGCCAAGATGTGGACTGAGGCCAGATCACAGGGGCCTTGGAAGGGTCGGGGAGAGTTTTTGATGATTTTTGAGAACAATGGAAAGCTGTTTATGGGTTTTAAGCAGGAAAGTGACATGATCTAGCATATTTTTCTAACAGTTTGCTTTGAGTATTGCACAGTTAATGGACTGTGGTGTGTGTGTGTGTGTGTGTGTGTGTGTGTGTGTGTGTGTGTGCGCACATGTTGTGGGGGGAATATTGTGAGAGTGGGGGAGATGAGGGATCCAGATGGAAAATGATAGTTGTTTAGACATGAGTAGTGGCAATAGAAAAGTAGATGAAATTGAGATCTATTTTGGAGACATAATCAACAGGATTTGGTGACAGATTGGCTGTGGGGGTGAGACAGAGGAGGCAACAAGAATAACTCCTAAGTTTTTGGCTTGAGCAATGCAAGGGATGCAAGTGCTGTTTGCGGAGGTGTGGAAGACTGGTGTAGGAGCAGACTGAGGAAGAAGGCCATAGTCAGAGGCAGCTCGGCCTGCTCTAAGATGCTTCTTGGCAGAGTATGGGCGACATTTTATACCATAGTTAGGCATTGATATATCTTGAATATGTTGGACAAGCAATTTATTGTGGCATATTAAAATTTCTTTTTGGTGAGGGAAAAGTAAGGACAGCACTATATTTGCTCTATTTTCCTCTGCAGATAATGTAGTTGTAGCAAATTCTCTCAATGTGAGAACATGGCCCCAGCTAACAGCGAGCTGTGCCACGTGGGATCATCGTGTTGAGGGCAGCAATTACCCTTGGAGGTGTATTCAGGGAGTGGTTTGAGTACTCCTTTGCTGGGGAGGTTAAAGAAAGGCCTCTGGTATGACATGGGAATTGGAGTAGATAGTCTTTGTGGTCCTTCCAATTTTGGGGTTCTGCGATTTAGCCAATGAGAAAGATAACAGAAAGCTGAAGCTGGAAAGGGTAGAGGAGAACGCTGGGATGAAAAATATTACTAAGTGATTTCTGAGAATTCATTCATGTCCTCAAAGTAAGGAATTTATTTCTTCAGGCAACCTGGATTTTTGAGTCACCTCTGTAGGCTTATTGTCTTCCTAGCATCAAAATGTGAATACACAAATGAGGGTTAAAGTTTTGCAGTAGTATAACATCTTTGGAGTCTAAATTAAGGATGAGGGCAAGGAAGAATATGAAGTTTGGAGTTTAAAAGTGGGAGTTGTAAAGACAGACAGACTGAAATTTGAATACCTACTCTGTGATGTGCCAGCTGTGTGATCTTTAACAAATAGCATAACCTCTCTGTGCCTTATTTTTCCCTTATGTAAAGCAGAGGACTTTATAGTTTCTGTCCCATAGGAGTGTTGTGAGGACCAACTGAAATCATGGATCTTGGCATAGAGTAAGTGTTCAATAAATGTTAGCCTGTGATTACATGGAGCGTGTATGAGCTATTTTATAAACATAGAAAATATAGAAAAGTTTGGAAAAAGTATTTTCATCATTTAGAGAGGAAAAAAGTAATGTTTAAAACCCCTTTTCTATATATTTTTGTTGTTGTTGTTCTGTATCTTGGTATTAGATAGTTCTGATTGTGTTGAATTTTGTTGCTGTCTTAGTCTATTTGGGCTGCTATAACAAAATACCATAGACTGTGGTTTAAACAACAGACATTTATTTCTCACAGTTCTGGAAAGGACTTGAAAGTAATTCATTTATGTCTAGGACTTAGCACAGGTCCTAGTTCGAAGAAGACTCCTAATAAAGACATTCTGAATGAATGACTAGATGGATGGATGGATGGTTGGATGAATGAATGAATGAATGAATGAATTCAAATAATTATGAAGAGAGAGAAAACTGCCATATCTGTCATTTTAATAGAATTTCCATTCTCTTTCTATGTCCTGAGCAGCAAGAATGATTGGAAGTCATACAACAGTAACTAAAATAATAATAAAGGCCTAACAGAATTCAGTAAAGCAGATGCATACTGTTGGTTTCCCAGGGGCTGAGGAAATTAGAAGTCATATTTGAGTCGTGTACAGGATATAACGGCCATCTCCAGGGCTTTGTTTACCAGCCTGGCTGTGGTATAAAGTTTTTGTCTTGATCTTTGCGAGCAGTAATATGAGGAAACCATCAGAAGTATCAAGAGAAAACAAGCAACTTATCAACATAATTATAATTGCTTTAGCTTGTAAGTTAAAAGAAATTAAACATGTTATTATCAATATGGACAACAGTTCCATAGGAGCAAGGGTACAGGGCATGTTAGAAACCTGCCTCATTCCTAATCATTTACCCTACTGAAGGTTAGAGCTGAAAGGGAGCTTGGGGTTTCTCTGAGGTGCCAGGCTATTGGTTCTAACCAGTTGAATCAAAGAAGGAGATCAAAATATTATATCTGGATTAGAGAAAGTAGCCTCAACCTGTGGCCAAATTGGTTTCTTCTTTCTGCCTGTCTAGTCCCAGGCAAGACCAGTGAGATGATCAGCCCTTACCCCCAAGGAACAACCACTCACCTCAGAAGGCAGAAGGAGGAGAATGCTCACAGGTCACAAAATGGGGAAAAAAGGGCAGGCCACGCAGGAATAGCAATCTGGAATACCCTAACTCTCAACAGTACAGAACTGTAGATTAATGGAGGTTAAACTATTGACAACCAACCAACCATTAATAATTTAGTGAGGAGTAGACCAGAAATTTTATTCTAGAAGAATGTTCTGGTTATCCACTGCTGCTTAATGACACCAAAATGGAGTGGCTAACGCAGCACTATAGTATTTTCTCTTATAGTTCTGTCTTTTGGCAGGCTTAGCTGGGTGTTTTTGCTCAGGACCTTTCAGGTGGTTATCATTGGAGTTGATAGCTGGCACTGGAGTCATCTGAAGACTTCTTCACTCATGTCTGACAGGGGCTGGGATGACTGATCCAGCTGGGGACTGGCTGAGCATCTCTTCTCCCATGTCTTCTCGCCTTTTCTAGCTTAGGTTTCCTCATGGCATGGAAGATGTAGAGTAATCATATACTTACTTGGCAGATGGCTTCCCCCACTGTAAGCTTTCCAAGAGGCCCAGGTGAAACCTGAAAGGTTTCTTAGGACCTCACTTTGCAATTCCTAGAACATGACTTCTAGTATATTCTATGGTCAAGAAAGTGACTAAGCCCAGCTGATATTCAAAGGGAAGAGAATTAGACCCGACCTCTCAGTGAAAGGAACAGCAAAAGATTTGTGGCCATCTTTAATTTACTTCACAGAGATTCCTTCATGGAAACATGAGGACGGGGAGATAGTAGTTAATAATTATTGAAATACTTTATGTCAAGGGCACAAATTTCACTGCTGATTCTTGCACAGATCCTACAAGGTATTGGTGTTATTATCCTCATTTTACTAGTGAGGAAGCTGAGGCCCAGAGATTAGTGACTTGCTAGTCAATATATGGCAGAATTAAAAATCAAACTCGATTATTCCTGAATCCAAAGTTTTTGTTCTTTCTGCTACACTACACTATCGTTCATCTATGATGACTCTCATTTTATGGAGGAGAAAATTGAGGGCAACTTAAATGCCTGTGAACAGGTCAATTTTAAAATAATCACTTTTATGACAGTTCCACTGGCCCAATATTTGCTCTTGTTTAATATTTAATGAGTTGGTATTGAGCAAAACCCATACTCTACTTTTTGGAATGCACTATAAGGTGGAGAAGACTGCTTTCAAGCAAGAGTGTATCAAGAGGGCTTTTCCCACAGCAGAACCAAGGAGAAGAGCCCATCATGTACCACATTGCTGTAGGATGGGATTTCACTATGTTCCTAGAGTTTCCACTTAGAACCATAAGTCTCCATCCTAGAAACAAATTCAAAGTCCTTGTGTTTAATAAAATTTTACATCAGTGGTTCTTAACTCTACAATACTCACTTTTTATAATAAACAATTTAAAAACCTCTTTAAAAATCCTGAAATGGAAATCATACCACTGACCCATAAAGCTCAAAAACAACCATAAAGGAGAAATAAAAGGAAGATATCTATAATACAAGGATACGTATTTTAATAAGTAGATGCTTGAACACATCTGCTTTATAAGATGCACACTATAAGTGGTTCTCAAACTGATTAAGGACAGTTTTTTTTTTAAATTATCTAATACAGATTGGTACTTTTGTAAAATATAATAAAACTGTTGCTATAATGTTCAATTGCTATAAAGATTACCAAAAGGTGACTCTCACATTGTGTACATAACCAACAAAGGATTGGTAACAGTTTGTAGAAGAGCTCTCCTCTGTGGATCTCATTTTCAGTAGCACTGCATTAGATCAATTAATGTTCACAACAACTCTATCAGGTAGGTATTGTTCAGGGTCCCCATTTTACAAGTGAGGAGATTGAGGTACTAAGGGGTTAAGTAATCTATCCAGAGCTCAGATTCAGACCCAGGTATTTTGACACATGGCCAGTGCAAGACACTACCATCCTGGCTATTACAGATATGGAATAGGATTTAGTACCCCTGGGGCATGCACAATCTATTGGAAAAAACAAACAGATAACAGGTTAGTTATTTTTTATCTTAATAAAATTTTTACCATCAAGTAAAAATTTAGGGCCAAAACTATGACCTTAGTGAAATTGCCTTTGGCTCCAAAATCCTTCTTCAGTCAGCTTTTTAGGAATTCTTGTTTTACCTCAATATGAACAGCACAAACCTCAGAACCATCCAAATCTCCAGTTCTTCATTCTGACTCTTAACCAACCCTCATTTTGGAAAGGCCTGGGGGATGGCAGAAATGACGCTTCTCATTCCTGAGTTTAACATCTTTTAGAGCAACATTTGTGCCCCTCCTGAAGAAGTGTGGAGGGGACATGACAAGAAATTAATTGGTGCATCTGTTCTCCTGTCTGTTCGTGAGCAGCCTGTGATCACAAACAACTCATTTAGGGGCACGTCCATCTCTCCTCAAGAGGTACCACCCCCACACCATTTGTGGACCACACACTCTGGTGTGTGAATCACCTCCTAGAATGAGTGACTGTTGACTCAAGGCTTTGGAGAGTTTCCTATTGAAACAACAGTTGCCCTACAGCCTTGGAAATAGAGAAAAATAACTTTTGTTGAAGAAAATGAACACCATCCCTTTGTCAATGGAGAGGCTGTTACCGCTGGAAATGGGCCTCGCTACCCATCAGCAGCAGCATCCAATTTTCTGTGGTTCTCGAGGCCCAGACCTACCACAACTCATGGGAGCTTCCTAAGTCTTTCCAGCAGTGCAACTCCAGGGCTCTGAGAGTTAATGATTTAGGAGAGACATTTTTTGAGCACTTACTATATGCCAGGCACTATAAAAAATAATCTGCATATACTACCTTATTTCATTTTCAAAACAAACAATAAGATGAAGCATATGCTATTATGATTTCCATTTTATAATTGATTTAAAGTGAGGAACAGAGTGGTTAAGAACTTGTTAAAAGTCAGAAAACTGGAAAGTGGAAGAACCGAGGCTTATGGGCTTCAGAATGCTTGCTTTCAAGTGCTTAGCAAACATTTATTGTCAGGGAGGGGCCTCATTACCCATGGGGACATTCTTCGACACTGATTGAACACAAGCTTTGGCCTAGTTAGGCTAGACTCATGCAAAGAGCAAGTTGTCACACCTGGTCTCAGGTCTTTGACCTTTCATAGCATCAGTATTTTCATCTGGTGATGGGATCTGATGTCTCCTTACAGAGTCTGGGGAAAGAGCCAAGGAGATAATATATGAAAAGTACCTTATATAAGTCTAGCCTGTGGTAGATACCCAACACATGTTATTCACCCATTTTTCCCCAAGACACACATGAAGAACACAAAGAACATATAGTTGTATGGCAAGAGAGACATGTAATGAACACTCATAAAGCAATTGGAACTCTAATGGAAACATATTAGATTTTAGAATACTTCAAATGAAAATTGTGATGAGATTGTACATTTTATGTGTCATATCTAACTTAGTACTAATAATCCTATGAATTAGGTATTATTTTGCTCACTTAATAGGTAAGGGCATTCTGTATGCATGGTACTAAGGAAGGAAACTCATTCTGTGAAAGGTAAAGTTTTTGGAGGCATAATTCTAGACAGTTTGTTGAGCAGCTACTGTATATCAACATTCTATTGATGTTTCACAGTAGGAATTATTATTCACAATTTACAATGAGAAAATTAAGAGAGTTTAAGAAACTTGTCTAAAGACTGAAATCCAATGTGTCTCAAAAATTATTTTGTAGTAAAAAATGATTTTATTGATGCTGAGTTTTCAGTATGAAAGTCAAGATGAATATAAACAGGTTTGGTGTCATCTTGAAGTTTGTTTCATGGTTCCCATAATTCCCTGCCCTTTTCATACATTTTATTTTGTTTGGGCCTCCAAATGTGTAATGACAAAAGCACAATTCAAGTATTTCTGGGTTTCTTCTGGAAAACAGGTTTGAGAGTGAAGGTGGCAGCTGAATACATCTGTGAACTCGAAGGCCAAGAGGGTGACGATGGCTAAAAAGAAGCAGAAGCCACATTTGGTGGGTTGACCAGATCGACTTAGCCACAAAGGTGATGGTGTGGGTTGGATGGAAGTATGAGGGATTCCACACTTTCAGCTGATTCCTCACAACTTTGCCATGAATTCCTCACTGATCTCTGAATAATAGTGTGAATAATGAGAGTTTTCAAGTTTTCTGAGCCTCACCGCCCAGCTTTGGTCAACCCAAAGTATGGACTCGTGTACACAAGGTTGTATAAGCTTCACGAACATGTTTGACCCAGACAAAAGCCAGGAAGTGTATAGAGTTAAAGTTCTGGTGCATCCAGTATGTATTTGAGATTTTATGCCATCAGATATGTTTGCTATCCAACCTTTGATCATGTTTCCATGTGAACAGCAATTTGAGATACCAAGGAAAGCCAAACGTGAGGCTTGGTGCTACTACCAGAGTGAATTGCCTGCAGAAATATGGTTCATATCCATGGAAGACAATGGCTAGATTTGGTAAAATAATTTTTCTTTCTTGTTTTACATATCATCTAATAAACCAAAAGTTTATGAGAAAAGACTCTTGAGACATTCTCCCACTGTATGTGTGAGAGCCTGCATTTGAACCCACGTCTATATGACTCTAAATACCTATGTTTTTCTAATACAGCTACACTCTTCTCTGACAATATGATATTTATGTTGAGTTGCAATAAGTGAGTAGACATTTTCCAGGTGGATTAAGAGGCAAAAAGAATTATAAATAGAGGAAACATAGCTTTGAACATAACATGAACAAAGCTTTGAATTGTAAGCTGAAGTGCTTAGGTAATGTAAGGTTATGCAGATAATATAAGGGAAGATTTGCCATAAGAAGTGTTTGAATGCATTGACATATTTAACTTGTCATTTATTCATTCATTTGATAATTCAGCTGATATTTATTGTTTGCCTCTTATATGCCAAGTAACATGTCAAATGAGAATCACAAATTACTAGAAATCTATCAGAATATCACTGTTCCGTATTCCTAGAACTTCCTCTTTTCCTTGAAAGCAAACAAGTCTACAAAATTTTGAATCATTGGCAAACTTGCAGCAAAAGTCCTTGTAGCTGGCCTTTGAGAGAAAAAACTATAAACATTTACAATAGATTATGAAGCAAGCACAAGGGAAAGATAAGCAGAAAGAAATCACAGTATCTTTGGACTGGGAAGGAGTTTTGGCTGTCATATGGTTCAACCTGTTTATTCTTCTAAAGTCCGGAGGTGAAAATGACCTGCACAAGCTCTTACGGTTACCTGTATTGTCTCCTTTCTTTTTATACTCAATGCCAGGGTCTTACTTCAGTGTCTCATTATTTTTAACCTTTATTGTTATACTATTATCACTATTATTATACTAGTCTTCTAACAGATCTCCCTGCCTCCATCCTTGCCTCCTTTTTTCACTCTCTACACAGTAGCACAAAGATCATTTAGAAAAATGACTGCAGTATTTTGCTTTGTTCCTCAAAACTATTCAGTGTTTCCAGATTGCCTTGTGCTGTGCTTTTCAAACTGTGGTTTGTGACCGAGTCCAGACAGTACTCAAAACCATAGAGTAAACATACCATCACTCTAGGATGTTCATTTTACTTGATGGCTAGTAAATAAAAATATCATTTTACATTAAAACAAATGGATATATTATAGATCAAAATGAAAAATTGGGGCAACTTTAAAAAGATTTCAAAGAATTTTCTTACTGTAGTAGTTGCTGTCAGAACCTGTGGGAGTATCAGTTTATTCTTTTCTGTCGATAGAGATGTTTCAGTGGGAAAAGTCTATACTGTTCTAGACCACAGGATAAATTCCAAGTATCCTATCCTCGATTTACGCTTGGCTTGTCACCCTCTTTTCTTTAATGGTTCCCTTGAAACTTGACTCACCAACACCATTTAAAATAATAGCTACTGCAGCCTTCAGGATTCAGTCAAAAAACAAAAAGCACTGTAGTTACCTCAAATGAAAATGAATTTTAAACAGGAAATTAGATGCTTACAAAGCTGTTAGAAGATGCAGGAGAACAAAGGTTAAGGAAACTACTGCCAGTGTTCAGGAAAGCAGGAAGTGGAGGAATTACAGGAAACTACCACTAATAATTTAGGCTGTCTGCAGTGGCAAAATGGGTGATTTAAGAGGATGCCTGGAAGTTGCAGACACTGAAAAAAACCTTATGACAACCACCTGCCAAAGACCAAAACAAAGGCTTTTGCTTCTCTTCTATCTCTCAAATACTGCACATATGCCTCTACCCCTGACTCTGTGTTTTGTGCTGATATGTGACCTTCCCCAAATCTATATGCTGAAGTCCTAAACCCAGTACCACTTGGCTGTGTTTGGAGATGGGGGCTTTTAAAGAGGTCATTAAGGTAAAATGAGGTTACATGGTGGGACTTAATACAATATGAGTGGAGTCCTTTTATAAGAAGGTATTAGATCACAGATACACATGGAGGGAAGACTAGGTGAAGGTGCAAGGAGAAGATGGCCACCCAAAAGCCAAGGAGAGAGGCCTCAGAAGAAATCAGCCCTGCCAATGCCTTGATCTTGAACTTCTAGCCTCCAGAACTGTGAGAAAATCAATTTCTTTGAAAATCAATCTATTTTTTAAGCTACCCTGTCCATAGTACTTGTTATGGCAGCCCTAATAAAATAACACAGTCTGGGAATAGGGATTTTATATGACATAGTGGCTAGGCTTCTAATACCCTTTTTATGAAGGAGAATGCAGAAAAACGGCTCCAAATTGCCAAGAGAAAGTCTGGCACAGCTTGCCTCTATTGGGTGCATGTTGAGGACCAGGCACGACACTAAATACTTTGCACATGCTTTTAAATGAATCCTCATACCTACCAATTTAATGTAGTACTCACAGCCATACTATGATATAAGTAGGAAAAGGGGACTTGGAGAAGTTACTTTCCCAAGGTCACCTAGATAGTCACTAGTAGCGGGAACCTGGATCTGACCTCTCAGGAGGAATTCTCAGTCACTACACTGCCTAGTTGCATAGGCACTTTCTATGTTGGTTGCCGGGAAATCTATTGATTTTTAAATCTATGTCACTTCCTCCACTCCTTTTTACTGGCTCTCCTACTACTTATCCAATGCCAACCTGCCCCATAAAGCACACTATTTTCTCCTTTATTTTCCCAGACCCATATCCTGTATGAACTTCTACCACAGTACCAAAATTTGGAACTAGTCAATAATAGGAGAATGAATAAGTAAACTTCAGTGTATTTACTCAGTATAACAACAACAACAACAACAACAACAACAATAATAACAATAATACTAATAATGGTAATAATAATGTATTACTACTAATAATATATACATTATTATTATTATTATTATTGTTATGAAAAACTCAACATAATCTAAAAAAAATTTTGAATAATCCTAAGTGAAAAAGCAGAATTTGGTGTGATCATATGTACTTAAAAATAAAAATATCAAACAAGGAAAATAAAAAGAAATACATTTAGCTGTGGTTATGTTTGGGGGATTCCCCCTCTCCCACTCTTGTTGCTTATATTTTGCTTCAGAATTAGCTACAATTAAAAATGAATTTGTTTTTTAATAGGCTTTTGAATATATGTCCTGTAATAAAGATTTTTGCTGCCAATCCCCTTATGTTCTGTTCAGAATTCTCTGTGACCAGAGGAGAAAGGGCCACAGTATTTTACTGAAGCACTGAGAAGATGAAGACTTAGAAAAGGAAGCCAAAGAACAAAGGGTTTTAGGTCCTTGTTTTCCTCCTCTACCCCAGAGCACAGTGTAAGTGGCAGTTCCTGAGGGCCTGCCCAGAACACAAATCCATGGTGCCTTAGGCTTGAAGCGAACTAAGGTGGCCAAACCCTGCCCCAACATAACCCTAGCTTAAATCCCATTTAAAATCTTATAGTAGTCCTCTAGACTTCTCTTGTATGAGCCTAGTAGTAAGGAGTTCACACATTTGAATCAGCCTACCCATCTCTGCTTTCACCATTTGAAGAGTTCTGCACAAATCTATTCCTTTGCTGGCCTTAGTCCTGCTGTGTGAACTTACCTAGAACAAAGCTAATTCTCCAAATGACATCCTCCACTACTCTTTGATCATATGGCTCCTCTCTAGATTCAGGTTCATGAGACCAGAGACTATGTCTGTTTTGCTCCCGCTGTATCTTCAGCACATGACACACAACAAGCACTCAGTAAATATACAATGAAAGAACAAGTGAATGACTGAATGAATAAGCGTGCTCCTTGACTCTTGTCTTCTCCAGTCCAAATATCCCCAGTTCCTTCAACAAGTCTTCTCTGATGTAGTTCCTGGACCTCTCACCACTTTCTTTTGGGTATTATCCAACATGGTAGTATTCCTATTCAAAAAGAGAGCTCAGGAATCTACACAATAGTCCTAGGATGGTGTGAGTGGTGCACAATGCACAGAAATCATAGCCTCCCTCATTTAGAATAATCGATCTTGTATGATATAACTCAAGATCTTAATAGCCTGACAAAGCCACTTATGTTAAAAAAAAATCTAGGCTATGTTTTTAGGGGTTGGGACCACAGTTATAAATCCCAGGAGCACTATGATCCGTATTTTGACCATTCAAGACATTATACAATGTAGTGGAAAAGGCACAGGACTAGGAGTTACAAGTCCTGGGCTCTGATCATCGCAGTGGTTGTAGCAAACACTGGGTACCAGCCTCACTTCAGGCCAAGTATTGTGTTAAGTGCCTCACACATGTATTTGTATTTAATCTTTGTTGCAAACACAGATATTATTTTTATCCATGTTTTACAAATAGGGAAATTGAGGCTTAGAGAGGTTAAGCAACTTGTTTAAGCTTTCTCTGTCATCTAATTGCCAAGGAATCTCAGGCTGGTTACTCAGACTCTCTGTGCTTCGTTTTCCTTATCTGTTGAGTGGAGATAATAATATCTGCCTTGCAGAGTTATTGGGAGGATTTATTAAAACTATTAAACTATTAAAACCTATAAATTTGCAATATATTAGTATAAAAGCTCTGATTTTCCAGAACACAGTCTGGAGACCTAGACTTCAATTTCCTCTCCTTGTCTGTGCATTCCAGATTGCTGTCAGTTGATGTAACAAATGTTTTCTTCCTTTCTTTAATCCCGGACCTTTTTTGTAAATTAAAAGTAATTACTCCCAAATGGATACATGAAAGCTCAATTTCTGCCTAACATACATTAAACCATCCATAAATATGCATTTAGATTTTATTTATTATTCTTCATTAAATCTATTTCAAGTGAAAACAAACAAGTCCACTTCTAAGTATTCAATGATCTCAGCTCCAAAGGCGTCATTCTGCATTACTCTTCCAGCAGAGGGCACTGTTTCTCTATATAGTGTGTGGTCCTCTTTCAACAAGGATCCTCAGATTTTGGAGGGGTTACAATTTCCCAGGGATCTCAGTAGTAAATGCATACCAAAGCAGTAAGAATTAATAATAGGGAAGATGCCATTTGGGTTTATCTCCCTAAGAGAATTTTCAGTTAGTACAGAAATGCCAATTTTTATGTCCCACGGTATTGAGTCAGGTCCCCTTATTTAGAAATTACAAAATGTGACAAGAGCTTTGTAGACCATTAGCCCACAGGTCTCAAAGAATCAGTCTGTGGGCCAGTTTCAGTCCACATTCAGCCTACTTTTGCCTGCACAATTGTTGTTGTTGTTTTATTATTACTATTACTATTAGACTAATGTTAGATTAAACAAGAGATTACACATGAAACAAAAATTTCTTAGCATTTCTTTAAAAACGAATCAGAAGATCTCACAACACTGAGCCCACATGCCACAATAATGACAATTGGCTGGAGTTCAATAGATTCTGGTCTCTTAGGTTAGAGCATATGCTTGCCCCTTCCCCACGATTCCCATCCAGCTTGACCCATTGGTGTACATCATCTACTTCAACTCAAAAGTACTTCAGTTTGTGACCTGCAGATTTGAGTTCAACTTCTTCAAGTTACAGATGAGGAAAACAGAGCCCAGGAATAGGAAGGGGCTTGCTCAAGGTCACACCACAAGTGAGACTCTGAGACCAGGCTAGATTCCAGGCATCCCAGCTCACAGGGTTATAGGGTTTTGCAAAAATAAAATTTGGTCCTGACTCCTGCCCTGTGACTTAGTCCTCCTCTCTCTCGGGAAGCTGATGTTCCCCACCAGGTGGGAGGGACCATAGGGAGGTCCCAGATAGAATAAGATGTCAGGAGGACAGAGAGAGAGATGAGAGGTCTAGTTTTACTTCTCAGACTCCTGCTTTCTTCTGCAGATAAACAAGACTTGAAGAGCACGGAGTCAGAGAGACTAGGTTCCTTAAAATTTCTGGAGCTTTGTTTCTTCATCTGCAAAGTGGAAGCACTATTTCTTTGTGGAGGTTGTATGAAAATTATTCATTCTGTGAGTAAAGCACCTGTGACAGATTCAATTATTGACTGCCTACTAGATGTCAAGTGCTGAAGGCACAGCTACGCCTGGAACATAGGGAGTCCTCAGTAAATGGCAGCAATTATTGAGGAGAAACAGGAGAGACAGGATCTTTGTTAACCAGTTTAGACTCTATGCCTTTGGCCCCAACCTTGCCACTTACCAATAGCTCTCTTTCTAAACCAGTAGTTTTCACCTTGTCTGCACATTAACATATCCTGGGGGTGTTTTATAAGTCTTAATTCCCAGGCTACCTCCCAGACCAAGTCAATCAGAATCTTTAGCGATGGGGTCCAGTCATCAGTGCTGTTTAGAGCGACCCATGTCACTTCATTGTGCAGCACAGATGAGAACTACTGTCCAGATCCTCTCTTTATCCTGCCACAGCCCCAAGACTCTTCCTTACCTGAGAACCACTCTAAGAATGCACTTCCCTTCTTATAGCCCTATCCCTGCTCTTGAACTCTGGACAGATTACTTAAACCCCCCTGAGCCTCAGTTTTCTTATCAGGACAACAGGGTGTAGGGGAGATAGTTAGTAGCCTACCACCATCTATTACCTCCTTTTACTTTCCAAGCAGAAGGCTGATTTTGGAAGCTGACCAGCTGCAGGAATAGGCATGGTTGGTCCAGGGGTTATTCAATCACTCTCTTTTTGCCAGTGATTGGTTTAGAAATGAGACTGTGGACCTAACTTTGTTAAATAAGATGTGAGAGGAGGCTTTCAGGGAAAGTTTTCTTGCTCCTGTGAAAGAACAAGATGGGCACTGTGTGTCTCAGGGATGTAAAGTGCAGCATAAAGAGTATAGGTCAATAATATTGTGTGTATGGTGTCAGATGGGTACTAGATTTATCAGGATGATCACTTGATAAGGTATATACATGTGCAATCACTATGTTGTGCACCTGAAACTAATATAATATTGTATGTTAAATATAATTTAAAAAAACTCAGAAAAAAAAAAAGATGTCATGTTCAGCTGGAGGAGGGTGACCTGAAGAAGAGAGATCAAAGTGATGGACCAGCGGATATGGGAATGCTGGAGGGTTTGTTTCAAATTTTTTGTCGCCTCTAGATGGGAGAAGTTATTAGGTATTTTCTATCAACATATTATTTTTTAAAAAATAAAAGAGTTATTAAAATATAACCAAGTGAAAAAAATAAAAGAAAAAGAAAGGCACTTGATTTGACACTTGGAACTGCTGCTGCCATCTCGTGACCAAGACTGAGGATGAAGGCAGCACAGGTATACCATTTAAAGATAAATTTTGGTTAACTGGAGTTTTTAGAAAACTAAGTTACAAGGATGATGAGTAGAAAACTAACAATACTGAGTCCTTATCATGTTCCAGACCTTCTATTAACTCCAGTCTAATATGCACTGGCTCATGTAATTCTGACAGTTGTGGTCTGGCATTATAGAGCACTCAGCCTATGGAGTTAGATCTGTTGAATTTACTTTTAGCTTAAACATTTAGGCAAATGCTTTAAATTCTCTAATCTCAATTTTCTTATCTGTGAAATGGAAATAACAGAATCTACACACTATGGGATTGTTGGAAAGGTTAAATGAAATAATGCATGGAAATAATCCAGCACATTAGGACTCTACAAAAGCCAGGCATTACATATTTTTTAAATCAACTCTGTAAAACAGGTTATTATTGTTGTTATAATCATCCATTTCTTACATATGAATAAAATTAGAATCATGAAGCCCATTGACTTGCCTAAGATCCCTCAGTGTAAAAAGTGGTAGAGCTGGGGTTTAAACATAAGAATTCTTACTCCTAATCTACTGCTTGTGCTTTTCCTCTCCTCTCCTGCTCGCTGTGCACAGCTGAGGACATCTCACTATTCTCCTGCAGTGAGTAGTGCCTGGGGAGTTCTTATACAAACACAGGTTTGCAAGCAAACCAAGTGAAACAGAGAAGCCAAACCAGGCAATGATATGGCTGAATAGCTGTGAAAGTTGAGGAACCCCTTAGAGCAGGACACTTATTAGGTTTGCAAATAACAAAGGATCATACATAATAAGGTCACAGACTCTCAAGGTTCGAAGATTTCTTTGGAGATCATATAACTCAATTCCACCTCCGGCTGGAATTCCTACTTGCCTACCCATTGAGATATGGGGCTTCCTACTTTCCGGAGTAGGGCATTTCTAAATCTTAAAAAGTTCCACCGCTTGTCGAGATGACAATCACCTTCTTTGAACTTCTACCCATTGGTTATAAATGTAGTATTCAAGGAAAGAGAGAACAATTCTCATTCTTTTGCTTCATGGAAGACAGGCCTTTGGAAATATGGTAATGATGCCTTATTTCATCCCTGAGTCTTTTTCTTCTCTCTTCTAAGCTACTCCTTCCCCCAGCTTTCTCCACTGATCCTCAAATAATAGAGTTTCCAGTTCCACCACTATCTTGAGCCCTCTTTTGATATAAGGAGCCAGAAGTGATGTCAACACTTAGGGAAGGATTTTCTAATAATCAGAGCTATTCAGTAAAGCATCAGTAGTCAATCTGAAACATTAAGGCTTGTATGTAAATTGTATCTAAAAAAAAAATAATTAGAGGGAGGAAAATTATTACCTAATAGTAGGCTTTTGCTGTTTTTGTTTGTCCAACATCCATTCTATCTCCTCTGGGGCTAGGATTAAAATTCACTTGGGAAGTGATCAAGATCCTTTGGGAAAAATCTGGCTCAGACAGTTAGCAAGGTGCCCTACTCTCCCTTTGCCTTGAGCAGAAATACAGCCCTCTCTGGGTTGACCAGAACTTCCCTTCCTGACTGGTCACGTGAATGGTTTGAGTTTGCTGGTTGTCATGGGAGCTCCTGCAAAATCCTTGGAGCAGCTTGCTTCCTCTTGTCTTTCTATGCCTAGCTACCAGCTTTTCTTTTGAAACTTTGCATTCCTTCATAGTCTCCCGGCATATTCCTTTTTAGTATGTGTTAACCAGATGCAGTTTCTGTTGCTTATAGGTAAAGACCTCTTGTTTAATTTTTAACAGAATAAAGGGAAAAATAACATTATGGAGTATTAATAAAAAAGTCTCAAGATATAGATAAGGAGAAAAATAAATATAGAATTTATATTATTTTACTTATTGTATATACTATATTTATTCTATATTATATATGTATAATGAATATATTTTACTTCAGTGTTTTTTAAAATTTGGAAAATATAGAAAATCTTATATTACATATTACATATATAAAATTATTGCTTAATTGCCAAAAGTGTGAATCGATGCCCCAGGGAGGGATTTATGCCATTCCACACTAGCCTACCTTCTTGATTACTTTTTGGTCTGTTTTTATGTCACTGTGAGTGTGGACCAGTGCTTATTTTCATAGCCAAATTAATTAATGAGAAAATCCTCAGACTTTCCATTTATCACGTCCAAACACCCACTTTTGATGAGTCAGTTGCCATTTGAACAACATAGGATAATTTTCAAATTAATTAAAACAGGACAACAATACAGTGCATTTCTTACTCTAACATCTCCAGGGAATTCTGACTTCATTAATCTTTGAACCACCACTCTCAGAGAAAGAACATCAATCATATCTCTCCAGTGAGGGAAGGACAGGACACAGAGAAAGTGAGTGGTTTGTTGGTTACAGAGAAGTGCTAGGGTTATTGCGACTATGTCCAGTTTGGAGTCTTTCTAATTTTCCCCCCATTGGACAATCGATAAGCCATATTTATATATTTAGAGGGTATCTGTTACGTGCTAATTGTTTTACGAGTATTTAGGAGAATGTGAAATACAAACAATTCTGGGATCTAGCTCTCATCCCCTTACAGTCCAAGCAGCGAGGAGATAAATATGTAAGGAAATCAGCACAGAGGTAATATTGTGATGTTCATTATGCATAAGCAGCTGCTGGTTTGTTCTGTGAACACAGCATAAAAACAAAGTTTTTAGCATTTGTACCTTTTCTCTACCTCTGCAAATAGTTTTAGTGTCTGCAATGCACAAGGCACTTTCACATATATCTCCTTTCTTAGTGCTCACAGCAACCCAGCAAAGGAGGCACTTTTATTTCCATCTGATAGATGAGGGTATGAAGGTCACCCAGCTCTCTCTTCTTTATCTCCATGCTCTTCCTGGTTCTTCTTGTGTACTACCATGGCCTAATCACCACAGTGGGCTTGTGTCCTGTGTCTCTTCTCTTGGCCCAGCTTTCTCTCCCTCTCCTGAACTTGAGAGTCACAGCCAAGTCACACTGGGCATCTCCACCTAGATGTCCTGGAGGCATGTGAAATTCGGAATACCTTAGACCAGAACCATCTCTTCTCCTCCTCCAAACCTATCCTGACTCTTTTGTTTCTAATCCCAGGAAACGGTGCCACCCACTGACACCTTAGCCAGAATCATGAGAATCAGCCTGGATGCCTCCCTTCCCTGCATACATACCCTTCTCCTATTCAGTTGGTCATCATTTTTACTTCCTACGTTTATTTCAAAACTGTCCCCTTTTCTCTGTCTTTCCTAGTGTGATTCTGGTACAGGCTCTCACCTTTTATCTGCTTCTTACTGCATTAGCCTGTCTCTTCTCCCCTACCTACCTCTCTTGTCCAAGCTACAGCCAATAGAATTTTTTACAAATGCAAATATGATTATGCTATTCACCTGGTTTAAAATTATTCAATGACTCCCCAGTGCCTTGGGTACAAAGAACAAACTTCTATCCATAGCATAAAGGTCCCTCAGATCTATTTTCAATTCACCTTCCACCTTCTTGCTTTTGCTCTATTTTTTATGCCTGGAGATTTTTGACTTCCTAACAGACTCCCATTCATCTGTCAAGGTCCAGTTCAGGTGCCATCGCTACTACAGGAAGCTTTCCCTGTCCCCTTAGATGAGGAAAAAAAAAAAATCTTGGAATGGAGGAGAGTGAGATTAGGGACTTATTTTCCTGACACCTTCCTTCATGGCCACCTTGGTCTGGCTATGACCCTCAACTGTCAGTCACTAGTCCTGATTTCTCAACACAACTCATTCCTTCTAGGTTTTTGTAGCCAATTCCCTCCCTTATTCTTTTGAAACTGGGGTGGTCAAAGCACCACTGCTACTAGCCCTGGGCACTTGCACAGCTCCTGAGAGTCCCCTATATTCCACCCACATTCTTTTAAACAAAGAATCCCTTTGCAAATAAATTCTCCTCGAGTTATCTTAATTAGAGTGTCCTATTTGCTTCTTATCAGGGCTCCATCTGATCCACGAATATTTTGCAAATAGAATCATTTCCCCATATTACCATTTCAAAGCTAGGTTACCTTCATTCCTGATTGATCTTTCCATTGGCTTTGGTTTGTAACTCTAACTTAAAGCTGGAGGTGCAACAGCTTTCATCTTATTTGTCAAGAGAATGAAAAAATAAAAACAAAAATCCACTACTTTTATTTCCAGTATATAGATCTCATCACAAGAATTGTAACAAATGATTTATGTTTCTATCTCTGTTAGACTGAGAGCTCCTTGAGGGCAGAATTGGGTCTTTTTTCACCATTTTTCCCCAAAGCATAGCACTGTGTCTGGAATATGTAGACACTCAGCAAATATTCAATTAATGAATAAGTCACCAGTAAGCACCTGATAAATATTCAAAGAATAAATGAATGGGGAAAGAGTCAGTGCCCCAGATTTGAAAACCTCAGGGATTACAGTTGTTAGCAAGTGAGCCCCTCTTTTTCTTTTGTCTCCATGCCAGGATACTGGAGTGTTATTTTGCCAGACTGGGGAATTTCCTGAAAGGAGTTAAAAATATCTTTCCTACCCAAAGCGCCTTTGGAACGCATTCTTGGAGAAAGTACACCACTAGAATAGAACCACGACCAAGCTCTCATCCCCATCTTCTCTCTCACCCCCTCATTGCACCCCTTCAGATCTGACAACTCTGTAGGAAACCAATTTGCTGCTAATCATAGGGAGTTTTATTTACTCTGTTGAAAGAATTGAAAAGCAGTCATTTTTATTAGTGCCACAGCTGGTTCTTCCATCACGGAAGAAATACAATTATCCATCTTCCTATGGCTGAATGCAGACAGCTTCAGCCTCATTATTCATTCTGGTAGGAAGCAGGCCTTTATAACGAGCAGGGTAAAAACGCACTGACCCTTTATTTGTAAATGGAACAAATCTTAGTTTCTGGAATGGCATCGTCACTGCTGCCATAGGAAAAAAAAAAGACTTTTTTTTTTATTACATAATAGGGTGCTATAGCTTTAGAGGCCTAGCTAAGGCAATCATTATAGTGTAGCAGAAATTGTGTAGGCTTTTGGATTCAGGCCAGTCTGGGTTCAAACCCTGGCTCTGCTTTTTATCAGCTGAGGATAGAGGGCTTATTAATTCTTCTGATCCTCCATTTTCTTATCTGTAAATTGGAAATAGTAATAGAACAGCTTTCCAGGGTGGTAGTAAGGATTTGAGACTAAATTCCTACATGTGGTGTACATGCAAGATGATCTGGCCCCTACCTAGCTCTCCAGCTTCATCTCCCACCCCCAAAGCTGACATCTCTGCTGTGGCCATTTGAACTATTTACTATTAGTTCCCCAGAACTTGCCATACTTCACCATGCTTCCCTAACCTTACACACATGTTCCCTCTGCCTGAATCACACAGCTTCACTTCCTTTTTTTTTTCTTTTTTCTTCTTTTTTTTTTTTTAATCCGGCAAGCTTCTTTTCTTAAAGGTAACTGCTCCTCTGTGAAGCCTTTCCCTCAGTTCTTCCTTTAGACAGACACAGCATTCCTTTGTGCCTCGCTATAGGATGTTGCCATACATTGCAATGGACTTCTCTGCTTATGAGTCTGTAAGCTCCTTAAAGAGCAAGAACCATGGGCTTTCACTTCTGTATGCCTTGTGCTGGCACAGTGCTAGGCAGAATCGATGGTCAATAAATTATTTATGGAATGAATGAATGAATGAATGAATGAAGACTTAGGTACAGCATCTGTTGCCCTGCATAGATGTGGCAGACACTGTCGAGTAGTTAGGTATTTGGCCAATAAGAAATTGGAGGAAGTTTGTGGGGGTATTTGTGTTCTTGTTTCTTGTCTTCAGGCATTCAAACTGGATCTTGGTAGAAAATATTGAACTCTAAAGATTGATTTGCCTCTACACAGCCTTCTCCCTTGGCATAATGAGCAAAATATGGCCTTTGGAGTCAGGCAAATAAGGATTTGAATTTAATTTTTATTACTTTGCTTCCTACAACAGAGACGATGTGGTATGATGGTTAAGAATACTCATCTGGAAGGTGGACAGCCTGGATTCGAGTACTAGCTCCATTTTTAAGTTGTTTGACCTTGGGCAAATAACCTAATCTTCCAGTGTCTTAGTTTTTCATCTCCAAAATCAAGCTAGTAATAGTACCTACCTTGGATAACCTTCTTAATTTCTCTGTAAAACATCAGGGCTAGACTGAATGGAATAAAAGATCCATTCCAAACTGAACTGTCTCTGGCCTAATAATTGCTAAGCATCTCCTTATAAATGTCAAATGCTAGTGTCAGCTCTGTATTTCGAAGCAACAGAAAACAAGTTATTTCAGTTTTAGGAGTAGAAATAAAGTGAATGGAGAAAAACCTGGATGGTCTGTAACTGCCATTCTGTTCTCTTTTCGTTACGTTGATCTCGTGCCTTTTAGAGCACTTTCCAGATTCTTCTAAATGTTAAAACTTAGGATGTTAGAATCAGGTAGAAGACTCAGATCCAGTTACAGTTACAGCATATACTAGTTGTAAGACCTTGAGAAGTTCATCAACATTCCTGAGCCTCAATTCTCTCATCTATAAAAGCGATGTTCCCAGGATTGTTGAGAAGATTAAGCGGAGTGTGTGAAGCTGCTTGACACACAGTAGATGCTTAATAAATGGTTGTATTATTATTATTTGTTTTATCTTTTAATTTGTCTAATGCACTGAACAATCAATGGAAGACCCTAGGAAATATTTACAAATTTCAGATTTGAGATTCGCAAGTATTGCAATGTATCTACCTCACCTCACTGCACCCTTGTGCTCCTGATGAAATACACGACTCTGTCCAGTCTTCTAGTTTGCTGAACAATTGCACAAGCAAGCGCATGAAGGTAGGTGGAACCAGGGTGTGTTTTCAGCAACAAGTATGGAGGAGAGCTGAGCAGGTGGTTTTGAGCAGGAGGCCCAGGGAGTGACAGCAGAGGGGGAGTGATGCTGAAACGATAATATTAGAGTACACAGAATAATTCACAGCTGCCAGGTCATGCAACTTGAGAATTGCTTGAGAACAGTCAACTCTTCCACGTTGTTGCTAAGAGACAGGGAGGTAGAGAGGTGTTCGTGCCTCAAATGAAAGGGAGAGGAAAAACAGGAACAGAGATTTTGGAAATGATTTTATGGACCCCCGTTTACTGAACACTAGTGACTTTGTAGACATTTCGTATTAAAGAAGTATGCGGTCAGTCTTTACTGTGTGTATGGTTCTAGGCTCTGGAGAGACAGTAGTGGATTAAGTTCCAGAACTCATGGAGGTTCTATTGGGTTCAGCTTTCTCCTTTACAGTTAGGGGACTACTGCAGATCCTCAGAAGGGAGCAATCTGCTTATGGTCTCAGGGCAACCTGCTGGCAGAGCTAATCTTAGAACCTGGACCTACTAAATCCTAGAATCGGACTTTTTCTGTCTACTACATTTACAAAAGAGATTTGTCTGCAGTTGATGTTAGCTGAGACTTTGGCACTTCAGCTAGATAAATAAAGGTCCTTACTAGAGAAATTTCTGGAAATGAGTCCACAAATAGATGTGTCTTTCATTTCAAGTGCCCCACTGAAAATTTTTATACTTATTCAGAGGCCTTGTCCTGCATTGTTAAACCCAGTTGAAGGAAATTGTCAAGTACAAATGGAGATAGTATGATTTGGGTATCTCATAACTGCTGAATATTAGCAAGACTTGGAAATCCAAAGATCTGGGTCCCAGGCCAGTTTCTGTTCCTTCCTATCCATGATCTTTACCTCTCTAGACCTTAGTTTTCCCACCTGTAAAATAAAAGAATGACCAGAATGATCTCAAAATTCTTTTCCAGCTCTAAATTTTATAACATATCTCCCAACAATGCCATGCACTAAAAATGGCCCAAAAGACCTAAACTGTAATTCCAGAAAGTTTGAGGATTGAGTCTTGAGTATTAACCACCCCTTTCTTTTGTCCTCCCCTAATCCTGGGGCAGGGTGCTGCTGTGGGGTATGTCCCATTGTGCCTAGTGAAGAGCCGTTTCAGTGTCCGTACCTCCCAAAATGTTTGTCCTCCTGGAAGGCAAGGTATGGTCAGGTCTTACTCACCTCTATATCTCTTCCCAGTGCCTAGCAACGTATCTGGCAATGATGGGCATTTCATCTACATTTGTAGAAGTGCCCTTAATTGGGAAGCAGCAGGTTTGGGAAGGGACGTCGACACAAGCTGCTGAAAAGGAGAAGCACTTCGAAAGTTTGCTGAGATAGAGACTTGGACTGAGATCACTGCTAATAAGTAACAGGGATGAAATTCAAACCCTGGACTGCCTGACTGCTGAACCAATGTTCTTAACCCCTTCATTATCCTTACACTCATTCACTCATTTATTCAAAATGGTAGTGTCAGTGTCACTTGATGGTACTTGTACAAACTCTGTTGTCAGCCTGTTTGGGTTCAAATCTCAACTCTGACACTTGTTAGCTGTGCAATTTTGAGCAGTAATTTTAACTTTTGTACACTCATGATTCCTCATTTGTACAGCAGGAATAATAATGATACCTCCTTCCAAGGATCTTTGAAGGAAAATATGTGAGATAATATATATAAAGTCTATAGTATAAAGCCTGGCATAAAACAAGTGCTTACTAAATGCTAAATGTTGCAGCTGCTGTTGTAAGTATTAGTATTAGTATTAGTATTAGTATTAGTATTAGTATTAGTATTAGTATTAGAAGCAGCAGCAGCAGCAGCAGCAGCAGCAGCAGCAGCAGCAGAAGTATCTGCCATACACTGGGCTAGGAGCTGGTAAATAAGCAGACACAGATTATGTTCTCATGGAATTCTATGCCTAGATTTCTGCGAGTCATTAGAGAAATCTAATTAGAGATGAGCCCCTGACTCACAAACTAGAGAGATCAGAGTGATCTTGGTGGGAGTAATATTGTATATTAACCCGATTGGTGGAGAAACCATCCGGGACTTCATGAAATGTCAGCAGAAAAGGAGGGAGACCCAGCAGCACTGCCCAGCTGCAAAATGGTAGGTGGTAAGAGGGTAATCTCTTATAAAATGATAAGCTCTTCTGTCTATTTCCATATCTATGAAGAAAATCTGAGCTGATGGGGACTTAACCACAACCATTAAATTTTTACAATAATTTAATTTCAACCCCTCAACCATAAAACAAAACCACGTGAAAGATAGAGGGGTCCTTACTAATCAATAAGTTTACTGTTTTTTAAATGAATAACTGGAGGTCAGAAGGGCCTAGTGACCATTCAGACGTCCCCAGTCTGGTGGCTGGTGGAGTCAGATCCACATTGGTCTCTGTCTTACCTATGCAGTTCTGCACGAGACAGAACATTTAAGAGCAGTAGCACCCCAGCTCCTTCTTACAGTACTGGGCAAGTGGAAAACTCTGTCCATTTCAAAACCAATGAAACAGAAGCACACAGTATGCCTAGACAGAAGGGGACACGAGGCACACTCATCTCAGTTAACTCTTATTCTTCAAAGCTTGACTCAACTGCTACTTTATAATTTTCTCAGTTGTTTAGGCAGAGTTAGTTCTGCTTTCTGCTTTCTCTTGCTGTAGCTTTTCTTCCTGTGCCACCCATAGATCTCACTGCAGTGTGACTATTTTTGGAGGTCTTTCTTTCCCGCTTCCCCCCAAGACCATGATTACTTTAATGCAGGAACTGTGTCTTATTTATCCCTCTGCCTCAAAGCCTGACACTTAGTAGTCAGTACATGTTTATGGAGTGAAGGTATAAATGAATAATGAATGAATTAGAAAACTATACTTCTTCGGGGTCAGTATGGGAAATAGCACCAAAGAGTCTCCCCAGACAAACTTTTCAAAGTGAACCCAGAGTTAAACACCGAGGTGAAGAGGTTATTAGTGACTTGCTCAAGGTCACGGAGTTAGAAATCAACAAAGCTAAGAATTGTTTCCTCTCTCCTTTTCTTTCTACCATTCAACACCTCACAAGGGACTTTGGCTCTGAGCTGGGCTCTTGCACACAGGTGTCTTTCAATGCAAATCTATCAGAACAAAATGAATTTTGAAGTAGCTAAGAGCACAGGAGTCTGACAGATGTGAGTTTAAATGCCACTGGAGCAGTGACTACTGGTGTCATCTGTGACAAGTTAAGCTCTCTGAAGTTCAGTTTGTGTAAAGTAGAAGTGACAACACTTCCAACACCTCCTTCAAAGGATCATTTGAAGGCTTTAAGATTAACCTAATTGAATTCTTATCTTCCAGAGGTTAAGATTATTATAATGGACCTACTTTTACCTTTGTCTCTAAAGAATACTTTAGTTTTATTTGTTCACTTCTGTGCTTTGATTATTCCCTCCGAATTATAAGCCAAGTCTTATTGTTTAGCCTAGAGAAGATTTAATTAGTAATTTTTTCACAGGTATAGAACCACGGTCATAACTAACATGTGGGCCAGAACAGGATTGCTAGTTAAGCACATTTTATTCATCCTTTAGGGATCTCTATCAATATTTTGAATTAGACAACAGATTACCTTTCTGGGTATTCCCTATACACTATACTCCTGTTTGAATGTTAAATTTTGTTTCTAAAGTTTAATTTAAAATTTTAATGTTTGGTTGATGTATTTGTATTACAATAAACCAACACTTTTTGTATTAAAAAAAGATTAACCTGAATTAGAGGTACGATGGGAGTTTCCAACACACCGAGTCACTCATACTGCTTGATTTGCTGTTCAGAGCAATGGGTTTTTTCCCTTATCTCTTTTAAAAGGCCCTGGATGGCATAGATACGCACACTAGATAATACACACACTTCTGCATGTACTGCGTGCATTTGCATTCTCCACCAGACCTGTGGTATGTGTTTTCCAGCCTACTGAATAGACAGGCCCATTCATCATACAAATCAGTGTGTGCTGGTTTGTATTCTTGTCCTTGTGCTGCTGTAGCCTGAGCTGAAGCTGGGTCCTTAGGGCTCTCCAATGCACTGTTGCTGCCTGTCAGCACCACAGACCCTTCTTAGGGCTGGCACAAAATTCAGCCAACAGAGCCTGCACAGAGACACAGGGGACTGGCTTCCGGTGCGAACTTGCTATGAGTCACAGACATCATGGATGTATTGCATAAAGAGTTGCAGATGCCATCAGAAGATGTCCCTCAGAAACTCTGGCTGTTTTGTGACCTGGAGGAAAGCCAGGAGTTCTGGGGCCCAAGAGGCATCACCTCTGCTTTCCGAAAAGGAAGTGTAGTGCCGTGGGCTCCACCACGTGCACAGTGGCTTCTTCCAGACCTGAATGACCCTCTCATTACTCACAGGAAGTGAGTTTGAACACTTCACACAGGAAGATGACTCGTTCCTCTAACTAGATGCAGAAAGCCTTTCCAAGGAAATGATTTGAAGTGTTTAAATATTCTATTTCTTAGTCTGCTTTTCCTCTATCGAATCCCTCAGTTTGAATGGGAGCCTTTATTTGTAAATTGATCTGGCTGTAGCATCCTCCGAACACCTCGGAGGATTTTTCATTTGTACTCATGACAGTTACAAGACTTTATCAGTAACTCCTGCTCCCTTTATGCTTCTGAAGCACAGCTGTGGGGAGGGTGGGTTTGTTACAACAATGGAAAATAACACAATGAACATGTTGCCTTTACAATTGGAAATGAACAAACATAGTAAAAAGTAACAGCTCACAGTTGTCACAAGTCAGGCTTGAGTACAAAGCATTATGGGTCCCTTGCATGCCTGAATGAACAGGAGGACAAAACTAGGAGAAGGCAGTATGGGGGCTCAACCTCTAGGCCCCACTCAAGTCAGCTTAAGAGCCAGGCAACCAAAGAGACCCAACATAGCAACCAAAGGGATAGGGTAGTTTGCTTTTCATTCTCAAAGGCAGATGTGTCTGTAGTAGAAAGTCCTGCTTGCATTTTTTGGAACCAAGAAGGGATTTGTCTCCTTTGGGGAAGATCTGTCCATGTACAGATGTCGCAGCAGCCAGGACAGACTCTGGAACCCAGCTCCCAGGGGAAGGAGCTGAGAAAAGTCAGGCATGGTTCCAGGCCAACAACCTATGGCCTGGTACAACAGAAGGCTCTGGGCCCAGGGTAGGGACACTAAGGCAGAAGCTAGTCTTATGGGATTGAGGAAGGCAACATGGTATCACGCGAAGTGCATGACTTTGGACTGGGAGAGCTGTAGATTTGAATCTCAGTTTTGGTACCTATTAGCTGTGTGACCTTGGGTAGGTCACTTCACTGCTTGGGGTATATCTGCAAAATAATTCTTAGAGAGGTGACATAGTGACCAGGATCATAGACAGACTTGGGTTCAAGGCCCTGGTTCATCATTCATGAACCATACACTACTAAACTCCTGTACTTACCCTCCATAAATCTCAGTTTTCCCAGCTGTAGAAAGGAGATGTAAGTACTTATCTCCTAGATCTAGTGCGAGGATTAATTGAAACATAGCAGAAAAATGCTTAGCATAGGCTCAGAACACAGAAATCACATCATAAACGGTGGCTATTAACTGGTCTTGGGATGTCAGGTCCTGGTCTGGTTATGAAGGCCTAGGAAATAGGACTCGGTGGCATGTGTTTGGGTGCTGGTGGCAGTTTAGGGGCTACCCTAGAGTTTCCCATAGTTTTCCAGTAAGCTTGATCTCGGCGTCATGAACTAGGCTAGGTACTACTTGGTCCTGGCTAAGTTACCAGATTTCTGGGCTGAAAACATCTTCTAAGACCTGCTGGATGGGATGAGGAGGTAAATGAGGAGACTTTGAGGTGAACTTTGCTGGATAGGCTTGCCTCAAGGGCTGGACTGTAGTCTGTGAACTGCGGAAGGCAAAGTTGAGGCTGACAGCTTTATAGCTCAGAGAGTGTTTTCCCAGACATGATTTCCTTTCAGTTGACTCCTATAGCTTGCACCACCAATGTTTTTCTACATGAGGAAATGAAGATCCTGAAAAGATCCCCAAGTGGAAGTCTGTACTGGTGCAGGGCTCTGAATGTGAGGCAAAGCCATGACCCACCCTTGCTGGCACAATGCTGTGGTGCTCCCCCTCCCCCAACCTGTGACCTGCTCTATGATTAGTACTCTGGGGGAAGCAAAACGAATTGGCCCTTTTCCTGCCCTTACATGAGCTGTAATGATAATCCCAGGGGTGTAATAACAGTTACTATTTATTGAGTACTCACAAAAGGTGCTAAATACATTACATATGCGACCTTATTTTTTCAACAGAGAAACACTGTAAATGGGATTTAGTGTATCCATTTCACAGATGAGGAAAAGAAGGTGTAGTGAGGTTGTCCAAGGATACACATGGCTAGACGAAGAGCTGGGCTTTAAGTCTCTTATCAGCACCCTTTTCATTCTTGATGCCACTTCCCTTCCCTTCCTGGTATGGTTTATTATGCATTCAGCATAAATCTAATTATATAGAACACTTTGCAGTAGGATTCCGCTATTAATTTCCTATCCCTCACTCACTAAGTTACTGACGAACTCCTTAGTGGTCAGATGTGACTAACGAAATTATTCTTGTTCTAGTTTGATTTGAATTTCCTTCTTGTTGCATAAAACTCTAATGACCAGGGCAGACAGTGGCATAAACAAAGCCCTGTTTGAAATGCTGCTGTAGCTAGGATTCATTCTCTTACTCTTTTTCTCCTTTCTTTTGAACAGTTGTTCATGTTTTGTCAATTTTTCTGCTGAGTTATAAGAATACTTTACAGATTAAGAAAATTAATTCTGTTTATTTGTCATATATGTTAGAAACATTTTTTCTCCATGTTAGAAATATTTTCCTCCATTTTGTCAATGGTCTATTGACTGCATATATAGTATGCAGTATATAGCATATAAAGTTTTGTATTATTTTTAGAAATGCCTTCTTACTCTGAGAGAAAAAGTAAATTATTTATATATCCAAATCTTACGAGTCTTTTACATTATTTTCTATTCTCTTTCACTGATTTGTCAGTCTAATATTTTTCAGTTCTAAATCGTTGTAATATTTATAGCTTTATAATTTATTTTACTGTCTGGTAGTATGTGTCTACCTTCTTTTGTCCTTTTTCAGCTTTCCCCTGGCTTCTCTTATATATTGATTTTTTCTTTAAAAATTATACATGTGATACACCCTTTTATGGAAATATTAGAAATACAGATAAGTATAAAAATAAAATTTTAAAAATGAATAATAACACCATTTAAAGGTTATTGATATTAATTTATTGGAGCATCTCATTCCAATCTTTTCTTATGCACACACACACATCTTTTTCCTAAGCAAAATTCAGATCATGCTATCCTAGTGAATATATTACCTAACATCTATATATTCATTAACTAGTTAATATGCCCATTGCCTAATATACTATGTTTTATTTAACCATTCCTCCATTGTTGAGCATGCAAGTTATTTCTAACTTTTCACTCAAGCTATTTCTGTCTGGGTGTGAATGAATCCTTTTCACATTCCTCTAGCAAGTTTATCAACATCTGGTCTAAGATATTCGTTAGCACTTTGGTGTTGGGTTTGTGATGTCCACATCGGCTCATTGACATCTGCTCAAAGACTCCTTCCCCCTCAAAAGTGCCATTCAGACTTGCTCTGAATGTAAAGGAGACATTCTCATTGCGGAGGAAGTTGGCACTGTGGTTAAGAGCATGAGCTTTGGAATCAGACAAAAACCATGTGAATTTGGAGAAGTTGCCTAAACTCAGTTTGTTTCCTCGTCTATAAGATGTAGACACCAATAGCTACTTAGAGGGTTAAAGTGAGGATTAAATGTGATCATATTCGTCCTTAGTGTTATGCCCCACACATAAGAAGATGTTCAGCAAATGATATTTACACAAACATTGTTCCACCTCCAACAACTCAACCACAGCTGACTTCCCTTAACCTTATGAATTTTGCTGCTTGACAATCCAGGAATGGGGCTGCTAAAGACTGAGTCATATCTTCAGCAGGTTTGCTACACAAGGTGTGGTTCCAGGATTAGGGGCATTTGCATCACCTGAGACTCTCAGAATCTGCAGAATTTCAGGCCCCACCCAAGATCTATTTGATCGTAATTTGCATTTTAAAAAGATCTCCAGGTAATTTGTATACAAAGTAAAGTTTGGGAAGATATTGTTATAAGTATCTAGGGAGCTGGTTGTGTAGGGGGGTAGGGGTGCAATCATATGACATCTCTAGTCTGGAATTTGCATCCTTTTTGTCTCAAACCCATTAGCTCAATAGCAATGTGCTCTTCACAAAACTCCATTGACCTTGACCACCATGGTGTGCTGAAGAAGCTTCATCTTCATATCTAGATGGATCTGGACTTCGATTCTAACTTTGTTATCTGAAAGACTTATTGGTATCCAAGAGGACTTGAGATAATCATTTCACCTTTTTAAGCACAGTTTCCTTACCTGTAAAATATAAATGACACACCTTTATTGAGGTGTTATTAAAGATAACCAGTGATAAAGTATCTGGTACATCATAGGGTACAATAAATATTTTGACTTCAAGTACCTGAGTTTGGATTTCAGTTCCACAACACACTTGACCAGTCATTTCTCCCTGGACTGAAGTTTCATCACCTGTAAAACGGGTTTTAGGTTAAATCATCTCTGAGGTCTCTCTCTGGTCTGAAATTCAGTAATTCTAAGGCATATTTCAATACACATATTTGAATCCTAATGGTAATTCATGGTTAAAAAAAGAGGAGAGTCCTATCACCCTGACAAAATATCTAAACTGCCTTTCAATCCTCAGACCTGAAAAAAAGGGATGGATTTTCTATGTATCAATGCATGTATTTGATTGGTACAAACAAGAGACTCAAGAAAAGTGTTGGCAGTTATTAAACTGAATTTCCATATCATAAGGGTATATACCTAGACAATTAATTGCATAGTGAGTACTGAGCTCTCCAAAGTTGTATTTTGAACCTCTGAAGTATTTGGGTCAAATATCTGATACTGGAAGTTCTCTAATTAAAATTAGAAAGCTATGGAGATCATCTGGACTGAAAATGCTTGACTAAGGGAAAGAAAAAAAAATCTGACTTCTCATAATGGAGTCTTAATAAATGATAGACAACGATTTAAAGTAATTAAATATCCTAAGTAATCCCTTCCACCCATCTTCTCCAGGAGAATATAGGACCAAGCAGGTCAGAAATACACTCAAACTAAATCTATATGAGAAAGAGAGGGAGAGAGAGAGAGGAGAGAGAGAAAGAGAGAGAAAGCGGGCGAGGTAATTTAAGCGTGCTAGGTTTCATGAAATGAAGAATCAGAGTAGGAATAAATCAAACAATTACAATGTGCTCTAAGAGAAAAGATATATACCCAAATAACTCTAATGCAAGATAAAAACTATCAGAAAGGCAATGGTGAAATGCTTTGAATATATAGGGGACTGAGAAATTATTTCTGGAGACTGGTACACATTAGAAATGACTTCCTAGCAGGTACTAATTTGGACCTTGAATGATTAGATTTTATCCATTGATTCAACAAATGTTTGCTAGGAACAAGTTAACCACAATGCCTCATAGAAGATGCATTCAGAGTTGGCTAGTTACAAGAAAACTGTTTTGTCAATTGCTAATTTTCTATGGTTTGCTCTTCTTTCTCTTCCTTTTATACCACCAGTTTGGGGAAGTTAAACTCACAGATCACTTGGGAGAATGTCAAATGTGGTCATTATTAGTTGTCGGTTTGTCTAAGCCAGACAAACCTACAGTCATTCAACATATATTTATCAGCTATAGACTGTGTGCCACACACTAAGGAACCAGAAATACAGTGATGAGCCCAGGCACTGTGTTATATACCTTAGATCTTGGTTAGAGAGAGACGCAGTGTCAGATGATCTCACAGATACATATGGAATTGTAACTCTGATGAGTGCCACAAAGGGAAGAAAGCCCTTGTTTCTGTGGGATTTATCATATGAGAAGCTGGCCAGCAGAGGGATCAGGGAAGGCCTTGCTGAAGCATAATGCCTGACCACTGACACACTTGAAGTGTCAATAGGAGTTAATAGGCAAAGGGGAAAGGACTGGTGCTCTAGGTAGCAGGCACAGCATGTGCAAAGGCCACTTTCCAGGAGAGCTGGAGAAAAGATAGCATAAAGGAAGATGATGCAAGATGAAGCTGGAGGTACAGGGAGGGGACTGATGGTGAAGAAGGCCTGGACAAAGAATTTTGTCTTTATCCTATGAGTCGTGAAAAGCCACTGAGAATTTCAAGAAAGAAAGGGGATGATTCAATCTATATTTTGAAAAGATCCTCCAACTTGCTAGCTCTCAGTATTAAGATAGTTAAGTTTATATACCTTCTGGCTATGACAATGGGAATAAACACAAGGCAGGACAGTATAAATGGGGGGAGGTCAGTTAGGAAGCTAGTGTTGTAGTTCAGAAGAAAGATTATGTTGTTTCCTCTAGGGTGGTGGTGGTGATGGAGAACGACGGAGAATCTGAAAGATAAATAGGAGCTAAATTAATAGTATGGTAGGTAGAACATGGGAGATGAAGGTGAGAAAAGGGTCAAGGATATCTCCTATGTTCCAATCTGGCACATGTAATTGGATGGATAAAGTATCATTCATTTAAATGAATCAGTAGTTGGCCTTGTCCCAGGGCTGCCCCATACAGTCGTGTGAGTTGTGCACTGCACAGGGCATCTAGCAGAGTAGAGAAGGCAGGAGCTGAAAGTCAGTCCATGCTCTGCTTGCGTAGCTACTCATCCCAGCTCAGGGCTATGTCTACCCATATTGGAGAAGCACCTTCCTATAATTTGCAAAAAGAAGCCATCTGTTTGGCTAGACTAAAAAAATAAAATAAAATAAATAAATAGACCTTTAACTCAGCATTTTAGGCATCCAGGCAAGCCTGGATGGGGTGCTACAAGTTGGTGGGGGCTGGAGGTGGTAAGGCGAGGAACAGAGTACATAGATAGTAGAAGCAGGGGCTGGAGAAGTTGATGAGAAAATGAGAGGGTGCAATGAACACCAAGCTCAGTTTATTTATCCTGCGGTGACTGTCTCTGGCCTTTCCTGGACTCCTGACCCACAGGGAGGGATCCTGCTTATGGCTCACCCTTCCTGTTATTTTGATTCTTTTGTTGGATGCCTTTGATGAAAGTAGACATGGAAACCCAGACTGTCAGAGAGGAGAAGCAGTTTAAGAATCATCTAGTTCTACTGTCTCACTACATTGGTGAGAGCTCCGAGGCCCAGAAAAATGGATTGCTTCGACCGATATCTCCCTGCTGGGACTAGATCCTTAGTTTCCTTCTTCACTGATCTTCCCTCTAAAAAGAAATAGACTGAGCTTTCACAGGCAGTGAGGCACACCTGAAAGAGCACAGGGATTGGACCGGGTCAGCCTGGATCTGGGTCCCTACTTGCCATTTCTTTGCTGCATGATCTTGAGGAAGCTACTTAATCTCTCCAAGCTTCACTTTCTCTACCTGTAAGAGACTGCTAAAACCACTCACTTTGAAGAGGAGCTGTGAGAATTGATGTAAAGCCTCTGGGACAGTATCTATTCATAAGACATGATCCAGACCCCATTCTCCACATCTGTTGTCTTTTCCGGCCCCTGTCTCTTTGCCTACCCTTTCTCTGTTTCTGAGAGTTTAGCAGGAATCTGCAGAAAACTTATTTCTTTGGAAGATCTTCAAGTAGCACTACATAAATTCAGCATATCAAATAAACAAAATTGTGAAAATTGTGAAATGACTACACTTCCACTAACCTTGATTTGAGGGTTCTGATCCCTAAGATGCAAATGACAATTAAACTCTGGCTCCTACACCAGTCCTCTCATTTCCCCTCATGATATCTCTGAAAAGATTTTAGGACATTTCCTGTGAAAAGAACACTGAAACCAAAAGCAAAAGGAACTGGAAAGGCTTCTGCAGGAAGCATAATAAAAAAGCCAGTTTTGAAGAGGTGGAGGGTGGGAGCTCAAAATAAAGTAAGCTATCACAGGGAGGTTTTTTTTTCCCCAAAAAATGATTTTTGATGGCACATAGTTACTTTCATTTGTTCCCTGACTTGGAGAGGATGACAAATAGCAGTCTTATTTGGAATATCTATTGTTACTCTTGAGGTTTTATGCAGAGTAGAAAGGATTGTTTTGAACAGTTTCTCATGGACAAGTAGAAGCTGTACTCTTGCTACAAATGATTCATCCAGGAGAAACGATACATAAACAAGACTGCCTGCCTGGAAAGCGGATGGGAGGGTGAGGTATTTCAGAAGGGCTGTTCACTCCTATGCCAGCTAATGATAAAAGCTAGCTCTTGAAATAGCAGGAGTGCTATGAAATGGAGACTTTAGAAAGTTTTTAAATCTTAAATCTCATAGTTAATATCAAGAAAGTTTTGTTTTGTTTTGTTTTGTTATAAATCTCTGACTAAGACCAGTTACTTTCTCAGGGAGATGATATAGCAATAGGTTGATTCAATCTTAAGCCTTGTCCTGTCAGTGTGATATGAAGGAACAGGGCTCTGGGAGCTGATGCAGCTGAGTAGGGTGAGGCAAGAGAAGTAGCCAAGAAGAAAAATATAAGGAGGCACCTTCTTTCAGGGTCATACAAGTGCAGAATCAACACTTGCACAAGCCTGAGAGTGAGTGCCTCCTTACGTTTTGCAGCCTGGGTGCTTCCCTTGCCTCATCCTAGTCCAGGCCCTGTAATTGAGTTAGAATCAGGGCTCTATCACTTATTGGTGGTATAACCTCAGAGAATCAGTTGAATTTAGGCTTGTTGTTATAGAAAACCCCAAACAAGGGTGGCTTTAACAGATAGGAGCCTATTTCTCTACTACATAGAAATATAGAGCAACATAGACCAGGGTTAACATAATGTCTCTACTCCACAAAGGCATCAGAACCTAGATTTCTTCTAGCACACTGTTCTGCCATTCCTGAGGTTTAGTTCTCATGATAGAAAATGACAGCATCCAAAGTTCACGATAGAGATATTTGTGTTCCAGGTGTCAAGGAGAAAGGTATATGAACTATGTGCATGCATTACTAATTCATTTAAATTAATGGAATTATAATTATGAAATTATAAACCAGACCGAAAAAAAACCCAAATAATAAAAAAAATAAGATCTTTTGGTTTTTAGATTGTTAAATCACTTGTAATCATTGTTTATATTAATCCCATCCTACATTCCCAACTTGAGTATCACATTTATTAAAAGTGAGCCACAATCTTACTTCCCACCATTGAAAATGTTTCCAGGAGAAAAGATTTTTATGAATCTGCATGAAATGTTCCTAAAGCTACAGCTTTGGGAATGACAGAATTATCCAGAGTGTGGAAGAAAACATCTATAGTATTTTTCTGTCTGGCATTCATTCCCCATTCTGGTAATCACACCCCAATATCACTTTGGGGAACTACCAGGTCCTATTGCTTATAGATGTTGTGGAAATTGTTAGTCAGGGTGTGGGTGTGGAGTGGCAGAAATGTCACTCAAGCCAGGACGATATCTTCCCTCTTTCCCAGGATTTGTCTTCTGAATAGAGAGAAGCAGCACAAAAATATAATTGGGGACCATTCGCTCCAGCTGAGGCATGGATTTCAAGCTAAGTCCCTCAGATGCTCTGGACTCTGTCCCTTCTGAACCCTAACTCTTCAGCGTTTCCTTTAAATCCCATCCATAATGCCCCACATTTTTCCAGAAAAACTCTTCTATTTAAGTTTGAGTCCATTTCTGTTGCTGGCAAACAAGAACACTAATAGCCCCAAGTAGTTATTCATTTTTCTACTTAAAGATTTGACATTTTATAGGTTGGTTTCCTGCCTTATTCACTCTAGCTGTTCTTCTCCAGCATTTCCTCGATAAGGCCACTGTCTTGTTCCTGAGCCAACGCTGAAGTAGGACCTGAAGAGTCTCAGTCTTCTATTGAGTGAATTAAGTCATCCCTCTTATATTTGGGTTTTAGTGACTAATAGGCCTGATTTTGTTCTCAAGACTGAGACCAACAAGTTGGTAAATTGTATGCAGGATGCTAGAGAGGAAGTCCCAAGGGTTAGGCTGAGGAATTACTTAGAAGGCACTATTCCAAGGAGGGAAGAGGCCAATGTATCATGTAGATTTCACAAAACAATTGTGAACAACTTGTATCCCTAGTTCTAAAAGCTATGTCTGGCCATGGTAAGTACTCAGTAATTATATGCTAAAGGAAAAAATGAAAAGCAGTAGTATTAAGAAGGGCTGAGATTTGTGGTGGCCGAAACCAAGTGAAAGAGTGAAGTGACCTCACAGAGATGGAAAGAGAGGTCAGTGAGGAAAACACTTCATATTGGAGTTGAGAGTACAGGGAGGTTGGATTCTAAAGGTGCCAACCACAGCAGTCACTGTGATGCTTTCTGGTTTTCCACAATTTTTTCTGAAGTCTTTCTCTCTGCTAATTATATCTATTAACTAGAATCAACCTCAAAAAACCTCTCTACCACATTCAACTTCTTCCCTCCTGTCCCTCCAGCTTCTTAATGGTTTGGCCTAGCCCACCAGAATGGCATTCTGCCTTGGTCCCTCCTTCTGAGTGCTGACTCTTTCCCCTGTCCTAATCCCTAACCGAAGGTCTGGGTGTCTCATACCCTGCTTTGTTCTGCCAAGCCCCCCTCGCTAAGACCAGAAACTAGGTGCATTTTCCTGACAGGTCCTTGAGGTGCTGCCACCAAGATCAGGCTTCCTAAATGATGACCTGGTTAATAAATGATGACCTGGTTAATAAAAATGGTGATGACAATATCTACATTTACTGGATAGATACAATGTTCAGGTCCTGGGCAAAGCTCTTTTACTTTTGTAAAATGCTTACCATAACCCATAAATTGAGTATATATTATTATTTTGGCATGAACTGCTTATTGCCTTCCCAACAATCATTCTCCCATTCACAAACATTAAAAACTACATCTCCTAGACTTCTTTGCAACTAGGCCTGGTCAAAGAAATATAAGTGGAAGTTGCTTGGAGAGCTCCTGAGAAAGCTCTTTAAACCTGGTAGGACGCCTTTTACTTCCCTGATCTTTTCCTCTTTCATCTTGGCTGGAATGGCAGGTGGAGGGCATCTTGTATCCATGAAGTAACTTTGGGATGGAAGCCATATGCAAACAATGATGAAGCAGAAACAGAAGGAGCCTACACTACCGATGACCGTGGAGCTGCCTTACCACTTCTCTTCAGACTTCTTTTAAAACAGAGGAAATAAATCTCTCTTTAAAGCCCATATTATTTGGCTGCTCAATTTTATGCAACAGAATCTAATCTTGATTGATTTAATTACTTTAATTATTATCCAATGGGGCAGACATACACAGTGCTCCCCAAATATCTATATGCTCCTCTACATTTCTCAGTCTCCCTTGAATTTGGGTTGGGGCTATGTATCTAATTTTGACCAATGGGCTCTGAGCAGAAATGACATGTGCCACTTCTGCACTGTGCCTTCTCCAGCTCTGTCTTCCCTGCTGCAGGATCATTGGAAGCCACATGATGAGATGGTAGGAGGAAATGGGATCCTTCAGTCACTGGATGTATTTGAGCTCCCACTAACCTGTTTGGGTGAGACTTTGCGTGAGTGAGAAATTAGTTTTTGTTTTGCTAAGTCACTGAAGCCTATTTTATAAATGAAGCAATTGAATATTTCAATAAGTAAGTAACTTGCCTCAATCAAAGAGGCTAGTTAAGTTAGTGCCTAAGTCTAACCGACTCATGATAGCCAAGCTCGATGGTCTCCATCTCCTCTTTTGTATTGGCCTCCATTGGCACCCTTGACCCCGTTGGCTCCCCGTGGCTTGCTTCCATCCAGGTAGTTTGTCCTTTTTCTCTGCATCTCTCTCTTTGGCCTGCATAGACTAGAATCACATGCCCAAGTCTTAAGCTATGACATTAAAATCATAGAATTACATCTAATATTGTAATCCTGTCTTGGAATTTATTTTGAGTCTTGGCTGGTTGAATTGACCAATACTAAAAATGGCTGCTCAGCACCTGGCTCCTATTTGGTCTTTGGCTAAAACAAAAAAAATCAGAATTAATTTTCATCACTGGATTCATAGTATTTTCTGTTTTCGTTCCTGAGCACAGTGAAGAAAAAAAGTGAGATGTGGCTATCATACCGTATCTGAATCATTCAGCTTAGTGGGTTGGAACAACTTGCTCATAAGAAAAACTCGTGTATTCAACAGATATGTTCCAGGGGCCCTGATAGATTCTGGGGATGCAGAGAGAATTTTATAATACAGCCCTTACTTTAAAGGAGTGCCTGATATAATGATTTTCTTGAATAAATGAAGTGCAAAATAGCGTGATATCCCATAGAGAATGAGTGCGTATCAGACACAGTGGTGACACAAATGAGGTTGTTTTTTTCCATGTAAAGTGGTCTCCATTCCAACATGAGGGATGTTAGTGCCTCGATTAGAAGAGTTTTTCAGAGATTGCTTAATACTAAGTGTTGTACTAAGCATTTTCCATCCATCAAATCTTCTTCCCTCCTTTATAGCTACTACATCTAGTCCAGGGACGGGTAAACTGTTGCTCAGTAAAGGAAAGAGACTTGCCTCAGGTCACACATGTAGGATTTTAACTCAGTTCTGTCCAACTCCAGAACTTCAAAAATTTCCCCAGTATACCAAGCTGGTCTCTCTGGTAAGGGAGATGGGTTTATTCCAGTCCCTCTGGTAAGGGAGATGGGTTTATTCCAGGCAATGTAAGTCTCCATTGCCTTATCCAATGAATTTCCTGAGCCAAGCCCTCTGCAGCTTCATCCCAGCGTGGGCTTCTTGGATATTTGGTGCTTGTTCTCAAGGCCTCCCTACCTGCTGAGCTTTATTTCTTCATTCTGAAATAAGAGCTGCCCTGTAAACAGCATCTGGTGCTCACTTCCTGGCCTCCGGCTGGTGGAGCAAGAACATGTCCAGCGCGTATGCGTCCCTATTCTGTAAAAAAAAAAAAAAAAAAAAAAAAAAGTGTTTATACTTGATCCCCTCTGAAGGCGGACGACGCCCATACTTTGTCTCAGCCGAATTTGTTTCCTGATTTTTTTCTATCTCTTTACATACTGGGAAGCAGGGAGTACTGCGTCTGCCCCTCTGGCGCCATCTAGGGGCACTATTCAAGTCTCTCAATGAGCCCCGTGGAGAGACGTTGGAATGCGTTTCTAATTAATTGGATGAATCCTGCCACTTCATTGGCAGTTTTTTTATTTTTTTCATCTTCACGGACTAGAGGGTGACCAATCAGTAAAGAGAGTAGATAGCAAATATATTATCTTACTTTAAAGAGACTAGCGTCTCCTCTTCCTTTCTCACCCCACCAGTTGTGACATTCCTTCACCTTCAATCCTTTCTTCCTTCTAAAAATATTTGTTTTGTTATTATATAGAGATCAGGGCATGGGGCACACAGCTGCACACCTGAGCAAACAGAGGGGCTGACCGATTTGCTAGTGTAATGAAAAACATTAGTTTTGAGCTCATTACTGTGATTCCACAATGGGCACCAAATCCCACTTAAGACCCACAGAGGAAGTCTTCAAAGGAACGCTGTTTCAGTCTGTGCCCGGTGAGTGTGCAGCCTCTCTGAGTCTTTGCAAAAGAATAACCCTCTTTTGGAGACCCAGACCTGTCAGATCAAAACCAGGCCTGGCCTCCAGACTTTGAAACAAGTCGCAACAGTGAACCTTACTCACCCATTTTCAAAATAAGGCCTGTTCTCTTTACAAAATGAAGCAAAGCCTCTCAGATTGGCACTGGCTGCAATATTTGATATATTAGGGAGAATCCTGACTCTTTCCAGGTTTCTGCCTGTCTGTTTTAAGTCCAAATGTCTTGGCTGAGAGTGGTTTTTAGTTATTTTTTTATTTGAAATGGAATTCCAAAGAGCAGGAACATAAAGCCTAGATATGGATGAGAGAGAAAATAAAAAAGTCCCTGGAGTTCCAGATTCACCTTCCATGTTTAGGAAATGGAATCAGTATTCATTGTAAACCTACTATGTGTCAAAGTACCATGTGGAGAGTGTGATATTGCTGAGTCTTAGAAATTTTACAAGATTTCTCATGCTTTTGGTTTTCTTAAGAGGCGGGTTGATGGAGTGATCGAGAGCCCATCTTTAGAGTCAAATCTTGCTTCTGCCTCTCATAGTCATGGGCCTTAGCCATTTTTTGTAACCACTTTGAGTCTCAGTTTTCTCACTTGCGAATCAGGTGATAGCTAAGTGATAACAACTCTTGTGAGTCTGAAACAAGGTAACTGCAGAAGGCATTTACCACAAGTCTGGGCACATAAGGAGAGCTTCATCAACAGCTAATGTCATGATCAGTTTCTTGAAGCAGGAATCAGAACAAAATGTGTGGCCTGCAGTAAAAGCCTGGGCTCTCTTTGCTCACTGTCGTCTAACTTCTCAGGTTGTTGAAGACTTGCCCCATGTCCTTCTTTTCCCTGTACCCACTTCTCCAGAGGGAACCAAGTGTTCTAACAATATTGGTTTTCTCTGGTCTTCTCACTACTTCTAACATAAACTCTTATCCAAGACAGGAATGCTCTCCCTAGCCACCCTCATATGCCTCACTAATTCCTTCAGGTCTCAGTTTACAGGTCACTCCCTTTGAGGAGGCTTTCCCTAATGACCAGACCAAATCAAACCCTCCCCGTCCCCCCTCCCCCCGCCAATGCTCTGGTAACACCTTTGCAGTATCTTCAGTGATATTGCTTGCATTATCTCTGCAACACTTTGCAAAGTGTTGGGCTAGATAAAGAAATTGTGGTAACCTGTTCAATAATCTGTTTAATGTCTCTTTTCCTTACCTGACAGGAAGTGGGCAGGATCATCATCTATTTTGCCCATTAATAGTTGTTTGACTGCTGGACTCTGAATCCTACTTGCCTTAGTTCCTGATGTCCTCTCTTCCTGGAACACCAGTATCCCATTGTTCTGTCATATTTCCACTCATCCCTTTTAAGATACAATTCCAGATCAACTCCTTAGTGAAGTCGCTGGTGAACTTCCTTATCTGGGGTACTTGTTCTCAAGGTACATGTATTTACCTCTGTCGAGGCAATTGATATATTGAATGTCACCACTTTTGATAGTAGAATCAATGTCTTACATAGCTTCTCATCTTCCATGCTTAGTGGGTGCTTGACACAGAGGAAGCATGCAATAAAATGGAGCAAATTAATAGAGTAACACTGACTTCTGAGACTGATGCTTATTCAATCCTGTCTTGCTATTTTAAGGTGAAAAGCTTTTAAGACTATTTATGCCAAGAACTGGTCACCTTATTACTTCCTAGAAATGTCTTAAGTTACATAGTGGATACTCATCTGCCTTTCTTGGTATTTCATACTTGTGACACTGGATTTGTCATTTACTTTTTATGCTAATAAACAATTCTAGGAATTTTCAGATCTCTTTCTCACATCCTTGGTTCTTAGGTGTGAAGATCTTTGATTCTGTGTGGGGAAAACAAAAAGAACATTTCATTGTACATTGGATTCTCCTCAGGATTCCATCACAATAGTCAATTTCATTGTCTTTTCCAGTTTTAGTCCTTCAACAATTGAATTGTGGAAATACGAATGCACATCCTGATAATTATGCAGTTCAGTGAGCAGGTGAATGGAGACAAACACAGACCAGAAGTATGTTTCCTTGGCTTCTCAACATTTCAAAGTCTCTCCTGGAGAATCTTTGATTCTCTAATTCAATTAGTGTAGATGAGTCCATTTTTTAAACAATAAACATTGCAACAGCAAGTAATATTAACAAATAACAACTATTTTTACAGAGCATTTTTACGTATGTCATATTGTTTAATACACCCTCCTCGGCATTTTTCCATCCAGAGAAGTATATTCTTAATGATTTATACCTGGATCCCCAACACGTTAGAAGAGATCAAAGAGTGGATCATGAATTCCAACCTGGGTTTTGAAAGGTAGTAGATGTCCCTCTACCCTGGCCTGTGGAATCTGATAATAACAATAATCACAAAAGTGATAGACTCTGGTTCATTTATTTTCTTTTGACCTCTAACATCTACTCATTTTTGTAAGCTCTGATTTTCCTTTGAAGATTTCTCCTTCTTTACTCTCTTCTCTGGCTGTGTGGTTTGATGGAATTCTAAAACCTAGTTTTAGAGGTGGGTACTTGACCGACGCCTAAGCCAATCAGTATATCCCACGCCATTCCTCAGCCAAGGTGATTATTTCAGGGAGGGATATAAGACCCAACCAGATCAATGAAACACCATCCTGGGTGGATGTGAAGAGCTGCTGAAGCCGTCTTATTTTTTCCTGTGGTCAGAGAGTGGGAGCCACTGGACACTATCACATGTGAACTAAGGATGGTCCTAACTCTACCCATAGCAAGCTGAGTATTGGAGAGAAATCAAAGCCTGGTGATACCATTTGAATCCTGTATACAGCCCTCTCTTCTTCCTCCCCTCCCCTCCCACGAGAGCTACCTCTACTGATGATATCTCAGTTACATATTTCAATAAAATTCCTTTTTTACTTCAACTGAATTTTCAGTAACTTGCAACTATAGCATTCTAACTGATACATTTGTAATTTGCCGGAAACAGGCTAAGCCCTTTTAAATATATTAGCTTACTTAATCCTTTGGAAGAGATATTGTTATCTCCATTTCTTAGCTAGTGAAACTAGGGCTAAGAAAAATTAAAAATCTTCCCACTCACAGCTAGGAGATGTTGGGGTTGGGATTAGAATTCAGGTCTCAGCCACCATACTGTCTCTCGAACGTGGGAACACACTACAGAGTGGTAGCAAGCTTCTTCTCAGGATGCCATACTCTCTCAGACACCATCAATTCTTTCTCCCTCCTCCCCCAAACTCCTAAGCCATTCCTTCATTTTACTATCCTCCAGTCTCCTCCTTTCGCCTCCCACACCTTGACTTCAAAACTCCATGGAGATAAACATTAGCCTCTCCACCCAGCAAGCTCTAGGAGCCCAGGCTTAGTCATTCTCCTGCCCAAGGCAGGGGACTGGGTGAGCTGACCCCTGCATATCCCTTTTGGCAGCTTTGCTGTAGAAATCACAGCCCTTGCCTGGATGCCAGTGATTGTTTCTTCCTTTTCTGGCCCAGAGCCATTCTCAGAGGCTTCTTTGACAGCACCAGGGTAACCCCAGGCTGATAGGCACCCTGCTCGGATCAGGCATTTCACCGCCTGGGCATTTGTGTGCAGCTGGCTTTGTTTGAAATCCTGCCTCTCTCTGACTTCACTTCCTGAATGTGCTGACAGGCCTCTGAGCCAAGCCAAACAGGTTCCCAATGCCGTGCCTGCAAAGCATTCCCCTGCGAGTGCAGCTGGGGAAACAAAACTTTTCTCCAGCCCTCAGAGAGGGCCTGCCGGTCCTTATATGACCAAGAAGCAGCCCCTGTGAGACCTTGTTGAGCCTTAATGGGAAACGGTTTCATTTCAGTTAGGGAGGTGTGTGTGTGTGTGTGTGTGTGCGCGCGTGTGTGTGTGCGTGCGTGCGTGTGTGTGTGTGTGTGTGTGTGTGTCCACTCAGTGACTCACTGGCTTGGGGTGGGGGGATTCCTGATCATTTCTTCTTAAATTAACAAATTTACAGTGAAAAATTGTGAAATACTGCTTACCTGCTCTATGCAAGTAAGCATACATATATGATCCTTCTGACATTCTTCTGAGATAGCCATGGTCAGCTTCATTTTTACAAAGGGAAGAATCAAGATTTAGCAATATTAAGGGACGTGCTCCAAACTCCCCAGTTAAGAGCTGCAGAGCCAGATTTAATACCCCCAGGCACTTGACTCCAAATCTGTGTGCCTCAGTCATAATATTCAATTCTCTTCTGTAACTCATAATACTTTGATTCTTCTGTGGTCAGAAGGGAGCAAGGAACAGTGGAAAGGGCAGAGGCTTTGGTGTCTTCTCAGCTCTGTGAAGTTCGGCAAGTTAGTTTTCTTCTCTGAATCTCAGTTTCCTCATAAGCAAAAGGGAATGATAACAGTGCCTGTGGCAGGAAGATTGTGAGTCTCAATGGAGATATAAATGCACATAATAGTACTACTCAGGAGCAAGGTCATAAGTGTACAAAGCAAGCTCTTTGGACTCAGAAAGATGTAGATGCAGCTCAGGCTTCCAACAGTCACTTATTCCATGAACTTGAAAGAGATCTGAACCTCCATTTTCTCATATATAAAATACAGCCCTAACATTTACCATGTAAGTCCTAGCACAGTGCCTGCTACATAGTAGAAACTTAGTAAATGATATCTATTATGAATATTATACAAGTATTAATTTTCATTATACCATTGTTTCCTACTGGAGCAGTTAGGAAAGGCTAGATAATGCTATAATAGCAAGTAACCTTCAAATCTCCGTGTCTTAAAACAACAAAGGTTTAATTCTTGCTCATGCGAAATGTCCATTATAGGTATGCTGCGGGTGAGGCAGGACTCTGACCTACACCAACATCATTTAGGAACCCAGACCGTTGGACACTCCATCTCTGTGCTTCCATAGTTATCGAGGCTGGGAAAAAGAAATATGTTGAATCTCACATTCATTCTTAAGGCTTCAACCTGGATGTGATGTAAATCACTACTGCTTTGCATTTCATTGGCTGACACAAGGCACAAGGGCTCTTGCCCAATGCCAAGGAGGTAGAAGATAGGGAAGTATAACCCTACCTTATAACCAAGAGGAGAAATGGAAATATTTGGTGTAGACTGCTAATGACTATCCACCAACCCTAAAACCATCTTCCCTCCCATTTCTTTCTTGCTAACAGAGCCTTGATTTTTATTAATTTTTACAATTTACTTTTGGTATTTACTCTCCTACGTGCTTAGGAAAAGGTGATCCCAAGGGGTGAATCACAACTTGTAGACCAATCATGGTAGTCTAATTTTTTTTTTTTTTTTTTTTTGCCAGGGATGAGTTTGACTATAGGCACGTGATCTGCTCGTGGCAAATAAGACCCAAGGGGAAGTCTACTGGGATGGAAGTGGGGAGCTTCTAGGAAAGGTTCCTCTTGCTAATAAAAAGAGAGACTAAAGTAAACATCTTTGAATTGCTAGTGATCATTGTGTTTACCTATGATGCCAAGAACTCTTACAGCTATCTTGAGTCTACACTAGGAACTTCCTTGACACACTAAGAATTGTGAACCGAAAAGATGGAAAGCCCCTGGGCCTATGATGATGTCACTGTGCCACTATATTTGCCTTAGACTTGTTTCATGTCTGACCTTCTGTTTAAAATTTATCTTCTGTTACTAGGCCCTGTAAGCATCCTAACTGTGGAGTGGTCAATCATTTAACAGGTCAGATGCCTGCTGACCTTTCCCCAGACTTGTGATAAAGTCGGGCAAAGTTCCTCTATCTGAGCGTTAACCTAGGATGAATCAATGCACAATGAAAGAGATCAGCCATAAGCAGAAGCTGATAGGCAGACAGTCCTGAGGAGATTTGAGAAATACCCAAATTCTGTCCAGGTAGCTGGTGAGTACCTATAACTTAAAGAAGGTAGTGTCTTAATCAATGACCTAGTAACTCAATTTTCTGAAGCAATAATGGTGCAACCATTAGGCAGTATTTTTTAGTGGATGTTTATGAAGGAAGTTTATATAGAGAGAAACTGCCAAGGCTGATCAGCTAAGTATTCTGGTCCTCCAGAAAGAAAGACTTTGTAGCAGGGTAAGAAGAGTTCATTAGATGTGGCTGTGACATGGATGAAATATTCCAGGAGACTATCTGATTACCTTTGCTCAGATGCTGTGCACATCAAAGAACCTTCTGATGACTAATTTATTTCCTCAGGGTCCTTGATTGACAAGTAGGGGTGTTCTCTGAGTAAAGAACCCAGGATCATCAGGCTTCTGGTTCTTGGAACAATAAAGAAAAGTATATGGTTCTTGATCTTCGAGGACCTAATTGTGGCCCCACCAGTGACTGGATAAGAGGCATTGACTAAAGCACTTAAAACTCACTGTGAGCCTCAGCTTCTGTTCCTGTGAAACACAGCTACTAACAGTGAACATCCCCAGGAGAGTGAAGAAAATAAGATAAGGTAGAAGAAGCAAGAGCACTTTGGAAATGACAAGAATATTAACCTGTGAGTGCAAATCTCATTTTTCATCACTCTCCCCTTTACTCATTTGGCTACAGAAATAAAGACCTTCTTTTAACATCTAGGTTACCCCAAAGTCTTTCCTAAACTTTCACTCAAGCTGACCTTCCACATGGAATTTTCTACCCATAGCCTTCTGCTCTTTCCCTGATGAACTCTTAGCTTAAGTATTTCTCCAGAAAAGACTTCTTTACCAACAAACCAGTTTAGATTGTTTTTCTTTTTCATAGTGCCCAGTTCTTCTTCTTCACTGTTGACCCTTGAACAGTGTGGTGGTTAGGGGCACTGACTCTCTATGCAGTCGAAAATCTCTGTATAACTTTTGACTCCCCAAAACTTATTTACTAAGAGCCTACTGTTGAGTTACCAATAATATAGTCGATTAACATATTTTCTATGTTATATGTATTATGTACTGTATTCTGGCAATGCGGTAAGCTAGAGAAAAGAAAATGTTATTAAGAAAACCATAAGGAAGAGAATATGCATTTAAAGCATTCATTGAAAAAAAATCATATGCAAGTGGACCCTCATAGTTTATACCTGTGTTGTTCAAAGGTCAAGTGTACTTATCAAAGTGTAGAATCATACATTTATTGGTGTGTTTTCTTACTGTGTTTCTTAGCAGGTTACAAACTCCATGAGGGGAGTATCCTATAGATTTCTCTCTCCATTGCATCTCTAGTGCTGGAACAAAACAGGAATTCAATATTGCTTCTTAAATAAAATGAGTGTTATGTAAATGTAAGGTATTATTTAATCAATTCCCCCAACATAAATAAAAACATTGGCCTCTTTGTATATGCATCAAAGAGTTTGTATATTATGGATAGCCCCACTGAGCTTAATCAATTCTGGGTAACTAGAAAAAATCAGGTTTGGGTCCTGCTCTATCCTGTGACCCTGGGAGGTCACAAGCCTCTTCTTTTCACATCCGTTTATTTGAGCATACTGACATTGAGCAGGTAGGCTCTGAACCATTTTGTAAGATGACTTTCCTTCAGATGTCAAATTGTCATGTGAAGGAGAAAACTTAACTATGGGACAAGTAGCCTAGGTAAAAAGTGAACTTCCAGATACCCTCCTTATTCTTAACTTCTCAAAAAGTCATGTAGGAAGAAATGTGGCAAGATGTAGCTTGAACCAAGCCTTCTTCCCATTTCTCCCCAACTCTAGGACTACTTTAAATACCATAGGCATTTCAAATTAAACTAAAAAGCTCTCTTTCATATTAATCTTCTTACCTAGCCTCTTCTCCACCAGTCCATCATCCAGACTGTTTCCAGCATGACTCTTTCTTGAGAGAGTCCATGTCCCTGCTCTGCTTCAAAATCTTTCTACATTTCTCCATTACCTATGAGATAACAACCAAACTCTTAACATAGAATAGATATTACTTCACAACCTGACCTTTAAACTTTCTCATTTCACCTCCTTTCACTTTTTTTCACATACCTTAATTCCTGGACTCTCCAAGCAGCTTACAAGTCCCTAAACACAGCATGTTTTTTTATACCCCAGTGCCTTTGCACACAAGTTCCTCTTCCTACCTTTTCAATCTGGTGAGTCCCACTGGATCAGCTCAAATGTTATCTCTCCCATGAAGTCTTCCCTGGTAATAGCTCCTCCTCCCCTCCCCTCTGGCACCTCTTCCTGCTTTATCACCACACTCCTCCCCACTAGATTGTGTGTGAGTTTCTTGAGAATAGGGATTGCGCCTTGCTCATTATTGAACCCATACTTAGCATAGGACCTCAACAAGACCCAGGCCTAGGGGAATGCTCTTCTTTGGGATGTCAAAAGTCCAAAACCAAATAACTGGGGCCAGGTTCCAGAGTTAGGAAGAAATAGTTTAATTTTCTGGGGCCACCCTAGCTTTTAGCCATTTTCCCTCTTCCATTACATTCCGCTCGATCTATGTAGAAGTGGGTGATGGAGGCAATGGGCAGGGCAGACTAAAAGGCTTTGTCTTTTTCCTTGGTTCAACTGATGCACATCTCCTCTAACAACAAGAGAACATGGGGATAGATACATTAGTATAATCCTTGTGTCTATCAAGCAAACATTGGGGACTAACTTCAGGACCCCTGAAATACATTAACTTTTTATAAACAGAAACTCCTCTCTGCCATTACCAATGAAGTGGTTGCTTTTAATAAAGCCACATCTGGAGCAATATTTTTGCGCCTGACTAATGATCACATATTCTTCTTCCTCATCTTTACCTCTAAGCCAAATGTTTCAGGCTGACCCATTTTATGTAAGAAGATGCCTACTTGCATTAATAGGGTGAAGGGATGTTCTGTGTGGCTGGAAGAATGAATGTGCTAACAGCTTGATTCTTTTAAGAGCACTCATTGAGAACTAGGCTTTAGAACTTGGTGATTGGCCAGATCTGACTTTTCTGGGGGTCTTCAATCCCTCTAGATTTGTGTACCTAGAAATGAATGAGGTATATTTCACTGGAAGAAATTAAGACTTGGAGTTATTTTGGAAGAGGTTTTAAATTCTATGTTCATTCAGTCATCATGCATTTATTTTATGAACATTCCCTACGTATCAGGCAGTGCACTAGGAGTCTAGTAGGGTCCATAGATGAGTAGGATAGGGTTCTGGCCATGAAAAACACAGGTTCACATGATAATACTTTGATAAGTGCTATCATAGAAGTTTTGTTAAAATGTTATGTATGCACCAAGGGGAATATTTATTCCACCTGCAGATGGAGGTAGCAGGGAAGGCTTCACAGAGAACATACCACTTATGCCAAAACTTGAAGAATGGGTAGGATTTATTGATTGAATCAGAAGGAAAAGTATTCTAGGCAAAGAGATGAGCACAAGCAGAAGCACCGAGGGGTGAAAAGGCATGGGATTCAGATTTACACAAAGGTATGTTTCTCATAGTGATGTGTAGACATTCGGTTTAGGAATTATTAACATTTTTTTGAGTCGTGGAACTCTGTGAGAACCAAATAAAAGCTAATAATTTCTTACCCCACTGGAGTGTGTGTGTATGTGTGTGTGCACGCACACACACGCACATATGCAAATTGTAGGCATTTTCATTGAGTTCATGAGTTGTGTTTTTTTTTGGGGGGGGGGCTCTCTGTTTTGATGAACACAAAAGGTTAAGAATCCCTGACTGAAATATTTATATATAAAACAAATTAAAAGAGAGTTAATAGCTTTACATGCCATTAATTTCATTTTTTCCAACTATTAGTGTTACCCAAACAATAACTCACTGAATGCCAAAATAAAATTAACCTTTGAGTGTTTACAAATAATTAGCTGATATTTTGTCTCCAAAGTTTACAGGGGATTATTGGTTATTTTCTTCTACCGCAATTATTTTTTTCTACCCTTTTTATTAGAATGGTTAGAATTTCAGGGATGTACATTTAGAATGTTAGTTGAAACAAACAAGTGTGGGAATCAGCCTGAATGTCAGGCTTTTTTTTTTTTTTTTTTTTTACACTAGAGTCTAAAGTAAACTGGGGAGTGGTGTGGCTGCTCTGTACTTCAGTGTTGTCTGGGCTTAGTCTACCTTTGCAGGTAATTAATTCCCCAGCCTGCTTATTTTTTTCTAGTTGGCTCTTGTTTAGCTTCCACACAGCCCCACCCCACAGTGCTTTATTGTCCCTCTGCTGACTATTCCTACATATGGTCAAAATCAACTCACCTTCCGGGTTGCTGACATCGGCAAATTCACTGTTTGGCAAACTCTGCTGTGCTCCCAGTAACCCTTTGTTAAAGAAGTGTTATTACAATGAAGTAGATCTGATAGCTAACAAACCTGTCCAATCTCTTCCACTCCTAGATATAGTAAGGAAAAACTCTTTGTGTCTATGGATTTACAGCCACAGGCAGGACATTAGTACACTCAGACCTGCTGGGTACCAGAGTACTGCTAATGAGCAAACAGCCTTGCCTCAATTAGTGGTTTGTGAAATAAATATTCCTGGATATCAAATTGCTTTTGCTGCTTGATAATCACACTGGCTCTTGGGATGAAAAGCAACCAAGCAAAAAATTGTTCCCTTGTTGAGTGCTGCCTTGTTGAGCTTCTAAGTTATATCTGCAGACAAAATTTAAGTTTGCCATTTCCCCAGAGCTAAGGCTTGATTTACACAGGTAATTATTGTGTTGGTCTCCATGTTTTCTCTTGTGTATCTTTCCCATAGTATCTATATTACCATCTTATGAGACTGATTCTATAATAATTACTTAAATAAGGTTATTTTAGAAACAAATTAACAAATAAACTATAGAAGAAATGGTAAACTGCTATAGTGGTAATTTGTCTCGGCATAATAGGTGTTTATCACACAGAGAGGGAGGGAGGGAGGGAGAGAGAGAGAGAGAGAGAGAGAGAGAGAGAGAGAGAGAGAGAAAGAGAAATTAATGAAACTGTTGACTCTTCTAAATTCTCTGCTTGATTACCAAGTAACTTCAGTGGCAATAATGTTAACCCCAGCAACTGAAAAGAAAAGCTTCAATATAGAGCTTGGGAAGAGAAAAAGTAGTAAAGGGAAAGGAATTCAAGATCTGTTATTGGTATTTGAATAAGTTTATTGTGACAAGAATGCTGTTATAAATATTCATAAGCAAAGACCATCTTTTTAATCTAGGAATTGTTAAAGATTCCAAATTGGAAGGATACATCTTTTGTAAAAATCTGTCACCGTTCTTGCTTTGAGAATATCTATTGTTAAATTTCTACTAACATTATAAATGGTCACAGCACATGCCACCTGATATAATCCAAACCTTAGTGTTTCACTTCCCAGTGGGCTGTCCCTCTTCACCACAACCTCCCTTCCTTCAGCCTCCTGAAAGGCCACACTATCCTTTGTAAGCAACTCTATATGGATAGTGGGGGAGGAAAGAGTATAACTTCATGAGAGCATCAGCTACAGTTATTTCTCAAGCTAGTAGAGAATAGGTTTCACTGCTTGATAGAAAGATGCACTGAGAGTGCAACTCTCAACTCTTCAACTCCACCCAGATAGGTAATCTATAGATAATGCAGAAAAGAGGTTGGGGGAGGGGTACTTTTTCAATATTTTATTTTCTTAAATATCCTTTCTGGAATTTTCAGAAACAAAACATAAAAAAATTATATACTTTATTACAAATGGTAAACTCAGAGTGCTCCAAATCTCTTATTTACAAACAACACTGGGCAGGATACCCAAACAAACAAACATGAAATAACTTACAAAGGCATGAAGCTGTTTATTGACAGTAATCAGCTTTCATCAAATTAAAAAAAAATTCATATGTACATACACAGTTGAGGAAGGCAGGCCAGAAAGAGTTCATCTGTAGGCTCAGCCTCGCTCTCACTAACCTCCCTCCCGCCTCCCCTTCCCAACCCCTCCCCCCTTTGTATTCTTAAGGAGTACTACAGAAGCAATCTACAGTCTCTATTGCAGTTTATAACCCCTCCCCCTCCCCCCTTTTAATACTGAATGAGATCGAATGTAAGGTCCATGCAGTTCTTGGTCAATGTTAAAGAAAAGTCTAACGTTCTGTTCGCGCGGGGACAGCCCGTCCGCAAAGCGGGGCAGCCCGCAGGCGGCCGCTCCCTGGCTCCACGCCAAGGGAGGGCGCGCCAAGTCCTTCCCACTCGTGCACACTGGGGGCGCCGTCAGGACGCAACCCAGTCCAACTTGAATACCCTTGGCTTTAGTCCTCGGACACTTCTTTTTTCTCGCTCTCTCTCGCAACTTGTCAAGTTCTCAAGTTTGTGTCTCTTGCGGTTTTTTTTTTCTCCGTTGCCCCTCAGCCCCCAACAGTCTCTCTTCAAAACGTTTGCAACTGCTGAGTTAGCATGAGTTGGCACCCACTGTTAACGTGGTTCATGACTTTCTGTTTAAGCTGTGCCACCTGTTCCCTGAGCATGTTGGCCGTGGACGCCAGCTCCGAGTTCTGCGCTTTCAAGGTTTTCACTTTTTCCTCCAGCCTGGCGATCCTCTCCAGCTTCCTTTTCCGGCACTTGGAGGCAGCGATGCGGTTCCTCATGCGCTTCCTCTCCGCCTTGATCCGCTCCTGGGACTCCATGTCGATAGGGGACAGGGGCGGCGTTTCCCCGGGCATCTCGGGAACGGTCTGCGGCTCCTCCTTCAGGGCTTGCAGCCGCGGGTGCTGCACGGGGATCTGCTGGGGCAGGTGGTGTGGCGGCTGCGGTGGCTGTTGCTGCTGCTGGGGCTGCGCGGGAAAGGCCAGGCCAGCCGCGCCGTAGGAGGGCGCCCCGCCGCCGCTGCTCAGCGAGCCCGGGTTGAAGTTGCTGAGGTTGGCGTAGACCGGCGGCTCGCTGTGCAGGGTGGCGCTGAAGCCGCTGCTGCCGCTGCCGCCCGCCACGGAAGCCACTGCGGGAGCCACCATGCCGGCCCCGCTGACCGGCTGCGCCGCGGACGTGACGCTGGGTAGCGTGTTCTGGCTGTGCAGTTCGGCCAGGGCGCGCACGAAGCCCTCAGCGAAGCCCTCCTGCTCGTCCGTCACGTTCTTGGGGCACAGGAACTGGGTGGGGGTCGGCGTGGTGGTGATATGCCCGTTGCTGGACTGGATTATTAGGCGCTCCAGCTCTGGCGACGCCAGTTTGAGCAGTCCCACATCGGGCGAGGTGAGGAGGTCCGAGTTCTTGGCCCGGAGGTGTGGCTTCAGGCTACCCACCGGGTCGGCCAGGTTCAGGGTCATGCTCTGTTTCAGGATCTTGGGGTTACTGTAGCCGTAGGCGCCACTCTCGGACTGGAGGAACGAAGCGTTGAGAAGGGTATCGTCGTAGAAGGTCGTTTCCATCTTTGCAGTCATAGAACAGTCCGTCAGTTCACGTGGGGTTAGTTTGGGCTGCGCGTAGAAGTTTCGGGGCCGCAACAGCGCGCTAGCAAGCGGGGGACACCCGCGCCTCCCCGGGCCTTTGGCAAGGAAAGTTTCTCTAACAGCGCGCGCACCCGCTGTCTGTCCTCCCCCCTTGCGCCCTCCTCACCAGCGCTCTCCAGGGAACACAGGGTTAAGATGCCGCTCGCACTCTTGTCCGCTCGCGCGCGCTGCCGGCTTTGAAAAGTCGCGGTCACTCACTGAGCGCTCTTCCGCGCAGCGGCTCCTCGGAGCCCACGGGCGAACTCGCTTCCCGGCGACAACGGCTCTCCCGGCGGCGACACTCAGCGCGGACCTCTGAGGGGCCGGCCGGCGGTGGGTCTCCGCCGCCCGGACTCCGACGACTGTCCCCTCCGCCGCTGCGAAGGGGAGGGAGACGCCCGGCGGCCTCGGCGCGCGCTCGCCCAAGTTCAGCAACCGGTGCGAGAGAAGCAGAGCTCAAGTCCCTCCTCGCTCTTCTCTCTCCGCCGCCTTCTTTTCTTTACTGCCGCCGCGGCAGCTTCGGTAGGAGGAAAGCTTTGCAAAAGTTCGCTCCGGGACTCAGGGGCCACTTGTCCCCTGTCCTCCTGGCCAGGAAAGTTCTTTGCCGCTGCAGCGGCTCGCCGGACTCCCCCGGACGACAGTCGCCGCTCTCCGCGCTGTCAGCGGCGCCCGAGCAGCAGGCACTCCTTCTGGGGCGGCTGGAGAAGGGGCTCTTCCGACGCTCCCCAAAACACCAGCCAGGGAGCCACAGGCGCTAGCTCTGGGCAGTTGGTGAGAAAATGGAAAAGAAAATAAGACTTGCAGTTCGGACTCTACTGCCGTCCTGACTGACTGACTATATCTGTCTCTCTGAGTCCGCGAAACCTCCTCTCCCGCTTCGCTGCTTCAGCCACACTCAGTGCAACTCTGAGCCCTTATCCAGCGGGAGCTCAACACTTATCTGCTAGCAGTCAACCCCTAAAAATAGCCCATGATGTCACCCCAAGGCCTTCCCATTGGCTTGCGTCTCTCTCAAGGGGGCGGGCCCGCCCGTCGCCATGGAGACCCCACCCTAGAAGATTCTTCTTCGGACCCGCGGAGGCTCACGGGATGAGGTAATGCTCTGCTGCCCTCCTACAGTTGGGCCCTTTTTTCGCCTCCTGCCCCCTCCCCCCTCCCGCGCGACTCGCGCCCCTCTTTTCGCCCTCCCCAACTCGGCGCGTCTTTCCCGGCCCGCCCGGTGCATTGTGGGCTGACGTCTTGGGGTTTGACTGTCTAGTTAGTGACGGTGGCTACTGCTAGCGGGGTGGACGCGGGCGCTCACAGCCTCTGACGGAGGCGGGCGCAAGTTTGGGTCTCGGGGCGGGAATGCAGAGGTTGCATAGACTCGGAAGAGTGAGGAACCCAGCCAGGTGTCTGGGGCCAAGGGTGCGGGACGGGTGGTATTTTCCCCCTTTAGGGAGGGGGTACTCGATGTCATCCATGGTCACTTCGTCGCCGCGCAGGGCCGGGAGGCCGAGCACTCGAGTCCTTCCCCCCCCCCCGCACTTCCGGGGGGCGGGAGCACCGCCCTTAAGGTGGCTCTGTTCTCCCGTGGGGACGAGTGAAAGTGGGCTTAAGTTTAGGGGCGGTCTCGCGAGAGGCAGCCCCACACGTTGAGTAGGCTCGGAAGTTTGTCTCTTGGTCAAGTTCACCAGCGATCGGACGCCCTGCTGTCTGGCTGCGCCTAGATGCTGAGTGATTTGCATTGCTGGAAACAGGGTGCTCAGCTAAGTCCCCACTGCACCCCCCCCCCCACTTCACCCACCCGATCGCAGAAGAAAGGGTGCGAGGTCACAGCTTTGTCTCAGGGTAGTTTTTTTTTTAATAGGGGGTGTAATTAGGGGACAACTCAGCGTCCAGTGGAGAACGAGCGTTTAGGGAATCCGAAACCCGGGGAACCCCGGTGATCGTCTGCTCCTTGCCCCCGCACAACAAGAAAACGCACATTAAACACACACACACACACACACACACACACACACACACACACACACACGCTCTTACACTCCTTTCGCCCTGATTTGCTTCCGGGAAAATAAGTCCGAGAGCGGCCGACACTCGTCAGAAGTCACGCAGCGAGAAGTAGGGTAGAGGGAGGATTTTAAATCTCTCCGCTGCTGGCCGGGTGCTGAGCCCATATACTATGTAGCCTCTAGGAAGCGCTAGACACATATAAGTGGTCACTTTTTTGTGGTGTTTCTGCTATCCTACCCCCACACTGCTCCCCTTAGGACAAAAGTGTGTGGTGGAAAGAATACCGAAGTCGGGAATCGTGGGTTCTATCGTGACCAGCGCTGCTACGGTGTGAAGTAGCAAATCACCGAACTTCTCTGAGCTTCAATTCTTTTATCTGCGAAGGGTGCTGGTGAGAACCACCGCTCTGTGCTGTGTTAGTGCAGCATCATTGCCCTTTGAGCTAGAAAGTGGTTGCCAAACAGCCCCCTTCCCTGAGAGCCCCAGAATCTCGATGGAATGCCAGGATGTACGAGTGTGACTTGATGGAATAGGTGTACATACTCCTGTGAGGAGCAATGAGGGAAGGAGGGAGAGGGAAGAAAGGGTCAGAAGTCAACTCTTTCCCCAGCCTTCTGCGGATGACTGGGGCTTGAAGTTGGATCTGCAGCATTTCATGTTCCTAGGTTCTAATTCCAGCTTTTCAGCTTCAGAACTTGGGGGAATTCGGCTTTGAGTTCAGAGGCCAGAGCTTCAAGATCTTTGTGACTGAGAGTTCAGATTTGACAGACCAACATCAGCTAGTGACAGGGAAATTTTGACAACTTTTCCTTCACTCCAGGCACTCACCTCTCATTCCCTCATCCAGCAGAGGAAAACCAAGTGGCTACTGTGAGCCAGGCACTGAGCTGGGGTGGGGGTAGGGGTCGGGTAAGGATACAGTGATAACAAGATTCGGTTAGTTTTCTCAGGAAGGGAACATTCTCCTCTATATTATTGCCCTGAATCATTTCTTTTGTAATCAGGAAGCTGGTGTTCTTAATTTTTATGATGAGAGTAATTAAAATAAATTTCATGTATTAAATGTCTACTATCAGCTAGGCATTCTCCTGAGCAATTTAAATATGCTGTTTCTCCTCACAACTATCTAGCATATGGGGAGTTAGGCCCAGAATGGTTAAGTATCTTGCCGAGGTTACACAGGCAGCTGGAAATTGACTTTAAGTCTGTGTTATATTCCTGTGTATCTTCTCTGCTCTGGGAGACTTTCTTGAAACATTAGTTGTCTGCAGAGGAAATTGTGCTTAGATGGTGGGACAGAAGAAATTGCCTTGCCTGATCCTCCTTTCAGGGCCTCCTTTCAGAGCTCCTGTATTTAGAAAATTCAAGATTTAGGTCTCTGTATAAATATATATTTTTTTGCCTAAGGGTTCTGTGTGTTCCTCTCCGCCTTATGTGGTTTAGTAGGCTGATTTTCTCCTTATGTTGAGAAACAGCATATTTCATCCAAAAAATAACAGATCTGTTTATGTTAACGCCCCTGCTTGGAAGCCTTCATTGGCTTCTCTTTAAGACCAGGAGAGAGTTCAGACACCTTTGCCTGGGAAAAGGAACCTTTCACAGTCTAGCTACGGCTCTCAGGCCTTGTCTCTCACTCCCAGTATCCGTCAGGAAAGGCTGGGCTATGCTGCCCTAAGAATCCTAACATCTTAGTGGCTTACTCCACAGGAGGTTATTTTTTGTCAGTGCTATATGCCCACTGTGGGTCTGCAGGGAAGTTCTGTTCAATGTGGTCACTCAAGGACTCAGGTTGGAAAAGGTTTCTGCTTGACACATGCTTCTTATTACTACCTTATTATTACCTTGGCTGAGGGGAGAGAAGGTGGGAAATCATTCACTGGCTCTCAGAGCATCCACCTGGAAGTGACACACTGCTCGTGTATCATTGGCCAAACAAGTCACATGCCCATGCCTAACTTTAAATCTCTGTAATTCTTCCAAGTGTCTTGAACACAGAGAGCCAGGAAGATTTGCAGAATAATATCAATGACTCTAATAGTCTCCCTTTCTCTTCACCAAATGTTTGGCTTACTGTCCTTCCACAGGCAGAATTTTCTCATTCTTTTCTCAAGGGGGACAACTCTAAAGACCCGTCTAGTCACAGTATATCTAGCTCACTTTTCAGGTTCTGGGTAAGGCATAGTAGACTTTCTATCAGCTCCAGATGTGACTTATCATCTAAAGGCAAGATGTCGACCCTGCATACCCTCAATATATAATGGTGGGACAGAGATGGGATAACAACAATGGATACACCGTTCAGAAAGTGAAGGAATGGGAGACCACAGTGGCCACTAGTCCACTGAGCAGATGTGTTGAAGAACCCCTGTCCAGCACCCGATTAGGCCCTGGTTCTGCTCCCTGAGTGTCACTGCCCTATCCATCATTTTCTATGACTCCTGGCTTTGCCTCCTGAGAGAGTCTTCCTCTTCTATATCTAAAGCAGGCATAAGAAAAGATGTTTTTAAATACGCTTTCAAAAATTGCATGGGGCAAAGGTACAGAGTGATATTAAGTCTCAAATACACTCCTTTAATTCAGGCTGATGTTCTTTTGGCAGTACAACTCTCACATAAATGTAGGCTTCTTATCAATTTGATTCCAGCCATTCCATGTACCAATAGCCAGAGCCAGTTTTTTTCTAGATATAGTTCTGTGGTCCGCCACATTTCATTGCCTTCTTGCTCTCCTGCCTGCTGGCACCTCTCTCTCTCTCTCTCTCTCCCCCCCCCCACCCCCGCCTTCCTCTCTCTCTCCCTCCTTCTCTCTCTTATTCCTCTGCCCTCCAGCTTGGTTTCATGTGCTTTGGGCTTATTGGGCTTTGGTGGAAGAGTCACACTTTCCCTTTTCCAGAGCCATTTTGTCCAATTGGAACCATATATCAGGTAACACCTTAATTTATCCTGAGGTTTTACAGTAAAGTTTGAGGCCATACCCTTGACTTGATCCATACTTCAAGGTCTATTTTAACTGGTCTTTTCACACTGAAAACATTTCTAAATTTTATATTTTACTGGTAGAAGAAACAATAGCTTCTTCTAACCCTGTAAATCTCTGAATTTCTAGATTGTCCCTACTCTCTTTCATTTAGGTTGCAAACTGGCCAAGTCTTCTCTGAGCTCATTCCTTTTTTTTTTGTAATAAGTTTCCAAATGCATCTAATGGCCATCAACATATGCTACTAACATTTTGTTTTACAGTCTCTTGCTTTAAACTGATTAGTTTTATGATATGCCTTCTAAATGATCACAGGTGATATATTCACCAAATAGGTCACTATCTTTTTTAGCTTCTGATAATAGTGTTCTTAGTTACTGCCCTCTAAACAAATGTTTACTCTTATTGTTATTACATTACTACATATCTAGGTACCCATTCTTATATCAGTCAGGATAGGCTAGGTTTGCCACCGTAACAAACAATTTTAAAATCTTAGTGGCTTAACAAAAAAAAAACAAAAACCCTTTATTTCTTGTTCATACTACATGTTCAAGGTCAATGAGCTTTTCTTAAATTACTCACTCAGAAACTAAGTCTGAAGAAGGTTTCATCTTGATATATGCTTTGACAATCATTCTAAACACTTCAACAAGGGGAAGACAGCATGGTGAATTCACATTGGCTTTAAAAGTTTTCTCCCCAAAATGAGACATATTACTTGTGTTTACATATTATTGGTCAAAAACTAGTCACAAGACCATGTCTTAACTTACAAGGTACCGGAAAATGCAATCCTACTATGTGCTTGGAAGTCAAGAGCTAGAAATGCACACCTCTGTATAGATGAGGTTACGCTATGGTAGCCATCCCAAAATCTTACTGGATGACAACCACAGAATTATTTCTCACTCATACTGCATACCCATTGTGTGTTGGCTGCTTCATATACATTATCTTTGCTTTAGGACCCTTTCTGAAACATTGTTGATTATCATGGCAGAGAAGAAAGAGCTTAGTGCTTAAAGCTTCTGCTGAGAAGAGTTCACATGGCCAAGCCTGATGTCATGGGGAGGGGCAGCAAGTATTTGCAAATAGTAATACACTCTACCACACCCTACACTACACATTCCCCCCATTCCTATGAGTCTCAGCTACCCTGAACATTTTCCATTCCTTTAACATTTTCCTGTCTTTCCATTTACTTTTATCCTTAATCAAAATACATCCTGGCAAACTCCTACTCATCCTTCAAGACCCAGCGCAAATAATTGCTCTCTCTGAAACTTTCTGTTACCCAATCTCCTACATTACCCTCAAATAGTATTATCTCCTTTGGTTCTCACCACACTGGGTACATACCTGAAGCAGAGAATGTTTAACATGTGTTCTTATAAATGTTTTACATTCCTGACTCCAAATCTAGGAACTGTGTCTTATTCCTCTTTGTATCTCTAGTGCCTGGCACATGAAAGGATAAGAAGATGCTCAATAGATGCTTGTTGCTGGATTTTTTAAATATGTATTTTCCATAGTGGAATTAAAGGGGCCCTTTAATAGTCAAATAGCAACAGTACCTTGTTTTAATACATAAAAGTTGAACCATGTCAAACTCCCCTGCTGAAACTTTCTTAAGCACATACTATTAGATTTGGGAAAATAAACAAATTTTTTTACTTTGCTTATAAATATTTCACATGATCTGGGCTATCCTACCTTGCCAGCTGGAGATAGCTAGTACTTCTTCCCTCATTTACTACTGCAGCCACACTGGCTATGACTGTATTAATCAGGATAGCCTAGGTTATGCTACAGTAAAAAACAAAACAAAAAACCAATAAAAAATCTCAGTGACTCAAGCCACAAAAGTTTTATTTCTTGCTCATGCTCTATATCTATCAAGGGTTGGTAGGAACTTTGATTACATTGTCTTCCTTTGGGACCCAGCCTGGTGGATCACCCAGTTTCAGGAACATTATAGATAGCGATCCAGGTAGAAGGAAAGAGAGCTTTTGAAGGGTCTTAGGTAACAATTAAGTAGCTTTACCAAAGAAAGTCACATGTCACTTCTCACAGTTCATTGGCTAAAAGTAGTCTCACGGTCTCACCCAGCCATAAGGAGACCAGGAAGTACAATCCTATTTGCCTAGAAGGCAGAGAGCTGGACGTATTTGGTGACTAGCCCTAATGACTCCTGTATAATGGACTTCTTTAGTTCCTCCAATAAGACAAACTATTTCTTGCCTAAGAACCTTTATGTGAACCCTCCCACTTCTTCCTTGTTCCTCGGTTAATTTCTATTTCCTTTGGATATTAGCTTAAACGACACTTGAAGGGGCTTTAAAATATATATATATATATATATATATATATATATATATATCACACCCTCCCCTCACCTAAATTAGATTTCCCTGTTATATTTTCTCATAAGTCTCTATGTTTTTTCTTTACAGCAGTTGGGATTTCAGAAGAGTGATAAATAACACTGCTTTCTTTCCCTCTTGAGTTCAGAACCAGCTGACAGTTAGAAGCAGGAATCAGATTAATGAAGATCACAATGTCAACTTGATAGTTGATATAGAATAGATTGGAGGTCATGGCAGACATGAGGCCACAATGGATTTCCTAATGCTTCACTGCAAATAAAACTTACTGGTCCCTGGCAAAGGTGTGCAGTTGCATGCCTCTTCCAAATGGACTATGAATGTGTACATCCTGTAGACAAATTGATTCTGAAAAGAGAGCAAGTGACTGAGGTGGGCATGCTGGATCTTTCTTCTGAACTGAGCAATCAGGTAACTCATTTCTCTTCCCAGGGGAGTAAATAAGGGATAGAGGAAGTGGATAAGAAGGTTACTCTAGCAAATGTCCTCTCATGGAACCTAAAGCCAGGGAAATGGAGATTTCTTCATCACAACAGAATTTATCTTAATTTGTTATTCCATATTGCTTTGCGTTACTGTTTTCTTTTTTTTCCTCCCCCTCCCCCCTCCTCTTCCTCCTCCTCCTCTTCCTCTTCTTCTTCTTTTTTTTAAAGATCTGTCTTGCCCACTAGAGGCCAAGAGTCAAGAGGGCAGGTTAAACATATCCTTTTGTCTACACTGTATCCACAGCATTTAGCACGGTGCTTGGCACAGAGAGTGCTCGATAAATCTGTTATACATCAGAGACCCTGTGGAAGTCCTCATGGATCACCTTTCAACAGAGTTAGTTCTCATTTGCTTGAGACTGGTTTCTATTTTGGAATGCTCCATTCTCTTCCTCACCTCCTCACCTCCCCCCACTTTTTGCCCCTGGTTGTCAGCTTGGGTATAAAGCATCTATATCACAAGTGGAGTAAAGAGGCAGAAATGAGAAAACAAAGTCTAAAATACAAGTAAGTAAGTGAATTGAGTTGTTGGAGAGTTTGTATGGACTAGGTTTTTGTCAAGGAGGAATGTGGAATTATACAAATCATCACCCTTATGGTGATGTCTTTTCAGTACTCAGAACTTCCACCAAACTTATGTGGGATCATAAATTGGCAAGGGTCCTTAGTCATCTTCCAAGTCCTGCCCTTTCCCCAATGCAGAAATCTCTTTGGCAGCATTTTCACTACTTAAATACTTCTAGTGATACTCAGAGATGGGGAGTGATAATTCCCATGAATGCTACTGGTTGGACCACGCTGGGAATACTATGGACATGAAACTGTGGAAAGCAATTCTGACCAATCAGAGAGATCTCAGGGAGGTCAGCCAAGTGGTGAGAAGCTTGAAACCATGTCCCATGGAGAAGAAATGAAGGACCTGGCAATATTTACCCAGAGAGAAAAATAAAAGACTGTGCGAGCATATGTAGAAGTCTCCAAATAGTTGTATAACTGTCATGTGGGGGCATTGACTTATACTGTAGGTTTTGAAGTTAGAGCAAGGGTAATGTTAGAAGTTAGAGAGGAAAAACCTGCTGTATTTAAAGAAGACCATCTGAAGTTACAGTTACATATTAATTGGATAGTCACCTTAAGAATAGAATTGAAGTTCATCCATTCAATACATATTTATTGTCCATGATGTGCCATATGCTATGCTCAGTTAGTTACAATAATTCCCAGTGAGCCCATAGTAACTTGTAATAATCATCACTTTATTTTCAAAGTTTAGAAAAGCCATCTTTAAACAGTCTCCTTTAGAATTTGTCTAGGAGTTGTCATCAATTTTAGTGGTTTCCCAGTTCTGGAATTCACTCTTTTTTTTTACTCTCAAAATTTGAAAACCTGAGATGATATTTTCTCATGTCCAATGTTAGTTAGATGGACATCCTCCTATGAAAATAACAAGTGTTTTCAGTGTCCATAAATCAAAATTACCTGTACTTGGGATCACTTAAGACTAGATATTCCCTACCATTTGTCACAGAAGAATTACAAAGTGTTCACCAAACTCCTTTTCCTTTTCCTCCAGTGCATACAGCTAAGCTACATTTTCTGGCCTCCTTTGTAATTAGATGTGGCCACTTGGCTGTGTTTTAGCCAATACAAAGGGGGTGAAAATAATGTGTGCTATTTACAGGCCTGGCTCATAAAACCACCTCTCCCCAGCTCCTGGTTAAATGTAAGGGACATAGAGAAGGGCAGAGCCATGGATGGAAGGAGACTGGATCTCTGAATGACCATGTGGAAGACTGCCTGCCAACTGACCAGGAATGTTTACAATGTACTTTGCCTGAACGAGAAATCAACTTTATTGTGCTGAACCACCGAGATTTTGGTCTTCTTATTCCAGCTGGTGCTGCAGGACACCCTCAGTGACAGAATAAATGTGGAACTGAAGTTAGGGATTTCATTCTGTACTTTCCTGTTTGAAGAGAATTAGTGGAGGAAGCAGAAGTAAAGGACATAACACTTAATTACATATCAAAACTTCCCATTGGTAATGTTTTTTTCTCCTCTAATTCATAAATTTCATGAGACATGTTGTCATGTCTTCCATCCTCTTAATATTTTATCTCTCAGTGGATATTTATTAAGAAATGCCAGGTGCTTTGGGGATTTCTGAAGAAATATAGATAGCACATATTGTTAAATATGTTATTCATTTATTCAACAATTTTTAAGCATTTACTATGGGCCAGCCACTGGTAAACATCGGTGAACAAATCTACAGTATCTGCTCACAAGTTGAGGTATAGCAATGAAAATAAATAAGAAAGAGGGAAGACTAGTTGAGTATGGTAATGCTATGAAAAAGAGGGACAGGATGTTCCGGGTGTACAGGGAAGGGACATCTGACAAAGGTAGCAGTCAGAGAATTGTCCTCAAAGGAGGAGATGAATAAATTGAGGCCCAAGAGATGAGTAGGAGTAGCCAGAAAAAGTGGCAACAGTGGAGAGAGAAAGAGTGTTCTAGAAAGAGGGCCTGCATGTACAAAGGTCTAAATATAGGGCATGAATATGGGGCGTGTTTGGAGGGACCAAAAGGTAAGCTGAAAAGGAAGAATGGAGAGGATGAACATGAGAGAAGGACCCTGTAATGTATGTATGCTCATACATAATAAGTGTATACAGAAGGTCTTGTACTATAATATATATATGCAATTACCTAGGAGGAAATATGGCTGATTAGCCATCAATGTGTCAATAGTTATGATATTTGAGTAATTTCCATTTTCCTCCTTATGCTTCTCTGATTGTTTTAAAAGTTTCTACAATAAACACATATTACACATAATAAAAATAAATATATAAAATTTTTTCTTATTATAACTACACCTGCTGTCCCTCATTGGATCCTCATGGCAGTCTTCTGAGCAAACTGAGGTCCGGAGCTGATAAGGTCCCATTCAGTCTGCTATCTCTCCATTGCGCCAGCCTTCCCTGCATTTTTCTAAGCAGCAATGCTAGCTTCTCTTATAACTAGTGACTTTAGTGCTGTGTTACTTGTTTGTGTGTATGTAGTTTGCAACTTGGAGGAATTGGGTCAATATTCTAATGATCCTGACCTACCTAAGAGGCTTCCTACATACAAAGGATGGTCCTCAACCTACTGGACTACATCATTAGACATGTTTTCTGTGATGCTATCATGTCCTTTGCCTAGTGATTTTGCAGTAGGGGAGAGGGCTACTGATAATTTTTTTAAATGTAGTTAGGGAGGAGATTGTTTTCCATTATTTTGTTAACCTACATCTTGATTGATTGCATGTTGGTGTTTAGCCAAACGTGATGATGAATATTTGCAGTGAACACCCAAACACTTGAAAGTCTTAAAACACTGTATCAGCATTCTCTAAATTATGTTGTGGCAATGAACTTCCCCCCAAATCTCAGAGGCTTAAACAACATGAGTTTATATCATGTGCATGTTACGCTTCCATCCTGATTTAGGCCTTAGCTCTTTCATTCTGGAACCCAGTCTGAAGGAGCCGCTCCCGTCTAAGATATTGCTGGTGTGTGTTTTAGGAAAGACAGAGAAGCGACACCATAGGCTAGATCTTAAAGCTTTGCCCACATGTCACTTCCACTTACCTTTGATTGCCCAAGTGTATCACAGGGCAGCAAAATTTTGTCAAATGCCTTCTCAGTATTCTGAGTCTCAGTTTCTTTATCTACAAAATGGAAATCAGTAAATAACATTATGGGATATTCAAACTATGGAATATCACATAGCTATTTAAAAAGATGAATTAATTGCCCTTAAAAAGATGAGCTGACTTGGAGAAATGTTCATGATATAGTGTTACTTGAGGAATGCAAGTTGTAGAGCAATGTCTGTAGCATGGTCTTATTTTTGCATAAATTTAAAAAACTATGTGAGTATATTTATTTGCATGAGAATATTAATAAAGACAGCTAATGTTTAATGAATGCTTACATCATATTCCCATCACTGTGCTAAGTGCTTTTTACATGCATTTGCTCATTTAACCCTTGAAAAATCCAGAGAAAAGAGGAGAAAGTTACATACCAAATGTCCATTATCAGCTACCTCACTTGTAGATGTGATTAGAGAGAGTTTTATTCACTTTGAAATATATATGATTTCTGTAAATATTTACTTACACAATAGGTGGATTAATCAACTTTTGTTGTGAAAGAAACCCCCACAAAATCTGAGTGCTATACAGTGTTAAGTATTTTATTTCCTGTTTACCAGTCTGCAGGTCAGCTGAGACAGCATGGCCTTCCTAAGACCCCATTCAGTCTTCTTTCCTAGCTATTGCATCTGCCTCCCCTGCAAGTTTCTACCTAGTGATAATGGCTTTTCTTGGAACTGCTGACTTCACTGCAGTGTTGCATGTGTTCATGTGCAACCTGGAGAAATAGGGCTGAGGGTTAAATTCAGGTCTGCTCCATGTGTCTCATTCTTGAACCCATCCTAGACAGGCAGAATCTACTAGGGATACGTTCTCATGGTGAAGGCTGTGGCAAACAGAAACACTCGAGGCTTTCTAAGCCTTCAGCTTGGAACTGGTATGTTGTCATTTTTGCCCACATTCTATTAGCTGAAGCAAGTCACATGGCCAAATCCAGTATCAGTGATCTGGGAAGTCATGGGGGTTGTGGAAGGAGGGAGTGAATATTTTCTGTGTAGTAATCTACTGCAATAAGCATTCATTTCTTTTCCAGTTAAAAAAAAAATAACAATAAAGTGAGGAAATGAGACTATTTACAAGGGATAGTTTAAAGTGTGTTCAATATATTCCAAAGTCACATTCTGTGCTTCCTTAAATCACAGACTCCATATCTGTAATTATAATGAGCACAGCGATATTAATATGGACATTTAATTAACCAGAGTACTTGTTGCCTGGTAGGGCAGGGTAGTTTACAGTAGCTTGGCTTATGCTACCTGTGGTGTGACATTCTAAACATAATCTGGAGACCGTTTAATGGCTCTCTGTATACATCACTGCTATTTGTGTGGCCATCTGCAATCATGAAATCACAGACTCTCAGACCTGGAAGGATTCTGGTGCCTGTGGTAGGCAGGTGTCTCCTAAGTTATGTGGACAGCTACTTTTGCCAGTTGTAGTCATTCTTGACTGGGTGTGTTTCACATTGCTGGAGAATGGTGACAGAAATCAAAATTTCTTCATTTACCCAATGAGGACAGTGAGCCCCCCAGCTATCGCTTATCTGAGTAATACAGTAAGTTAGTGGCCAAAGATGGGATGCAAACCAGGTGTCTCAAGTGGGCCCAGGGCGTTTTACTTAGTTTCTCTGCATAACACAAATATCAAGCATATGGATCATTTGGGAATATTCACTAGGCTCTGAAACTTCCACTGCTCTTTAAAAAATGATTAAGTCTCCTGCTTCTACTGCTTCCTCTGTATTAAGAGAACTCAAACACTTCTTAGACTAACTACCTCTGAGTCCTGCAAAGAAACACCAAATGGCACAGATGCAGAAATAGTTACATTTTAAATTCCTTAAAATGCTGGCCAGGGAATCACACCTGCTTTAATTTCCTTTCTATTCTAAGTAATTTAGAAAATATCTGCTGATATAACTCATGGGAATTCATTTGCAAAAGAAAATGTTATATTAAGGAATTTATTTGTTAGGATTAAGAATCATGTTCCTCGAGTTTCATTTACCCATCACTTTTTCCATTTTCTTTGTCCACTTATACATCTAAAATCAATTTACTTAATATTTTTCTTTAAATAGATTCACTTTTTTAAAATGTAAAGATATTTTTATAGCAGATTATATATTATTATTATACACGAGTAAAACTATTACTTGCTATAAATATTTAGACAACTGTGAATGTAAATACATAGCCATTAAAATAATCGGATTTGTCCACGTACCACTAAAAATTGTTTTTTATTCTACAAGCTGTAGGCATTCTTCACTGATGTGGTAGAAAAATATGGGTGTTGGAGTCAGGAAGACTTGAGTTCAAATCTAAACTTATTCCCTTTCCAGTAGTGCAATTTGGGGCAATTTCATTAAATTGCTGAGTGTGAGTTTCTCATCCATAAAATGGAACAACAGCTGTCTCATAGCTTTGTGTGTGTGTGTGTGTGTGTGTGTGTGTGTGCGCGCGTGCGTTTGGCAGCACCTAGCATTGTTCCTATCTCAAAAAAAATTAGATATCTTCTTTCTTTCCTCAATCTTCTTCGAAATGGCACTTATGAAATCTGTTGTTAAAGAGATGAATGATCTGGGGGCACTATTATTGTTCCCAGGATTACTTACTGATAGATTGACTGCCGTGTGCTAGGAAATGTCTAAGTGTTGTGGGTACAATGAAGACTGGGTTAATGGACTTAGAGTTGAAGACCTGGATTCAAGTCCTATTTTATCTTCTTTGGATAAGTCATTTAACATCACCGAGCCTCAGTTTCCTCATCTGAAAATGAGTGGGGTGATTGCCATTTATGCCTATTTCAAAGAAGTTATATAAGGAATACTATATATATATATATATACATACACACACACACACACACACACACACACACACACACACACACATATATAATGGCAAAGCCTTCAGTGAACTGATACGGCTGATTCTGCTCTATTGTGATATATATGGTCCCGAAACACTTTCTGTTCTGCAGAGTTGTACATTAAAAAATAATAGGCTTTGTTTTTTTTGTTTTGTTTGTTTGTTTTTTTGCAAAAATAAGGTTGGGACAGATCACTGAAAACATATACAATATTATGGCCACAATGCTAAGATAAAATTTTAAATATCCTAATAAAAATAATAGAGCTAAAAACTGTTAAATTCTGACTAAATAAATAAATACACACACACATACATACTACAGCAAATATAGGACTTTACCTTAAGGCTGGCAAAGGTAACTTGATGGAAGGTATAGGGCTGGAATGAGGCTGCTGAGTTACAGAGGTTAGGGCAAATTCTTAAATATGGGGCTGCACCATGCAATAAGCTCTTTTGGGAAAGAGCATGTAAGCAAACGTGGAGAGTAAAAGGACATCATACTCAGAACCCTAAGTAGTGCATGTGTCTGACTACTGCACTCACTGTGTTAGTGTAGTTTCTGCTCAGCTGCTGCTCCTCAGTGGAACAAAGCATTACCATCCTGGGAAAAACAAGTGTGAAACAAAGCCACTTGCGTGTTATATTGTTTTCATCTCCCTAGTTACCAATCTTACCTTGTCTTATAGTAACATGTCATGGTATTGTATATTATAACAAAGCAGTCCACCTATGCAAATGGACAGTGGGGAGAGGTTTGCAGGGTTCATGAGCAGAACAAATAGAGACTCTTAGAGGTAGAATTCATTCAGAGATGTGAGTCTCTCCATCTGTGCCTTCTCCTTCCCTTCCCGGTCTAACCGGTCTACTTCCCATTCTCTCCTTGGTCGCAGAGTTTCTCTTCTTCTGTGAGCTCCTTGAGACAGGTCTTCGTCATATTCATCACTGTGCTCCAAAGGCCCCCAAAGAGGCCCTGGGGCAAAATGGTTATATTATAGCTGAACCTCCATTTATAGGCAGAGAAAAGCCTTAGGTCTCCTGAGGGGCTTCCTGGGCTCACCTGAAGGCATCAGAAACACTGGACTACCTTGAGATGAGGATGAAGGCACTCACTCACTCAGGATAGGAACAGCGTCTCATTCAGCTCTACTTCCAGCATCTCTGGTGCTCCCAAGTGAGATGGGGACTCCTCAGTGGGTCCCAACCCTACCTTACCCAAGAGAATTAGAGGGCTAGTAGCACTTCTTCCTCAGCACTCCTCCCTTCTCCTTCCTCCCTTCCTCCCTTCCCTTTCTTTTTTTTCCCGACGAATATTTATCGAGCCCCTGTTTCATGCCAGGCACTACACAAGGGCTTGGGGATGAAGTGGTGGGCAAAAAATGACATCTGCTCTCATGGCATTTCAGTATTGCCTAGAGGTTAAATGCTTAACCTGGATCTGATAGCTGGCTCTGTCCTTTACTTGCTATAAAAACGTGACCAAATTCCTCACTAAATCTCCATTTCCTCATCTGTAAAATCAGGCTCATGATAGAACCTATTTCAGAGGGTTGTTGTGAGTATTAAATGAATGATATAAGTGCTTGGAAATAGTACCTGACCTATTAAGTGCCCAATAAATATTAATTGTAATTACTAGTATTATGCTTACTGTATATAGATAATAAACAAGTTAATATAAAAATCACAACATGCAATAAGTGTTATGAGCGAAAAAAGCAGGATGAGAACCGTTTTCTCTGTGGCTTAGCTAGTAGAATATGTAAATGTTATCTGATGGGGAGTTGGAAGTTAATTGAACCTATGGACCTAAAAGATCTCTATACCCTTCTGGTTTTGAGGAAGAATGAAAATGGGAACCTTTCTAAAGAGGATGATCAGAAAGGGCCTCTCTGAAGAGGGGCTACAATGTAAAGGATATAAACGCTGACACTGAGAGGAGGAGGGTTGTGCAGGAGGGGCACACCAAGCGGATGAAAGGCAGGAAAGAGCCCTCTCCAATGGTCCAGTGGTGAGAACTTACCTGACAGGCTCTGCACTTGACTAGGTTTGTTAAAATATCCTTTGTCCCTAGATGATCAGTTAAAGTGTCACTGTACGGGGAGCCCTCTGTTATGGCTTTCAAGCATTGGAGACTGGACACTGGTACCATCCATATCCTGGATTCTAGAACCCCACGTCTTTTCAGGCTATTACTGTGAACCCCTCTACATGGCTATGTGTGCTGAGCCATTGTTTTATTTCTTACATTACACTTGGACAAATTAAATAGAGGTAACTTAATTAACATGAATTTCTAGGTACCGTGGTCTAAATTCACTCCCAATCTCTAAGCTTTAATTAGTATGTTACCAGCCACATGTAGTTTGGGTGACTTCTCTCGGGTCATCTCATTTGCCTATTCATTCGTGGATACTCACTCAAAGAATGCCAGTGGAGCAAGAAGTATGTGTTATCATGACGTCAGTCACTTGGAGCCTCGACTTCTCCACCAATAACATGAAGGCTTGGGCCAGATCGCTGGTTTTCTTTGTTATTGTCCATTCCCTATTTTATTAATCAAATTAGACTGGATTCAAGGTTATTCCTTTAATAGCTTCAGCCTCATTCTCTGGTATACTGAAAAGCTTTCTCAAATGGGAGAGAAAACAGTAGAGTGACAACTAGCAGGTGGGAATTTTATTATTATTACCCAGAACTTAATTTTTCTCTGGCTAGATTGTTAGGATATGTGTACCTCATTTGCTACAAGGTCTCTGTGGAGGGGTGAGCAGTGCCAAACTGGATGTTCTCCCAGGTCCTTTTAGCTTTGACATTCTCTGAGTCCTGTGATGATTTTTCTTTTTTCTTTGTTTCTTTTCATTTAACACAGTTTCATATGCATGTTTCCAAGAATTCTTGTAGTTCTCTCCCTTGTCAGTCTTAGGGATTATGCTCTAATTTTGCTTAACAGTTACCCTGTTGATCCCTCTGTCTTGATTCACTCTACCTTACAGTTTTTTTCAGACCCTTCATTTCAATGAATTCTAATTGTGTGTGTGTGTGTGTGTGTGTGTGTCTCCCCACACTCAGTGTTTTTATCCCTGGTACCAGTAGGCACGCAGTGACTGTTGGATAGATTAGTGAATTCTTAATGATTATCAAGAACCTCACCATACACACACATACATATTATAATCTTTGGATTATTTGCCTTCTTTTGTGAGGATATTAATTCTTAAGATGGAATTTCTAGATCCAAAGTTATAAGCAGGTTTCATGCTTTTATTACCAACTTCCAGATTGCTACAGCACTTTTGTTTTATGTAAGCAGTAGTATTGCTGATAACACTTGTGGTAATTATAACATTATATTAAATAATTAATCAAATCAAAGAGTACTTCCTCTTCTTTTTTTTTTCTGGGTATCAATAACTTTTATATCCCAAACTCTAATAGTTTCCCTAAAGCCACTCAGATCAATGCTACGTGCTCTGAATTTAGTAAGAGAAAAAGAAATGGGCTGTTCCAGCTCTGAGTCCAAGCAACCTTTGTGTCTCCTTGGGCACTACATTGTTTTGAGAGTTCAATACCAGCCAGGTTTGGAGTTTTCTGCGTAGTGATGACGATAAAAATAAAGAGAACTATGACAACTCAGAGTATATTATTAACCCCATTTTATAGATAAGGAAACTAAGGCTCAGAGAGGTGACACAGCTTGTCTTCAGCTACACAGCTAGGAATTAGACAGGATATATGTCTGGTGTCATTTGATTCAAAGCCAGTCTCCTTCCACTAAACTACACTACACCATTCCCCAAGTGGATGTGCAGGGTCAACAGCCTCATGGGAGCAGCAGGTCTGTCAAGTTCTGCAGGGCTGAGCTGTTTATCATTGCAGAGGATACTCATCACTGCGCTAATTACATTAATTGCTGCCCACTCTGTGGCTAGGTGGGTGGCTTAACAATACCTAGCAACAGTGATAATAATGCCTGGGCCTGCCTTTCTGCCTGAAAACATCTGACTGCTTTTTTTTTTTTTTTTTCACATCTCCTTCCTGTGATGGCCAAAGATAGTAATTATAGATTCTATTGGTTGGAAGTTAATGACTCTCTACCTTATAGGGGAAAGGTCAAGACTCTAAACTTTGCCATCCATCAGCATCAACTGTGTGTTTGATACTTTATTTAAAGGATCTTTTATAAATCCTCATGATATCTCAGAAGAAGGAATTATATTATCCCTATTTTGTTTATAAGGGAACCTAGTCACTTGCCTGGGGTCACATAGCTATGAAGTGGTAGAATCAGGCTTAGAACTCTGGCCTTTTGGAGGATAGATTTTGTCTCTGCACATTTCCCTATACCACAGCTCCTCTCAAGAGGAGGCCTTTTTCTTCTGATGCTTGGAATCGAATTATACACCAGTGGGGCCGGAGACTATATTTGCAGAGAAGCAACACATTGGGAATGGTGTTTAGAGGAGGTCTCTAGTTCTGAAGGATGAATATTTGACACTTTGACCTTACAACTCCTACCCCTTTCCTGAGTTTCTCAAGGAAATACTAACAGGAGTGTTTCAGTTGACTTTTTAAGAAGTAATTTGAAGACTATATCCATGTACTTCTTAGGAATGGATGGATTAATCATAATAGGGCAAGTAACTTACCTTCTCCAGAGTCCCAGATAACAGAGGCTAATTTAGGAAGTAATTGACTTTGTAATGTCGCATCCGCACGCACTTTATGGGTGTGTCTATATCTATGTGTATGTATAGATGTCAATAAATGTGTGAGCATGTGTTCTCAGGAAGTCTTGGAGTTCTGGTGGAACTTTAGATGACTCAGTTTCTTTCTTACCTACCTTTTATCCATAAATGAGGTTTAAAAGTATATTTTAATAGAGTTCAAAACAACTACATTATACAATGACATAGAGTAGTGCTTAAGATATTTGGAGCTAGACTAGGGTTTGATTTTGGCTCTGCCACTAACCAGCTACTGTGACTTGGACAGGTCACTTACCCTCTCTGGGCCTGAGTTTTCTCATTTCTAAAAATAGGGATAATAACAGTTCTGACCTTATGAGGTTGTTTTAAGTCAGGGAAGTTTCTGAGGGCAGGGACTATGTCTATATACTACTCTGTGCCCGGCCAGAATGAGGTGTAGAAAGAGCAGGGATGGCACTTAGATAATCTCTTGACTCTGATTCTAGCACTCTCATATTGTCTGTGTAACCTTATAGAAATTACTTAACTTTTCTAGGCCTCACATGCCTCATCTTTAAAGTAGAGGCTCATTATTTCTACCTCAAATGATTGTTATATGAGGAGGTGGGACCTATGAAGACCTAGTACAGCCTTTAGCACATGGGAAGTATCCATTCCCCTATCTCCCATCTCAGAGTCTGACATTCAATTATTGATGATTCAGTTCCTATTTGATAGGGAAACATTTTCTCTCACCCCCCCACTTTTATTTTCTCCTTCCCATCCTTTTTCCTTCTTTCCTCCTCTTCTCTTCACTTCCTTTTCTTTCTCTTTTTTTGATCAGCTTCAGTCTACTGCAACTCAGCCCCTCTCTCCAAAATCATCTGTCCCCTGGATTGTTGCAGCAGCCTCCTCGCTTGCTTCCTCACCTCCATCTGGCCCTCTATTTTATTGTCCACACAGGGTATCCTTCCAATACCTGAACCAGAACTTGCTACTTTTCTGTGCCATTCCCTCTAGTGGTTTCTCATCACATTCAGAACATTCTGTGGCCCCCGCTGTGGCCTGCAAGGCTCTCTGTGAACTGTTCTCTGGTAAATTCTCTGACTTGGCTTCCTAGCACTCTACTTCTAACTCACTTTGCTCCAGCCACAAAGGCCTCCTAGCTGTTATTGCAACTTTTCAAGCATGTTCTAGCTTTGAGTCGTTCATACTTGCAGTTCCCTCTCCCTCCAAATAGCCGCAGACTTCATTCTCACTTCCTCAGATGTCTGTCCACATGCCACCTTATCCGGAAGGCCTTCCTTGATGACTTTACGTAAAATAGCACCCCAGTTATTCCCAATCTTCCATTTTGTTTTTTTCTCACTTATCACTGACATAATGTATATTTTTTAATTTACTTTTTACTGTCTCTCTTCCCAAGAGAATGTAAATTCTATAAAAGCAGACTTTGTTTTGCTTTCTGCTGTGTCTCCAGAGCCCAGCACACAATAAGTGCTAATAAATATTAGCTGAATACATGAATGTATGTGACTTCTCTATGAAATGGCAGGGAAGAGCCTACATAGGTGATCCAGATGTTTCCAGGCCTGGAAAGTTCACTGACTAGCATTTATCTTACCCAGATCAAGGTGAGGAGTGGTGAAGAGGGGAATTTGGTGGTTATTGAGGGGCCCACTTTCTTCACTCACATGCCTTCACACCAACGCTGTTTCGTGTGTTGCAGTGACGTGCCTGCTTTCGTGCTTGCCCTTTGTGCTATAGCTGCAATGTTGTCTAGAATTACCATGACAGCTTTACCATATGATTAACTTTGCTCATACAGATACTATCGATCACAGATAAAGATCATTCGAAGTTTAAATTTAGCACCACAGCAACAAACTGAAAGTTAGAGGTGTGATATCTAATTGTTTCTAGACAATGAAAACAAATACACAAAATCTTCTAGCACTGAATCACTCTTCCTTACCCAGTCTCTCCCTCCCCTTCACCCTCCCTGTCCTGATTCTGTTCCTGTCATAAAGCATAGTAGCCTAGAGAAAGGAAACATAACATTGAGAATACAGGATTCCAGTTCCTACCCCACCACTTATTCATTGTGATATCTCAAGAAGGTTACCTCTCCCCACCTCAAGCCTCAGTTACCTCTTCTCTAAAATGGGCCTTGAGAACAGGTATTCAATAATATGTACTGAATAAAAGATGACTAAATGAGATACCAGGGGTAGAGTAGCTAGCCCATAGTGAGCATGCAGTAAATGCTGGTGCCTTCTATGCCGACATGCATGGCTGTGGTGTTTTGATAGCCTTTCTTTGGCTTTCGTCAACTTTTAGGATAGTCAATCAACTAAAAATGGAGACAAGGCCTTTCAGAATCAGTACTTAATAAGGCTTTCATGGAGGTCCTACTGTTTGCAACAGGTTGAAATTCTGGGGCAGGTGGATGGGTGTGGCATCATGGCAGTGAGAGGCACAGTTCCTGCGCATATTAATTTCCTAGGGCTGCTGTAACAAGTGCCACAACCTTGGTGGCTTCAAACAACAGAAATTTATTCTCATCCAGTTCTGGAGGCCAAAAAATCCAAAATCAAAGTGTCAGAGGGCTAGACTCCCTCTGAAGTCTATAAGAAGGAATCCATTCTTTGCCTCATCTAGCTTCCAGGGATCCTTGGTGTTTCTCGGCTCATGTGGCCTTTCTCCAATCTCTGCCTTCATCTTCACATGGCCTTCCTCTCTAGGTATCTCTTTCTCAAATTTCCCTCTCATTTCTGTTATAAGGACATTAGTCATTGGATTGTGGGTCCACACTAAATCCAAAATGATCCCACCTTGAGATCCTTAACCTAGTTATATCTGCAAAGACACATATCCAAGTAACGAAGGTTGGGCATAGCTTTTGGGGAGATAAGATTCAACCCACTCCAGGAATTTCAGATTAAGCAAAGAGACAAAAGCACTTATAGCTGAGCAAACAGTTTCAAGTAAAAGGTAAAACAAACCCTTTTGGAAGATTGGTAGGGGGTCAGTTCATTCATTCTCTGATCCAGAGCCCCTGCTGAGCTAGATGCTGGGAAGTAGAAATGATGAGGCACAGTCCCTGCCTTCAAGGAGCTCTCTGGTAGAAGGGGACGGAGAAACAGGTGTTTCCAGCTCAGTATGGTAGAGCTGTGGTGGAGGTGGGTCCCGATGCTGCGGAGGCTTAGCAGGTTCAGGTTACGAGCCCAGAGAGATGATCATAGAAGCTTCCTGGAGGAAGGATTGTCTTACTTGAGGCCTGAGGGATGAGGGAATAGGAACCAGTCACATCCAAAGGGATAAGAATTCTAAGAAGGGGAAAAGGAAAGAAAGCCTGGCCTCTGTGGTCCTGCACAAAGCAGGGGGCAGTGGGCTGGAGAGGCAGGCAAGGAGTCAGATCATACGGGGTGCTGGAAGTCATCCAGAGAGCAATGAGAGCCACAAAAAGACTTTAGGGAGAGGAATGACATGACCAGATTTGCATATGAAAAATAAAAATTAGAGAAAGCCTTTAGATTTTCCAGTAGATTTAAAAAACTATTTTTTTAAAAGCAAGTATAACATATATATAAGAAAGTACACAAATCATAAGAGTACAGCCTGATAAATGAGTGACCAGCCCTGTATGTACCACTTAAGTTGTTTGGGTATGTATTGTCAGAATGGAGGCAGAACAGAGGAGAGTTTGAGATGGGCCAGTGACTCAGAATTCATCTTCTTTGTCCTATGTAGAAATACCCCCTTAAGAGGAAGAACCTGGGATCTGGAGTAGGAAGACCAAGTTTTGAGCCCCATATCTGATTATTTTCTGTTGTGTGATCTCAGGCAAATGGCTACACATCTCTTATCCTCAGTTTTACCATCCGTGGAATGGGCTAATAGTACTTGCCTCATTGAAATAGTGTGAAGGTTTTGAAATACAACAAAGTTGAAGAAAGCTCTCTGAGCTGTGTAGAATAGTTGCTCATATGATTCTCAAATTCTAATCTGCCTCAGATCTGGACCGTTTCACTTTACTTTCTTCCTTCTCTACATGTTTTGTTTTTCAGATACATGAGGAGGGTGAGAGTTTCTCTTTTTGCAGCACTTTTTTTTGTTTGTTTCCCATTCCACAATATCTGTTAGGTCCAGAGTGTCATTCCTGTACCCTTCTTTGTCCCTGCCCTTCGTGCTTACTACGGTTGGTCTGACCCACTCACACTCAAAGAGGCAGGGAGTTAGGGCCATGAAAAGAGGTTTGAGGGTCAAAATCAATACAATTTTTCTTTTCTAGTCCTCACCTAGAACCTGCTATCCCCAGGCTCTGCAGAGGGCATTCGGGATTGTGGGTAGGAAGTGGGGGGAGACACAGAGGGAAACATGGCATTCACACTAAGGTAGTCAACTGGCTCATTTGTTGAGGCAAAATGGAAACAGGACCATGACAGAGCAAAGCCAACTAAGGTCAAAGACTTACTGCTAAGAGGCAAAAGCCCCAAAGGAGTTGAGAAACAGAAGAGACCACTTCATTGGGTAAAAGCCCATAAAGAAGGCGAGCTCAGTGCTGGACTCTCCTTCTCTCCTCCCATTTCAGGTTCTTGGCATTTCTGTAATAATTATCTTTAAGGATCTGTAGCTCATCAGACCATTCTTTTATACATATTGTCTTATATGATCCTCATAACAAGATCAAAAACTGAGTATGTAATTACCATTTTTTCAGATGAGGGGATTGACATTTCCAGTGACTTGCTCCAAGTCATATCATTGTTAAAAGAAGGAAAAAGTTTTGAACCTAGATTCATCCAGCTCAAAAGCTCCTGGTCTTTCCACTTTGCTCTACCATTTCACTGAAGGTGTGTGGAAGGGAGCCACACATTTTATCGAGTTGCATCGCATTGCATGCATTTTTAGTATTTGTGTGCACATGTCAACAGGCATGTTGATGCACCTGCTGGGTGAGTTGTAACAATTGCATTTTGAGTGGCTAAATGCATTTTTGTTGGCAAGGAGAACAGGAAAAGAAGCATGCAAGCCCACTGTGTGTGAAGCCAATCTCACCATGTGAGGGCTGGCTGGTCCTTGAACAAACAATTGGGAAATGGCTCTGTCTAGCCCCGGTGGACTTTTCAGGGGACCCCCTGGGTTTTTCCACTACAATTCTATTTCCAAAGCAAAATTCATTCCCCATTCTTTTTAAAAGAACGAATATTTGTTTAGTACCCACTATGTGCTGGGCATGATGCTCGGTGCTTTACATCCATGACATCACTGAATTCCCACAAACCCTGCCAAGGGAGCACCATTAGTGTCACTTGTACAGCCCAGGAGACAACTTCAGGAAGGTGGGGCCATTTGTTCAAGATAATTTAGCTCCCGCCCAGTGACATCCAAATGACAGGCCACACTAGCATTTTAAAATTATCAATAGGACATTTTATTTTTTGATAAAGTTGTAAATTATTTCTAATTCATGAACCAGGATGCCAGCATACTGATTTTGCCCCTGCTCTTTTAGTAAATGAAATCTTTTTTCTTTTCATTATTGAGTAGCTGAGCTGTTTTGTCCTAGAGATAAAAATCTTCACTCCAGGTCACTCGAGTGGAAAATCAGAACAGTACATCATTTGGCTTTTTTTCTTCTTTTTTTTTTCCTGAGGTACCTGGCCTCCTTTTAAGACCTTCTCCCACCATCACCATGGAGTGTGGCTGCTGAGGTGTCTCCAGCCACAACGGAGAAGGCAGGAACTATAGCCTGGACGAGCCTGTGGTCGGTCAAAGAGACCTGATGTGCATGAGCCCAGAGGGGCCTCCGAGGTTTGAGATGGGTTCTAACAGTCTCCTGAAGACTTCTGTTCCTACGCACCCAGTGCCACCATAGAAAGTAGATGTCCTGAGTAACATTTGAGAACATTTGGACCCTGAGAAAGTTTTTGTGCCTCCTTTAAGAGACGATGACAATTTTGATACCTATCTGGTCCTAATTTTAGCACTGGACAGACAGACGGATCATACCTTCCAGAAGTGGAATGGATAATAAAGATGAAGTTCTTTGCACCCTTAGGGCTGGTATTTTCAAATCTCTTTTAAGGCTCATTTTAGGAAGCAGTCGGGGAGGAGCCTCGGGAAGAATAGCTCTTAGTATGGGCCATGGTGGCGAAAGCACTGCCTGTGTGCCCTTGGGGAGACTCCACTCCACCTCTCCGAGCTCCAGTTTTCTCTTCTGCTACTTGGCAAGTGGTAATGCTCTTCCTTCTTTGCTCTTGGGCCAAGATGGCCGCTGTGAAAATTAAGTGAGAATATGTTTTTGCTGTTAGAGAAAAGTCCCAACACAGGGGGCAGGTGCTTAAGCAAAAGTCAGGAGTCCTGGGTTGCACTTTAGACTCTGTCCCAAACTCTGTTATCTCCTTTCACAGGTCTCTCCTTCTGAAAAATGAGGGATGTAGAGTAAGATTTTTTTGCCTTATGGACTCTTATGACTCTAAGTGGAGGACTGACAGTGACTTTTAAGAGATGAATAGATCTTTTAATATTTAGCTATTTAGCCACTCAACAAATATTTAATAAGGATCTACCGTGTGTCAGGCGTAGCACTACGTGGTGGGTGTAGAATAATAAAACAGATATAGTCCCTGCCCTCATGGAACTTCTAGTCTAATATAAAAATTTGGGGGAACTTCCTCATCTCATAGTAAAAGAAGTGCCAGGGCTCCAAGAGAGCACTGTTAACCAAAAGAGCTATGTAATAGATGGGCAAATGTTCACTGCACAAATAAATCAGTCTAAGTACCTTAAGGAAACTCTCTGGGTGACCCTAGAGTTGGAGAGTGGTTCCTGGAAGTTGGGAAAGGTTGTGGGAGCTCTGGCCAAGGGTGTGTGTAATTGCTAAATAGTTCGTTTGTTGAGACACCTGAGAATGTGAGGATCTGCTCCTACCTGCCCAGTTCTCAAGGGGGCCATTTACCAGGAATAACAACGGCTTCTCATGCCTTGTCTTCTCCCTGGACATGGAGTCAGTGCAGATGCTAGAACCCAAGAGGAGAAGAGAAGAGTGGACAGAGAAAGATGCCAGTGTTAGCATGACACTTGGGCCAAACCCAGAGGACCCTGAAGGGTTATGGAATCTCAATCTGTATCCTCTTGAGGGAGAACCGGGGTCCAGTTGGGGTGTAAGGTTATCTGAGAGTTGACCTCATGGCCATGGCCAGAAGCTTCCTGGAGAGGTGGAAAGAACCTGGGCTTTTGGAGGCTGACTTGGGTTTGAAGGCTGTGGAATCTGGGGCAAATCACTTAACCTCTCTGAACCAGCTTGCTCTTCTGTTAAATAGACACCGCAATGTTGGCCTCTTTAAGATATTGTGAGGTCTCAGGCACTTAAATCTATGCCTGGGACTAACCATAGACTTGATGGTTGATATTTATAATCATTACATTATCAGGACCCAGGTTCTGTTCTGTGCAATACTAAAAGACAGTGCTAGGGACGGCTTCGAGGAGAAAACTTAGGAGGTTGTATTATCTTCAATGTAAGTGAAATAGTGAAACAAGACTAAGTGGATTTAGAGGGATTTAGCTGTAGCTTAACTCACCCACTATTTGACCCTAGATAGACATTTTTGCCTTCTTTGAGACTTGGTTTTCTCCTCTATTAAGTGGGGATAACTTTCATGCTCTACTTTTCTCATCCAACCCTTAAATTTTTATTGAATGTCCACTATGAGCCACACTATGCTTGGTGCTGAGGACACAGGAACAGAACACAGTCCCTGACCTTAAGGAGCTCACCATCTAGGGGACAGAACATTAAATAGATACTTATAATAGAGTGTAGACAGGCCTAGCCCTGTCTGGGTGGACAAAGAAGGCTTCCTGGAGGAGATGATAGCTAAAGCTGAGAGCTAAAAGATAAATAATATTTAACCAAGTAAAATAGGAAAGGAAGTAAGGATCTGGGAAGGACATTCCAGGTAAGAAGGGTTGCACATGCAAAAGCCAGGAGATAAATGGGCACAGCAGATGTGATAATGTGGCTAGCTGAGTACACATTTACTGCAGTGTAGGCTTTGTATAAAGGCAGTGTGAAACCACTGAGAGGTTTTAAGCAAGGGAGTTAGAGTAACATCACCACATTTGCATTTTAGAAAGAACACTCAGGGTTATATGTGCATGCATCAAGTTATATTGTGGAGAGCCCTTGGTATAAGTTGAGTCTTTCCTCTTCCTCTTCCTGCTCCTCTTCCTCTCCCTGTCTTTGCCCACATACAGTGGCTCACAAAAGATGAAGTAATCCACATGAGCATGCCTGGTGTAGTGTCTAGCACATAGTAGGTGTCCAATTTACATATATCATCCTCCTTTTAAAACATAGTCTGTGAAAGAGAAATCCCCTGGCATGAAGTGCAGGTTGGGGTAAAAATGCTGAGGGTGTGGCTCTTTGTATTTTCTGGCTGCTGTTCGGGTATAGCTGACGGGATTTAGGTCAAAGGAAGTTCCCCAGACAGTTCAGTCTCACCAGTCATCTGGGGTTTCAGGGAGGGCAGGTGAGGGTCATAATAGCTCCCCTATTTCAAGAAGTCACTCCTCCCAAGGATCTTGGTCTTGAAAATTTACCAGACATAGATGATCCCGATCCTGTTAATTTGTCTGAGTCAGCTTTCTCATCTATAAAATGGGTATGAAGTTACCTGTGCTGCCAGCCACACAGGAGGTCGTGATGATCAGAAGAAGAGTGTGAAGCACAATGAAGTAATACAATAGATTCCATTCATTAATGCCTGCTTTGAGCCAGGCCTTGTTCTATGAAGCAGATATTATCATTATTCCTCTTTTACAAATAAAGAAGCTGAAATTGGGAGAAATTATGTGAATCGTGAGGGGCACAGGGTAAATGGATGTAGCTAGAGGCCTGGCCTTTTGACCACCACACCATGGCACCATGACCTGCTCTTTCTTGAAAACCACCAACTGCTCCCTGAGCTCTTAGCATGATGTAGGTACTCCATAGCGTGTGCAGGAAGGTAGAATAAGGTAGGAAAGGGGCAGTGTTTGAAGTCTGAGAAAGTTTTTCCTAATACTTCCTGACTCACCCCCAGCCAGCTTGGGTCTTCTTCCAGATGCACTCCTGGAAATGGTTTCTCGCTCCAGATTAAAACGACTGATTACCTGTCTGCCTCATCCTCAGGCTGATACTGGTGAGGGCAGGGATGGTGTCTGGATCATTGTGGTATCCCCAAGGCCTACCTAGTACAGTGTCTGGCACTCAATAAATATTTGTAAATAAATCCCTTATATTGCTTGTCTGGATTTTCTGCCCAAGCTTTCCTCTTGGCCAAGAGGTCTAAAGCAAAGAAGCTAGGACATGAGTGAGTCTTCTGAAGGTCATTGGGCACATGCTGATGGTGAGCCAGTGAGAGGTCAGTGTGTGAGCCCTGGGCCTGACACTATCTTCCCACACCCCCTCACAGCTGGATGGACCCAGAGGACTGGGATGGCCCATCCTACCCTGCCCACCTTCTACATGGGACCCAACTGCTGGTGGGCTGAGCACAGGGCCCACATGTCACATGAGGAACCCTAAGGGGTTTCTGGGTCCACCTAGGTGAATGAGCCACTGCATGTGCTAGGTGGCTTGCGTTGGCCCGACAAGGCTGATGGCCAGTGGACAAGTCACATGAGAACCAGAACAATTCTCAGGCACATTGAGCAACCAGCTTCCCTTCCTTGCCTGAGGCAGGAGCTGGGCCAGGGAAAGTGAAGAAACCTGTTCAGGGCCTTGAGGGGGGTGGGCGTGGGCGGGGCCCGCCGGGAAGGGGGCGGCTGAACCAGTTTCTACTGCTCCCAGACTGGATGCAGCCTCGTGACACCAGTGGAGGCTTGAGAAACGCGCCCTGGGCGCACCTCAATGTCCTTCAGGGCGACACCGGCTTTAGCAACGATAGGACTAGGGGCTCTAGGTCGACGGTCACCGGGTGTGCGACTTCCGGCTGCTAAATCAGGCAAGCGCGCGGGGCAGCAGCGAATCAGCTTATAGGTAGAACTGGAAGAGGCTTTGTACATCCAGGAAAATGGGGGGGCGGGGGTGCGCGCGCTTGGAAACAGCTGGATAATCGCTCGGCTCTCCGGATTTCTCAACCCCAGCCATGTTGTGCCTTTACCCCTGCGCCTTCCCGGTGCAGGCCTTTTGGGTGGAAAGAGCCTGGGACAAACTTGTTTGAATCCCAGCTATTCCACTTACAGCTTTTGTGTTCTTGGGCAAATGACTTCACCTATCTGGACCAAAGTTTACCCAGATGAATATGGGAATCACCATCCCAAAGCGTGGGGCGAGAAATCAATGAAGTGACATAGGAACAGTGCCTAGCTCATAATAGGTGTTTATAAAGCAGAGTTTCCTTTCCCTTCTTTGTTTGGGATCCAGATCTCATTACCGCCCCGAAGTCGCGCCCCACAGGCGACTGACTCTGGGACGGCGGATCTGGGTGGCAGGGGGCCACCATTTGAGGCTCTGTTTGCCAAACTATCAGATGGGACGGGGGGCAGGGGGTTAGAGGATTCTGAAAGAGGCATTTGGGTCGTGTTTCTATGATCCTGGAAGGGCATTTCAATGCATTCTTTCATTCAGGTATTTTATTTATTCAAAGATTCCCATCAGGCGCAGGCCGCCTCTTATTGCCTCCCCCAGCGACGTTCCGGCCCGCCAGCTTTTCGTCCATACAAGGCAAGCTCCACCGGCTGCTTTTTGTGTAAATAAAGCCCACGGCCTTCCGCTTGCAAGTCGCCGCGGGTCCCGCCTGCCGAGCCGGCCCTGGGGAGGCGGGAACTAGTGCCACCGCCGCCCCGCAGGCAGGCCTCAGGAGCCTGGGAGCCGGCTACGCCCAGCTCTCCCGCAGGTGCGGAGATCCGGGGCCAAATGAGGGATTAGAGGGAGGAAATCCAGGTTCAGGCCATCAGCGTCCCCACTCGTTCGGACCGTCATCCATTGATCTCCCAGCACCTGGCCGCTTGTCATCTCAAATCCTCCCAGCAACCCTACAAGGAGTATTCTCCCCATTTTAAAGATGGGGAGACTGAGGCTCGCTAGGTTTAAATCGCTTGTCCTACAGGCAAAAAAAAAAAAAAAAAAAAAAAGGCAGAATGAGAAATTCTAACCGAATATATCTGGTTGCAAAACCCAGTCTTTTCCTTACCCTGTCTGCCATCAGTGAGATTGTAAAGGTCTCAGCGGGGAAGAATACAGTAAAAAAAGACAACGAACCAGATTAACAGACCAGTGGGAAAAAAAAGGGGCTTCCAAAGCTGCCCTGAGTGTTTCAAGGAACGGAGGTGGAGGGTGGGAACTTAATCCACTGGATAAACCACAGATTATTTTTCCAGCGTGACAATTTTACTCCTTTGTGAATCAAAAACATCTTAGTAAAACACACAATGGTAAAGAACATAAAACTCTCAGAATTATTTTAGCCGAAAATAGGAGACTTCAAAGAAATTTCAGGCCGTTACCACACCGTTCACCTTTTGGGCGATCGTGTGGAAATGCTGTTGACGCCGTTTGCATAGATGGGCAAACTGAGGCCGAAACCGAGTCCCTCCGAGAGCGAGAGGCAGAGTGGAAGGAGAACCGAGAGTCCTGGACTCTGGCGGGGGCTGCTTTCTGGCCGGGGCGGGGGTCCTGTTTGCAAATAGCTTTCCTTGGGCATCTACTTCTGATCGTTGTCACTCAGCCAACGGAGTGGGAACATTCTGAGTAATCGCAGGCAAGCAGAGCGTTTGGCTGAAAGCGAAAGGGACGCACGGGCGACGGCTGAGGAGGGCGGCGGGTGGAGAGCCCAGGCGCCCGCGCTGGCGCGGCCCCCGCCGGAGTTCCCGCGGTGTGAGCGCCGGCTGCATCCTGCCCTAGCTGCACTCAGTCGACCCGTCCGGCCCTGCAAGCCAGCAGCCGGAACCGTCCCTACTCCGGCCCCACTAGACCTTTCCGTGTCCTAGGAGACCTGGGTCTCAACCCTTAGTCCCCGCAGGAGCTAGGAGTACCCGTTGGACTGCTAGCCAGCACGCTCAGCCTCAACCATCTGGGACCCGTGTCCCTCTCCTTGCGTGTGGGGACAGTCAGGTGGTTAGGTCAGACCTGGGCTTCTATCAGTCCCTGATACTTGCTAACTATAAGGCCTTGAGAAAATTACTTAAGCTCTCTCACTCTCAGTTTCTGCATCTGTAAAATGGGGGTTAGCAATGACCTCATGTAATTGCTGTGAGAAGTAAATGTGTGCCTATCTGTCAAGGCCTAGAACATTTACAAAACCAATTAAATGCTCTATTTTGCTGTAACTGTTAGGTGAGCCTGGGTAGGAATCTCAATTAGGCCAATTAAGAGCTGGATGACCTGAGCAGATGGACTTTCTTCAGTTCCCCTATCCGGAAAAGGGAGCTTCATTACGCTTTGCTGTCTCAGGGTAGGGGTGAGGACAGAAGAGCTCCCCAGCATCTGGCAAGTCCACAGTGTCTATGTTTGCAGCTCTCATTATTTTCCAGAACTGTTTTAAGCACTTTGTACTTATTAGCTCAATTAATTCTACAATTATAGTATGAGAGAGGTATTACTGTTATTCCATGTTACAAGTAGGAAACCTAGGCACAAAGAGGTTAAGTGATTTATCTAAGGTCACACAGATACTAAATAGGATTTGCATCCACAAAATTTGGCTCCATACTCCATGTTCCGAACCGCTACCCAATGTATCAGGCACTATGCTTAGGCCATGGGGCTCCAGCCAGGAAGAACATCATTCAGTCACCTTTTCATCAAAGGGCAGGGGCTCCTTTCTGAGTTTATTTACCTTCTTTAATGCTTAAGCATTGTATGTACTTTATTATATTTTATAAGCACATTGTGTGTACCTTGTACATAGGTATTCCACATTGTTAGTTTCCCCCTTCCTGTATTTTTGGGGGATCCAGTTACAAGGACTTATGTGGAGTGTGGACATTGAGTGTTTTAGGTGATAGAGCAGTTGGTGTCTAGTAGGCGCTCCATATACCTGAGTTCTTTTTTTCCCTGTACTTAGTGATCTTGCAATTGAGTAGACTGAAATAGCACACACTTAGGTTTAGACCTTTTAATAATAATAATTGTTTCTGCCTCTGAGAATTACTGTCTGTGCTGTGGAGTTCCCAGAACTGAGGGTGAATTTACTGTATTTATCACTTAATCATTTCCAAAACAGCCTATGACTACGGCATCTTTAGTTAAAGGTGCAGAATTCTCCCTCTCGTACCCTCCCTCTTTGGGGTCCCTGTGATAAGTCTTGCTGTAAATGGCTAAAGCTATTAAATTTAGAATGTAGATCTTCCTGTGATGCAAGTGTAAGCTGTCGTTACATTCATTGCTTAAATGTTATGATTATTTCAAGCTTGGCTTTTGCATTTGAAGCCTTGAGTTAAATGTGGAAAGTAAGAAAAAAAAGTATAACGGTTGGAAATGAAAACGTGCAGTGGGTAGGCTTCCAGAGTAATAAAAAACAGCTTCAATTTTAAAAGATTTTAAGCCTGGTCTGGTTCCAGGCAGCATATCCTAAATTCCTATCATTCATCGTGCTGTGTTCTAAGGGTCTTTAGACAATTCAGTGAACTCAGTTGATGGCATAGTATTAAACCGTGAATTTCTTCTTATAAATTAGATAGCCTGTGGAGAGCATTCTGCACACGGTAGGCACTTGAGGGGAAGCTATTATGATTAGGGACTGGGATACAGCTGAAAACTTTGTACTCAGCTGACATTTGTTGAGCATCTACTATGTGCCAATTGCTTGCAAGTCCATTATTTCAAATAAACTTCACAATATGCCTGTGAGGAAAATACCATATTACAGAAGAGAAAGTTGACACTCCAAAGAGTTCATATTCTTGTCTACCTCACCAGAGAATAAGGGGCAGAGTCTGAGTTGGAATTTGGGTCTGACTATAATTTCAGTGTCTGAATCACTGTATCACTCTGCTTTTTCCTATATGTCCAGGTTTTGGAGGCTAGAATTAGAGAGGACTTTAAGATTCACCTCAGCCAGCATTTCTCTGTTCCTTTTATAATCCAGGTACCCCTAGGTAAACACAAAAACCTCACACCCTCTTTTAATGAGTTTCAAATTAAAAATAATTTAAATGTTATGATTCAAAACATTAAAGCAAAGGGACAAAGTTTTCAGTATTTTGTTTTTTAAAAAATAAGCCTCCCCTCCCTGGAGCTTCTGGTTCCAGTGCCTCACCTCCACCCTCTTGGTGGAGAGCTGCTGATTTGTGCCCCCTTCCTCTGGGTCATTTACCTCCTAGGAAGTTGAGCCCAGAGGCGTGACTTGCTAGTAACATCAGCACTTGAACTCAAGTCTGTCTGACTCCAAATATATTATCTTTTGTCTAAAAATCTTGCTTACGTCTCAGTTTAGTCTGACTATGCCCTAGCTCAGGGTCACATTTCAGACCAACTTGATTACCCGTAGTCCTAGAATGTGTCATTCTTTCAGGCCTTTGTTCAGATTGTTCCTCTGTCTGGAATGGTTTCACTCCCCCTCCTTCCCTGTTTGCCGGGTGAACTCCTGTTCATCAAGGTTCAGCTTGAAATGCAACTCTTTCAAGGAAGGTTTCTAGACTCCCACCTATATCCAAATAAGGAGCCTAATTCCTTTTTCCTGCCTGCCTGTGTAGAAGTATCTCCTGGCATTTAACACTTAAATGTTGTTTACAAGTCTCTCTCTCTCTCTTTCTCTCCCCCTCCCCGCGTCCCTCCCTTCTTCCCTCCCTCCCTCCCTTTCCTCCCTCCTTCCTCTCATCTATCTATCTATCTATTATCTAATCACTTATGATTTCCCTGGGCATCCCACCACCACCACTACCAAAACTGTGGTAGTTGGGGTGGAATGGAACCATGTCTTTGTATTCTTTCAATGAAGTACCTGGCAAACAGCAAGCATTGAGTAAATGTGTATAAAATAAGTATACATGCATTCACACATACATACATACACACATACACACAAATTGAATGTCACTATCAGATTATTTTATTATTATTTTAATAGTCTTAAGTCTTCACCCAGTCTGATTCGTTCCTTGATCCATAGGCAACAGAGAGACTTGTTCATGGGATTGAAGCTATGGATCTCCCAGTTTCCAGGCCTTTGCCTTTGTAATCTTTCCCTGGAAAGGTTTTATCTTTTAAACAAGAGGCTTAGGAGAAGTTTTCTTCATTCATTCTTTGTTTATTCAAAAAATAGTACCTACTATCCCACAGGTGCTATTTTGGGCACCGTGGATACAGAAGTGAGTGAGGTAGACAAAATATCTTCTCTCGTGGTGTTTATATTTGTCTGGGGGAGAAAGATCATAAATAAGTAAACAGATGATAATAAAAATTATGAAGAAAGATCAAGACCAAAAAAGTCAGATGGAGTAAGAGATGGGCAGATTACTTTAGGTGGCAAGATCTAGAAAGGCTCTTCAAAGAAGTGGCATTTGACAGATCTATGCATGCAGGGAGGGAGAGAGCCAGGTGAAGATCCTTGGGAAGTGCATTCCAAGCAGAGGGAGCAGCAAGTGCAAAGTCCCTGAGGTGGAAAGAAGCTAGGCACATTAGAGGAATAACAGGATGGCTGAAAAGACAGCATGGACAATGGCTGGGATAGGTCCTGGTTTGTTCTCAAAGGCAGCTGTTGGGGTCAAATGATAATTTGGTAGGTGAGATAAGATTAGCCATTGTTGGTTTATCATAATCTCAACCCAGCTGTGGGTGAATGAATGAATGGAGTATGGCTAATCTGCCAGGAAATTGGGCTGAACACCTTGGTCAAATTTTAATAACTTTTAGTCAGCAGCAAATGAAAGCTTTTAAAAAGCAAAAAATAAGAATAATATGATCTTTAAAATGAGTTTAAATGATCAAAATAGAACAAAGTCAGAGTGAGTTTCTGAGTGTAAAATAGGTGACATTTTAGTGTTTATTTCTCAAAAAAAGAATCTGCCAAATCCATCCCAAAGTTGTTTTAACTGAAATGTAAAAGTTATTTCCACTGTAATTTGGCAATGGCACTAAAATGACACCTGCAGAGGGTAGATAGGTGGTAGATAGGTCCCCTGTGAGGGGACTTGGGTGTATGGGTTACAGCTCAGAGTTATGCCCATTCAAGTAGGAGCTATAGCACCTGATGGTCCTCCTAAGAAGAGCTGCTGACACTGGCCGCTGGAGGCACATCAGAGCCTTTACTAATACCTTCATTTTTTCATCTATTAAATGGAGATATTACCTGTCCTGCCAAATTCATAGATGGATGAGAAAGCATCTTGTAAATTGTAAAGTGTCAAAAGAAAAATGAAGAATTAATATTTTTCTCTTCCTCATCCTCTTTGTCACTTACATTCCCTAGTCACTGAGAAGACTTCGAGTGTGGAGGTCTCACTTGCTCTTCATCCAGGTGCTGCTGTGCCCAGAGCATGGGTTTTTTTTGAGACAGAGAGGCTTCTCCTCAAATCCCTGTTTTACTGGTTACTAAGCTGCTATGTAATCTTGGACGAATCACTTAACCTCTCTGAGTATCTTCTGAGAACTTGGGACAATGAGACTCACTTCAGAGGTGTTTGTGGTAAAGCTCAAGCAGGAGATCATCTGTATGTGTCCAGAACAGCATCTGATATAAGTCCAATCAGTGCCGATTATTTCTTTTGCCAAACCTCCTCCCCCACTTGGATCTTCAATAAGGCAGCTGTAGTTGGGGGTTGGCCTGGCTTACTTCTGTAGCTACTTATCACATGCTAAGTTGAATCATAGTGAGTTGCATGAGTTCCTTTCTCCATTAGGCTGTGAACTCCTTAAGGAGAGGATGTGTGGCTTGTATTTCTAGCCCCTGGTATGGAGTAGACATGCTGTTCCAGGCACAGGGGAAAGAGCACAAACATTGAGCTGCATAAGCCCGGATTTGAATTTCCTTTCAACCACTTCCTTGTGGTAGGGCCCTGGACAAATCATTTAACTACTTTGAGACTCAGTTTCTTCATTTGACAAATAACTGAATAGAGATGCATATATTTACGAGTTGTTGGGAAGATTAGAGATAGCAGATGTAAAATGGCTAGCTAGCATGGTACCTGACATATATGAGTTTTAATGATTAACTGTTGACTGACTGATGGTTCTGCCTAGCATTTCATTCTACATTGATAGCATATTCTTTCTCTCGACAGAAGTAATTGGAAAGTTTTCACAGGAGTGACATATCATGAGGCATCCCACTTACCTACATACCATTTGCCCTGGAAAGGAAGAACATTTTATTTCTGACATTGTTTAGAATCACATGCACACGATAACAATAAAAAAGAGGCTGACTTATTAAATTTTACTCTATTTTTTAAAGTCCCCTACAGATAATGCACTTCTTTATTACTTATACTCAAGGTGGACTGCTCCCTATCTTTGGTTCACTACTGGCTCACAGCATTGAGAGAGATGAAGGTGAGGGGTGGGGGGCTGGAGAAGAGGGTGTGCTATAATTACAAAGCAGTGAGATGACTACAAACAGAGGAGGTCCATGGCTCTGTAGGAGCACTGAGATCAAAGCCACTTACCCACCCTGGTGTTGGGGTTGAGGTTTGGGGATGCTGCCAGGGAAGGCTCACAGAGAAGGACTCTTGAGTCTGGCCTTACAGGAAGAGCAGGACTGTGCCAAATAGGGTATCAGAGGAAGGGCTGTCGGGTATAAGTGACAACGCCTGCCAAGGTACAGAGTTTTCACACTGCATGCGATATTCTGGGAACCTCAAGTAGGAGGGTTTGGTTGAGACAGAACCAACAGGACATATTACCCGTATTTTAAAATCTTTCAGGGAATGACTTCGCCTTCCCATTTTCTTGTAATTTGTGAAGAAGTTTCCAGCCTGCCACTGCATTGTTCTCTGAGTGCAGAGCTTGGTGGAACCCTGTCTTGGCCCATAGCCATTAGGATATTTCTCAGGGAAAGCCCTCGGACCAAGAAGTCTGTTTTTTCTTTTCTTTGGAAACTATGGTGCTCTCTGCAAAAACAAAGGAATTTGGATTCTGTTCAGGAAAAAATGTAACCTACAAACAAATAGCCTTGGAAAATCTGTGCCTCACCCTCAGTGCCTGGGTCAGGCACAGAGAGAGCCCCACCCCTCCTCTGCTTTCTAGCTGGAGGCCACATCCTTTTTCCTCTTCCCTATGTTGTCTCTGGCTGCCCAAAGGCCAGCATCTCCTTTCCTTGCCTCTCCCTCCCCTGCTTCTCAGGGACTAAGTCTTTGCAAGTGTCCTTGCTCTACCTGGAATGTTCTTCCCCTTCCTGTCTGCAAGCCCCTAACACGTCTTCCTCACAGGTTTGTCTTGCGTATCACGTGAGCTCACACATGGGAGAGTTTTGTGAATTGGAAAGTATTTTAACATGTTAGACATTATTGTTAGAATCATTTTGGACTTCAATAACATCACCACCATACTTGGCAGAACATGAGCCCACAGGTAGCTCTAGTTGGACAAATATCAATGTTTCATTTTCATTTTCTCATAGTGTCCAAAACTGTTGTTCCTTAATGTTTGAGATACCACAATTTCTTCTTCTCAAAGCATGCATTCAAGGTTAGTAGTCTCAACTTTTTTAAACGGTTTTAAAAGTTCTTGATTTTGCCACATGTTACTTTAAAATCTACAACCCTAAATTTCACAGTTACACCTTCTCTCAGGAAATCTTCTGTAAGAATTGTAATCAAACAATCGTACTGTTTATTGGAGACAGATGCTAGAGAGTGTAAAGAGGGATGGAAAGAGGTATAAGATGTAGTCTCACTCTTAGGGAGCTTACAGTCTGTTTTGGAGCCAGAGCTTAGTCCTATACTTGTGTGTACATGATATGATTTGAGAAAAGAGTGATCCCTCTGTGTTGAGATAGTTTGTGAAGGCTGCAGGGAGAAATTGGGGCTTAGGTTAAGCTTAAAGGAAGACTAATGTTTAGACTGAAGCCCTAGGAACATAATTCATAAGCCAAGGCTCAGGCCATCGACTAGCACTGCTAACACTTCCTCTTTTGGCAGTATTGTTAACTTTTTTCGTTCTTGGTGGAGTGGGGAAAGACTTGAGAATAGTGTAGAAATGTATTCAGTGACAAATGTCTGAATCCAAAAAGCTGCTAATATATTGTGGCTGATACTCTCATGATGAGGAAACAAAAACTCCCTACTTTTTTTTCCCAGCCATGATGCGCTTGTCTTAAAATATGTCAGAGAGAAAGCTGTTTACAGAAAATTGTAGTATTCTGGCTTCAGGATAATGATAGGAACAACAAGTGCTTCTGGCTCAGTAAGGGCAACTCACACTGCTGAGTGTAGGATAATAGCATATAAATTCAAAGAAGCAAAAAATTTTAAATGCGCAGTTGTAAACTATTTAGAAAACAAATGAGAACACCAGATCTGAAAATGTATGTAATGTAGCCAAAGCCTTAGTTAGAGATAAATTCATACCATTCATGCTTTCACTTAAAAATAAGAATAAATAAAAAGAAAACAACTAAACGTCTAAGCTATAAATTTAGAAAATGGGGAGCAAATAAAAACCAAGAAAAACAGGACAATAAAAAAATACAATGATAATGAGTGAATTAGAAAATCAACAAAATTGTAGGATCTATAAATGGTTCTTTGAGGGAAAAGTAAAATAGACAAAACTTTAGAAAATATATTTAAGAGACAAAGAGTGAAAAAATTAAATAACTGATATCTGAAAAGTTTCTGTAGTTTTAAAAGCACCGTCCTATTCCTTAATACTCTTGATCCCCAAACCAATCCTGTGTGTTATGTATCTGTATCCCTATTTCACTAGTGATCAAATTGAGGATCAAAGAAATGATAATTTTTAGGTTCATTCAACTAGTGAATGATAAAACCACTAAAATCCTGTCAGTCTGGCCAGTTGAAGGAACTATTAGAATGGCTAAGACTCTTAGGTGTGCATATGGGCTATATATGATGTTAGAAGAAAGAGGCATGAGAACGCTGTTCTAATACTGAAAAGGCGGCCAGCTATAGGAGTCTGGACTTCTGTTTTGTGTCTCTGGCTAGAAAGACGACAACCAGCAGGTAGAAGCTACAGAGATATATATTTCAAGTCAGTTTACAGTTAAAAGTAGGACCAGATGATACTGGTACCTGTTATATGTGTGATTTTCAGCCTTTAAGCTGCCACAGCTGAGAGACACCTCATCTGCTGGAGGAGCTAGAGGGAGACTTGGAGAGGAGGAGGGTTTTTAATGGATCTTATTACTTAACTAAACATCCCCAACTAGATACTAGATAGAAATCTCTGTTTAAAAATTGTAGAAACACATACTTTAAACTTGTTTTGCATAAACTTACATTGTTCCTCAGTATAAACACAGTGGTTTGCATAAAATTAAGTTACTTTTGCATGTCACATACTGTGCCAGGGCCTAGCAATGCACAGTTGAAAAAGAAGGCATGGGCGCCAACTGCCAGGGACTCACAGTATAGTGGGAGAGATATAACATAAAACAGAGGCAACCAGCTGTAATACTGTAACAATTAGGTGCTCAATAAATATTTGGAGAATGAGCGATTGAGTGATTTTTTTCAAAGATTATTTTTGTTGTTGTAGTAATAGCATTGACTTTATAGTAGAGTGAGCAATTTGCCGGAGCCTGAGAAGTTTCTTAGGATATGATACTTTCAGTGCTGTGCTCAGGAAAGTCCCAAGCAAACTGAGATGAGTTGGTCACATTATTTTACAGGCTTTTAAAAAAGGGAAGGAAGACATAAAAGCAATTACGGTAACATCAGCAACAACAGTTATGGGAGCAGAGAGAGGGGGCACAATTGTCTTTAGTGGGGAACCAGGCAAGGCTCAAAGCTTCATCAGAACAGGGATGATGTCTGTTTTTGTTACTGCTATATTCCTAGCACCCAGCACAGTGTTTGGCACATAGCTGGAATTCAGTTGGTATTAGTCAAATACAAGTGTTAATCGATACAAGTCAAAAAGCATTTGAGCTGAGCCTTGAAGGCAATATAACATTTTGGCCATAGAATAAAGGGGTATGTGGTGGAAGATTCCAAAAATAGAGAACCTGGGTATAGTAATTGGTAAATATGATATTTAATGGAGTCCAGTCTTTCTCTATGGCTATTAATATAATTCTTGGAGAAAGCCCTTAAAACAATAAGTCTGTTATATTTCCTTTTTTCCCCCCCAACCTGTAGATCCTCTTCCACCTTCCATTTCTGCTTCCTTCCTTTTTCAGATGTTGGAAGAGATAATACTCTTTGTAGAAAGAATACCGTTAGAATCTCTCTTAAGGCATGGCTAACTGGCAACTAAATCATCCAGGAAAACATTTGCTTGGAAAAGTCAGCAGGAATGATGACATTTGGCCAAAGAAGGACACATAGTTTGAATGATTTGAGTGGCATGGAAGGAGGAAGAGATGAAGGGGCATTAAAGCCGGGGAAGTCACTTGGAACCATGTGGTGGAAGGTCCAGTTGCTGAATCACAGTGCACCATGTCCTCCTGTGCCTTGGATCACACAGGTATTTCCTACTGCATTCTCATTATGGAGGACAAAGTGTGAACATTACTCCTGTGAGGAAAAGAGAAACATTTATTGATTGATTGCTATGTGCCAGTGCTGTTGGGTGCTTTTAAATGCATAATCCACATACATGCATTTTGAAAGATGATATTATTATTCTCACTTTACAAATGAAGAGACAGAGGCTTAAAGAGAGTCAGTGACTTACCCAAGATGTTAAGTAGTACTTGATAGAAGCCAGATTTGAACTTGGGTCTGTCTGGCTTTACAGCAGTGGTTTCCAACTTCCCATCTTTTTTTTTTTTTAATATCTCAATTAATGAAGCATAACCTCCCCAGTCTCCTCCTATTTACCTTCATGTCTCTTCTCAACACAGTGAAGGTTTCCTCACAAAATCCACCCAATATTTCCTTCCACTGTGCTCAGAGTACCCTGTCCCCTTTAGAAACAAGTCAGGATCTTGGTATCTCTATGACATTAAATATATTACTTAACCTGGAACAGATTCCCAGGACTTCAACTTTTATTACTTCTCAGTAATATTTCTAGCAAATGGTATTATATTATGAAGATATTCTTCTTTAAGGGGCATAATTACTCACAGTTGGAAGCTGTGGGAATCTTATGAACCCCAGCAGTCAAACTGTCTCTCTCTTAATGCTAATAGTCATGATTTATTATCAAAACAGAGAAATAAAATACCTAGACTCCAGTCCAGGCCCTGCAATTTACTAGCTATGTATTCTAAGTCCCTTAACTTCTTTGGGCCTCAGTTATACTATCTATAAAATGGATGAATTATACTTGCTTTGCTTACCTTAAAATACTAAATCAAGAGATTATCTTGAGTGAAGTAATAAATCACAAATCAAAAAATGTAAGACAAAGGAAGGATGTTAACTTTAAATCCTTTGTGGAACAAAGTAGGCATAAATAAAATGTGAAATATTTTTATTTCTTGGTAGTTAATCAGTTCAGGTAAACGAAACCCAAATTTGATCTAGCCGAAGCCAAAAAGGGGACTTTATTTGCCAAATCAAGGGCAGGAGTGGAGCCAGCTTTGAAAATAGCTAGAGCTGGGTCTTGGGTACTGCCAGAGCCCCCTCTGTCTTCTTCTTTTCTGACTTATTACATATTTACCTCAGTCTCTCCTGCTTGTCATGAGCTTCCTATGTTTGATGGGCACCATGGTTATTGAAGTTCTGGGCTAGCATTCCAACTTTTGGGGAGAGAGAGAGAGAGAGAGAGAGAGAGAGAGAGAGAAATACAGCATATACAGAAATGTATATCATAATATATATACAGGTTAAGTTTCCATTTATCTCAGCTTGTTATCAGAGAGGGATATTTCTCCCTACAGTGTGAGGTAGAAATATCCCACAGAAGCCCTGTGATCGACCTGGTTGGTGTGCATGCCTTGGACAAACTATTGTGGCCAAGAGTGGATATTACCATGGGCCCATCTCAGGTCTTAGGCCTATCCCACATGGCCAAAGAGTGGAGAAAACAAGGATATGTACATACCCATTTGTATTCAGAAAATGGAATTTAAATAATAAAAGATACTAAAGGAGGATTCTTCTGCAGGCTTCTGGTTCCTCCAGGATGCTGTAACTCTGGGAGTGCTGGCCTGCCTGGAGGTGTAAGGGAGGAACTTTACATTGAATATATTTGGGATTTGTTGCCACTCCTTGCTTAATATAGAAAATGGAGTGAATTGAACTGGTTCATGGATGAATTCTGACCTGTACTCATACACATCTCGGTGTTGCAGGGAAGGCAGAAATTGAGTAAAAATCTGTGCTATAAAAGGGAAGTAAAGAACACCTCGTAGCACAGAACAGAGACCAAAAGGTGCACTGATATCAGCTTAGTGAAGTGTCACAGGTAGGAAAAAGGCCTTCTAGTTAACATGTGCAACAGTCCTGGGTTGGAAAGAGCACACTGGAGAAAGTAATGAGTCAGTATTTCTTGATATAGAGAACTAGCGGGAGGATGGCTCTAGATGAGGGAGGCAGGGGCCAGATCAGGCATCTTGAGAGAATTCTAAATACTAAGTGTCCAGAGTGAGCACTGACCAGTGATCTCTCTCCATCTTGGGCCAGGATCGGCCTGTGATCATGACAGGAGGCAATTCCCAAGCCCACCCCAATGTGTCATAGATCTTCTTTAAAAGCAAAACAAGTAATGGAAGGAGCCTCTGTTGCTGGAAAATAGTTGCATAGCCATTTCCCCTTTTCAAAAGGGCTAAATCCTGCTAATAATACTAATTATTAATGCTAATCATCATATTTGACACCTCTATTGCCACAGAGCATGCCGACCTTCAAAGCTTCCAGGAGCAATAATTATTTCTCTCAGCTCCCCTATGAAAAAGGTAAATAGAGGTGTGAGTACAGGGTAAGGAGCCATAAAGTCCTGAAAATCAGACTCCTTCTCTATGGCCTGGAGCAGAAAAAGGAATAAGGCACCCAAAAGCCCCTTTTGGCTCCTGACTGTAAAAAGGGAAGACAGACAGGGTGGGGAGGTAATCATGGCCTCACAGGTGTGCTGAGAAGTTTAATGAGAAGGTGTGAGGTGTGCTTTCATGAGAGAAAGGGCTGCTAAGCACTACTTTTGCAGATGTTGGATTCCCTTGTAGGTAGATAGAACATCAAGGTTCAGACAATGGGTGCTGGGTTGAAGGAAGAGGATGGGGACAGCAAACACTTCTCAGTAGATGGCACTTGTCTGGCTTAAAGAAGGTCAAGCCAGGCCAAACTGTGTGGCTCTCTTGGGGCTGGTGCTACTAGACAGGGAGGACCAGACCCTGATGTCATTCGGATTCTTCCTCTTCCTCCTCTTGTGCTGAAATGCGTTGAGACCAGGACCTGTTAGGTCTCTAGCAGCTCAGAAAACATCCCCAAGATTTTGTTTGGGTTCAAATATGATTTTATGTTTGGTTCTATGCCCTCATCTTCTGGCTCTCCCTCAAATGTATTTATTCAGCCTTCACTGTGTCATAGGTTCTGTGTTAGGCAGTAGGGATACAATGTAGAAACATGATACCCAATCTCATGCTTTGCTAGGAAAATGGAAGCATAAATAGACAATTCCCACTCAGCATGATGCACTTCTAAAGGGAAGTGCAGGGGATTGTGGAAGCCTAGAGGAAGGACATCCATCCAGGTTAGGGACACCATGAACATTCTCTAAAGGGGCTCAATCACCTATCCAAACTTATCCCCTTGAGCCCAGTTCTCTGGAAAAGAAGCCATTCCCGACCACCCCATCCCATGTGTTCCAAAGTCTCTTCTCATGGAATTATACAGCCCTGAGTACTTGCTTTAATCCTACAGCACTTCCAACTGCTTCTTGTGGCTTTGGCAGGAAGTTTTATGTTCTGAATAAGAGAATGAATAACAATAGCTACAACCCCTTACATTGGTGTAGTGCTTTGCCGTTTACAAAGCACATTCACGGTTATCACCTATTGCTCTTCCTCAGACAGTCCTGTGTTCCTAAGAGACTACACTTGCTCAGAGAGTTAAGAGGTGGGTCAGGTAACCCATCCCATTGCACCCACCTGTCTGCCTCTCAGTCCTGTGCTTTCTCTTATATTCTGACTGCAGATGGACAAGTGGGTAGGTGGGTGGGGCATTAACATCTAGGGTATGCCTGCTATTTACCTGCTAAACACTTCACATATGTGGTCCCATATAATCTTCACACCAGTTCAGTGAAGGCAGCAGCATATGACCCCATTTTATAGATGAGGAAGCTGAAGCTTTGGGAGGTGAGGACATTGGCCAGTGTCCCACAGTGCATAGGGAATGGAACTGGGATTTCTGCTGTCAGGGGCTTAACCCCCAGTCTATTCATTCTTGGCTACACTGTGCAACTTGGTATTTACCTTGGTATTCATCTCTCAGTGCCAGGTGTATAGTAGGGCTTAGTAAAGTTTCAGAGGTCTAATTTATTCATTTGTGTTCTCTTTTTACCTCGCCTTTTTGTTCTCAGGGTAGGCATGCAGAGGTGATGAAGGGAGTCTCATCCCTGGAGTACTGGCCCTGCTGGCACTAAAGAAACACCAGTCCCTGACAGGGCACCTGTTCTTTTTTGCTACCTGGAATGTCTCCAGTAAAGAACAGGATGTTAAGATGTCAGAACACTGACTGCCCAAGGTGGATGGTTCCTTCCTATCCCCCTCCTCTCTAGGCCTGAATGTTGTTGGGGGAGCTGCCCAATAAACAGGAATAGCTCTGCCATCCAGAATATCTTCTCTCTTGGCCAGAGCTAGGGGCATGCTGTCCAGGCCTTTCCCCTGGGCCCTCATTTTTCCAGCCTCTTGCAAATCAGCACTCTGGGATCCGTTTTATGACCCCTGTGTCTCTTAGCAGCATGGATTTCTTTCTTATTTACCAGGGAATCTTCTGGTTGTCTTCATTTAACACCCTTCTGCTGAGTCACAGACACCCACAGGTCTCTGGGAGTGTAGAGTTGAACACTGCCTATGCCCTTGAGGCATACCCAGGCTGGGGGCCTTGAATACTCCACCCAGGATGAAATGGGTGGATGGAATAAAGTTCAGAAGCTTGCAGGGGTCATGGAAGAAAAGCACCTGAGCAGGCAAGGAAGACTTTGGTGGGACTGGTGCATGGGCTTGGTCTTAAAGGATGCAAGGGGATTGTCCTAGAGAGACAGAGGCAAGGAATTCGATGAAGAGGGATTTTATTTATTCATTAGTCCTTGTTCCCCCTAGGAACCACACAGATTGTACATGGATTCTGTGGAACAGCCCCTACACATGGGAACAGCTCATGTGCTAGCTGTCTGTGTGGCTTGGTTCCTCATTCGTGAGCATCTCTATCTTCCCTGACTAGTGTCAGGGTTCCTAGCTCTCTTCTCATATTTGAGCATTTTCCCTGAACTTGTTCCATTTCGACTGCCAGAGATGGATTATTGCTTTCTGGCCCGACACTGGCTTTTTCATACAGCCTAGGATCACGGTGGTGCTTTTGGCAGGTGCATCCCCTGCTGACTCACCCAGGGTTGCCTGGTCCCTGGAAGCCTTAGGCCTCATTCTCAAGGCTGTACTGCTAAGTCACGTCTCCCCAACCATTTACTGGAGCCATTGGTGTTAAGGAGTCTTGTCCAGGGCCTGACATTTAGACTTGTGAAATTCTACTGTGGGTACATTTAGTCCAACCATCAAGCCTGTCTGGAATCTTGGTTCTGCTTCCTAATATTTGCTAGCCTGTTTCCTAGCAGGATTTCCTCCCTGCCCATCAATCCAACAGCCTAAAGCTAGAAAAGCTTTTTGAAAATGCTGTTTTCCTCATATTCTTCTCCTATTCAAAATCCTTTTATCACTGCTAATAGATAGAGTTCAAACTCCTTAGCCTAGCACCCAAGACCTTTCATGATCTAACATTGATCTACTTTTTAGACAGTTTTTTTCTATTTTTCCTGTCCAAATAGGGATGATAATCATTTCTATACTATAGGAGGTTTGTGAGGATTAAATGAGTTCATACTGGAAAAGTGCTTAGGTTTTGCAAGAACTGTGAAGGGTCTGCAATCTTGCACTAATTGTAAACTAATAGGTTAGCCTGGCGCAGTCCTATGGCTGCTAAGTCAGAGACAAGGATTTTATCACTCACAGCAATAGCAGTAGCCAGAGTATCAGTGTTTTCTTATGCCCATTGTCTGAGCTCCGTTTTCCACAGGGCAAAATGAAAAGGGACAGATGACACCCAATATCTGTGGGTTACATTAAGGAAAGAAGCTCTGAGCTCAAGGAACCCAAATCTTTTTTCACTGAGCTCTAAGAGAACCTGACCTCTGATGTCTTCCAAGTCTATTCCTATACAAACATCCTTGAAAAGATGATCTGGAACAAAGGTAGTCTGTCTCTGCTCATAAAACATGTAGAACTGTGAGAGACCATGGAGAATTGTCTCCCGCGAAGGGCCATGTGTGTTGTAAGTGGTATGTAAGTATTAGCTATGATGAGGACGATGGTGGTGGTGGCATGTGCATTTTGCTTCAGTATGGTGGGTGTTCTCATTGAGCCTTTAACATGACTTTTGCCCTTGGTGCCTTCACTAATGCAGTTCCTCACACCTCCCCATCATGCCTTCCTGTCTACTCTCCATCCAGCTCTAGCTTCTCCAGTACATCTCTTCTAATCCTCCCCAAATCAAATGGAGTTCCCCTCTCTAAACTCTGACAGTATCATTTGCCTCATTCTCTCAGCACTTAACAAATACTGTTTCCCTCCCTCAAGACCTCGCAAAGCTCTTCCCTCCACTTGCAATTCCTGCTTATCTCTTTTTAGATTAATCCCACAACATCCTTTGTTTATCAGTTGAGAAGACACTTTCTCCAGAAAGCTTTCCTGATCTCTTTCGTACCCGGCCTGGATTAGGGGCCTCCATTTGTTCCCATGGTGTCAGTGGTGACCTCTAAGTGGCATTTGTTGTCTGGCTTCTCCTGGAGACTTGGAAATTCTGAAAGATCGTTGTGTGCCTAGCACCAGCTGAAGTGCCTGGCACATAGAACTCTGCATTTAATTAACATTTATGAATGAATGAATGATTGCATGAATGTATGAATACCCATATCACATATCATGCAAATGTAACTGACAAGTCTAACCATATTGGAAACTCTTGGAAAGTATCCAGTGGTCAAAGACACTTCAGTAGGTGTTAAATATATCCACTGATTGATGAGATAGGCAATTAGTCATTATGCTCCCTTTCAGGTGTGTCCATGTTATCTTTAAAGGATATCTGTGAGGCCAAGTGGACCTCTATTTGAGAACCTATAGCATACATTGTCAAAGGTATTATTCATTCTGACTTTATATAAGGGAAAATTCTAGTAAGCCTCCTCAAAGCAATTTAAAAACCATAAACTTCATGTTCCTCTAACTTAGTAAATATCAAACTCATTTTATCCTTAATAGTCGACAAAATCAACACTAGTTTAAACTAATGGTCTGTTTATAGTGTTCATGGCAAGTTTCAAATTGCAAATGCATTTTTACAGTGGCTTTTGAAGGTTGATTTTGGAAAGAATGACAGAACAGTCACCATGAAACCAGGAGCTAAGTTTGAGGCCAGTTCCCAGTTTTCCATAAAGTGACTAAATTATACCATGGAGTGGGAAAACTTGGAAACTCAAACCAACTGATGTGAGCTCTCAGTACATGTGTAGAAGCAGAGATCACAGTGGTTAAAACTAGTCCTCTGGGGACAGGTGAACCTGCATTGGAATCCTGCTTTTCTTAAATATTGAGCCTCAGTTTCTTCATTTGTAAAAGCAGGAAAATGACACATGACATAGGATTGTCATCAGAATTAAATGAGGTAACGTGTTAAAAAATATAATTTACTTAGCATAGTATGTGGTACATAGTAAGCTCTTAACAAATGGTAGCTGTTATTACTATTACTGATTTTATAGTCAGAAAGACCTAGATTTGTATCCCAGCTCAGGCACTAACAGCTGTGTGCTGGGCATTTCAACCTAAGGGAATTACTTAACTTCCCTTAGGCTCAGTTTTCCCATCTATAAAGTGGAGACAATAACAATACTTGAATCATAGGATTAATGTAATGATAAATTGGCAGATATTATGTAAAGTGCTTAAGGAACATATGGCGTATGGTTAGATAAATAATGTTAATAACAAGTATTATTCCTTTACTCTCTTCCTCATTCGTAAATCTAGGAATGCTGATGTTGCTACATGGTTGTAAGAATTGGGAATATCTGCAAAGTACCTACCCAATGGTGAGCATATAGTAAATAGGTTCTCAAGAGATGAAAGCAATTGTCTCTAGACCTTCTTCCTGCCTCTGCCTGGTTTCCAGTTTTGGATCGATGGCCGCAGCAATTTCAGTTTTGGGGGGCTTCTCTGACAACACTGGGTGGGGCTGGGGGGTAACCAAGGGCTCCATCAACTGGGAACCGCAACCTGGAAGTGAACTTTCCTAATCAGCGCGGCAGGATTCCAACAGCTGCTTCTACTTTCAAATCAATTAGAACCTCCTGGGCCCCTTGCTCCTTTTCTGCAAGGAGCAAATGCCATCCCACAGCTAAGATTTAGAAATTTGCCACACCATATCAGAAACAGATCTTGCCTCTGGCAAGGTCAAGGTTCCCCAGGCTGAGGCCCCAGCTCTGGAGCCTCTGCAGGCTGCCTGGTGGCCTTGGAGGCTGAGGCTCTGGGCTGAGGGTCAAGGCTGCCTGTGCTACTGTCAACAAGCACTGTCCTGGTGCTGGGCGACTAAGAACCGCCACCCAAACCGCCCAGATTTCCATTTCAAAGAGTGAGTCAAGTTCGGATGTGGAGAGCAGGTTAAATAACAATTTTTAGGATATGAGTGTGAGAGTGCAAGAATGCATTTGATTTGGAAAGGAACTGCTTCCTCAATGCTCGTCTTGTAATTTCTTCCATCTGTCCTCATTTCTGGTGGGCCCCTGAGGCCTCTTTAGGGCCTCCAGAGTGGCCAGCTACCCTGGGTGCTGTAGGTACCAGAGGATGTTGGTTGAATGGCTGTTATGACCACTGCCTGAGGCTTGGTGAATCACCAGGTGAATGAGTAACAGACTGAGAAATGGAGTCCTGAGTTTATTAGCTGTGTGACCTTAGGAAAATCCCTTGACTTCTCTGAGCTTCCCTTTCCTCATTTGAAGAATGAGGGCTTGGCTATATATATTTGAAGCTCCCTTGCAGCTCTTTAATATTCTGATCACAAGTGATCACAGATGCTCTGATTGCTCAATGAATGAGAAGTAGCAAGTGCCATTAATTAAGCCATCATGTTACAGCACTATATTAGTGAATGAATTGAGTGAATGGACGCAAAGAGCTATTTTCTCTTTTGGAAAAGATGGTAAAAAGGAACTTAAAGTGATATTTTGCATGCCTGTTGGGTATTAGACACTGTCCTTGATGACTTAACACCTCTTGTTTTTTCCTCTTTTTAAATTGGTGGGTATTATTACCACAATTTATAGATGCTTAAAGGGGTTAAATAACTTGTCACATAGTATAGCCAAGGATTTCAACTAAGTCTTGCAACTTAGAAAGGCTAAATAGATCTGTTGTCCTGATGAATTTTGAGCCCCATTCCTAAATGTTGCTGACAGTCAGGAAGTGCACAGGCCCGAGGAAGTCTTGAGTAAACAAAAACGAGGAGGATCTTGGTGATCTGCTTGGAGAGGGCAGAGCTCTCTGCCCAGGACACACAATGTGTGTGAGGGCGGTAGGACATGGTAGAGCCCAAGCTCCTGAGTCCCTGGCCCGGGACAGCATTGTCTGCCTACTTCCCCTGACAACCCACTGCATGAGCATGTCTGGGACAGCCCTGACCCGTTTTTCTTTAGCAGAGGATTTAGTGGGCAAGATGGCAAAAGGAACCTAGGTACAGCTTCTAGAGAAGTGGGAAACATGGGAAAGAGGAGAGGAGGAGAAGGAAACAGGATGCAGAAGACTAGGCCCAACTGGACTAGGGCCTGGAATTCCAGGAAGAGTCATTTCCTCTTGGGCAAGGCACCCCACCACTCCTGTTTCATATACCTGCATTGGTGGGTAAACCTGATACCAGCCTGCAAAGACTCCTGGGAGAAGGCACATGCACATTTTTAAAATCTGCATTCCTTCACATTCCTCTCCTTCCCCACAGCCTTTCCTCCCCACTGGGCAAAGCATCCAAAAACATAATGGACCTTACAGAATATTGTGATACTAGTCCCATGGAATCTGCCCTGGTGAGAGCAGAAAAGAGATCCCAGGATTCCTTGTTCAAGACTTTTCTGGCTGCAAACATCTGAAATTTCATTAGTCATGCTTTCATTAATTCAACAAATATTTGCCAAGCTCCTACTTTGATCCTGGCACTTGTCTACATTAGATATAAAATAGTGAACAAAAGAGAATTTATTACTGCCCTTGTGGCACTTACAGTCTAATTGAAGGGTAGAGTAGAGGTGGGGGGCATTTTAGTTTCCTGTGGCTACAGTAACAAATAGCCAAAAACTGGGTATCTTAAAATGATAGAAACTTATTCTTTCACAGTTCTGGAGGCCAGAAGTCTGAAATCAAGGGGCTAATGGCGTTGGTTCCTTCTGTAAGCTATAAGGAAGAATCTGTTCCATGCCTCTCTCCTAGCTTCTGATGGCTACTGGCAATCTTTGGTATTCTTTGGCTTGTAGGTACATCACTCCAATCTCTACCTCCCTCTTCACATCACTCCTTCCACTGTGTGTCTTCTCTTATTCTCTTTTCTTATTAGGACATTGTCACTGAATTTAAGACCCACTCTGATCCAGGATGTCTCACTTCAAGATCCTTGTCTATATTTATTTACAGGGACCCTTTTCCAAATAAAGTCACATTTATCAGGTTCTGGGTGGACATATCTTTTGGGGGGCAACTCACTGCATAAACAATTCACTGCATAAATAAACAAAAACAGTTACATAATTGCACATTGTGATGAGCGGTAAGAGAGGAAGAGAAACCTAGAAAGTGTAGAATAATATACCTGTTGAACTTACCTTCTCCAAACCTCACATTTTTTATCTGGAAATATGAGAATAATAATACTTAACTTACAAAGTTGATGTAAAGATTCCATTACTTGAGAATTAAATATGTAATTGTTGATCTAAATGATGAAAATATCCCTGGCTATTAGCTATGTCTAGGATTTCTTCTTCCACTGGCCTCAAATTTTCCTCTTCCACCTCATTCATTCATTCATTCAATATTTTTTGAGACTCTATTCTTTGCTAGGCTTTCTTCCCTCAGCTCTGGGGAAACTGCAGGGAATAAAAAAGACAAAAATTTGATTCTCTCATTGAGCTTACGTTTTTATCATCGTGATGGTTAATTGTATTTGTCAACTTGACTGGGCCACAGGATGCTGGATATTTGGTCAAACATTATTCTGAGTTTGTCTGTGAGAGTGATTTTTGACTGCAATTAACATTTAAATCAGTAGATTGAATAAAGCAGATTGCTCTTCCAATCTGGGCCTCATCCAATCAGGTGAAGGCCTGAATGGAACAAAAAGATCCTCCCCTGAGTAAGAGAGAATTATTCTTAGTTAAAGGTCTTTGAACTGAGACAACAGCTTTTTTTCTTGCTTTATGACACAAACTGAAACATAAGCTCTTCCTAGGTCTCAAGCCTGCCAGCTTTCAGACTCATTTATATTATCATCTCTCCTGGATTTCCAGCTTGCTGACTACCGATCTTGTGACTTGCCAGCCTCCATATTCACATGAACCAATTCCTTATAATATCTAAATTCTCTCTGTCTCTCTGTCTCTCTCTCTCCCCATCCCTAGTTTTGTTTCTTTAGAGAACCGTGACAAATACAATGATCATAATTGCCATAATCTACTTTGTATTTGTCTAGCACCTTCTTCATCTGTTATCTTTGCAAAGTAGGCAGAGCAAACATTGTGAAAATCTTCATTTTGCAGAGTAGGAAACTGAGGCCAGAGGAGAATTCCCTTTAATTGACTGGGCCTGACCCCCACATAAGAGAAACATCCTCAGATACCTGCAGTCAGAGGACATGTATGGAGCTGGATGAAAAGGTTGTGCTCAAGTCAGGTTTTCTAAACCTCTTTAACAAGACAGCAGTATTTTGATTATTATCATCATTTTTCTTTTTGTGGCCAGGATGGAAAAACGATTACTCTCCCCTTTGATTTTTAATATAGCATTGGTCATCAATTAGAAACCTCTTAAAATTCTCTCAGGGAAATATGAGACTGCTAAAATGTGGGCTAGGCAAATCTTGTGAAATTATATATATGCAAGATCTTTTAGAAAAGCTTCAACTGGACTTTACAAAAAAAAGTCTAGATGAGTCACAGAGATTCAGGTTTAAAATCATTTTAGAATTTATCAGTTCCAGTCGCTTTTTTATATAGCGAGAACACTGAAGCCTAGAGGTCAACTGGCTTCCCAAGGTCAATAGTTTAAAATGAATATATAGACATTATTGCTCAAATGCCCTGGCTTTCGATCCAGTACTTTGTTCATTATTTTATGCTTATACAGTAAATGCAAAGACTGCCTTCTCTCCCACCCAGTTCTTGGGGTCATTTCATAGCAACCCTGTGGAGTGGGAATGGAATGATGGTGGAAAGGGTGTTCACACTCCTGTTTTCTCCACAGTCTATGCCCACAGATGATACCTTAAAATGCAATTTACCGCTCAGCTCTGCATTTGTAAGCAAAAGTTTGGGAGTCAGATAGACTTAGGTTTCAGTCCCAGCTGTGTTGCTTGCCAGCTGTGAAAACTTGGGCAAGTTACTTAACATCTTAGACCTCAGTTTCCTCATCTACTTAATAGAGCTGGCAACAATATTTACCACTCTAACTTTCACGTGAAGACTAAATGAGATAATGTATGTAAGGCACTCAACAGTGCCTGGTATAATAAGTGCTTAATAAACACTACCAATTATTATTAAGGTGAAATCCAGTCTCTAGAGATGCTGAGCGGGGGGAATGAAGGCCAAGACCACACTCTAGGTCTTCAAAGCTAAGTTTAAGGGTGTTTCCCCTGCCCATTCTAGTGAGCAGTGAATACATCCTACTCTGAATTTAAAGTCATTTAATAGGGCCTTTTCCAGTACTTGCCATATATGTTGTCTTGCATTATTTCTGTATCACTGTGGGGAGTCTCTTCTCTGGCTCAGGTTTTTCTATCTGTAAAATGGGGGACAAGGGAAGAGGAAAGCCTCCCTCACAGGAGTTTTGAGAGTTTGATTATGAAAGTGCTTAGCAAACTGAGAATAAATAAACTTATTCATTCATTCATTCATTCATTCATTCATTTACATGTTTATCAAGGAAAAGCTACTGAGTGCTTGGCATTGTGCGTGGTGCTGAAAAAACATTGGCAAATAAGACTCTGTCTTTGTCTTCTAGAACTTCACAGTTAAGCAAATGTCGATATATGAGACGATGATGTTTATAGTAATTATCGTCATTAAATTTTCTGGAATAGATGAAAGCTCTTGGATGGCAGGGACATTCATGAATATTATTGACAAAACATGGCAGGGTTCAAATCGGAAATGGCACGAATGAAACTCGCAGAATATGATCACTCCATTTCCCTGCTTAAGGTTCTTCAGTGGCTCCAAGGATAAAATCCTAGCTTCTGAAACAGGGCGTTTAAGGTCTCTCTTCATGTAACTAATGCATCTTTGCTCAGCCCTCTGGAAATCTTACTTTATTTTCTAGCCACACAAAACTACACTTAAATCTCTCATGTCATCATTCTTTTCCTCATGCTGTTCCCTATACAATTCCTCCTTTCTTCTCTGCTTAGCACTCCCTTGCTTGTCCTTTAAGACCCCACCTCTTCTCAGGAACCTCTTTTCCACTCCTCAGGGAGGGTCAAACACCTGTGCGTGCTCAGTGGCCTTGTGTGACTACTTCCACAAAAGTGGCATATGTTACCTTCTGCATTTTTGTCTGTACCCCTGATAGATGGAGTCCTCTTTATGTTAGCAATTCTATGTCCCCAACACCCAGCATGGAACCTGGGATAGAAGGGCTCAGTGGGTGTTGGTGACATTAATGACTACCATCCATCCCTTGCCACCTTCTCAAGCCTTGGGTTGAATACATTAATCAAATGTCCAGTCAAAATGAGTTGAGAAACAGAAATTGCTTTTCTGCCACTTCCAAGATGGGGAGTTTGATTTTTACTCAGGACCTCTTGGAGCTGTCTGAATCTGTTGCTACAATAAATATGGGTGTGGATTCTGTGGATATCAAGGGAAGCTGGAGCCTGCCCAAGGAGGGGGATTCAAAGACTCTTTATTCCAAGAGGCTCAGAAGTGATTGTTAACATCAGGAGAGGACAGGAATGCCCCATTTCACCAAGTGTTTGCAATCCTAGTCTAAGGACTTTCAGCCAACGTCTAAGAAGTACCTTCTTTAACCCCATGGCGTAATTCAAAGAATTTGAGCTACGGGGGTCAGAAAGACTGAAGTAGAATCCTGGTTCTTCCACTTGCTGGTTTTGTGACTTCAAGACCTCTCTGAGCCTTGGTTCCTCCTTTGTAGGATTCCCACCCACATCGTGGTAGAACAGACCCAATAGGATGGCATCTGTACTGTGTAGCCCAGTGTCCAGTGCCTCACGCACATCCAGTAAGCATGAGCTCTCTTCCCTCCCTATCACAGACACTCACTCTGAACATGTTTCCAGTTGTTGTCATTGACTAGCCATGTCTGAGTCTGAGAAGTTGTTTCCTGGAATCGGGTGATAAAGACAATGACACCAGAGCTCGCAGTCTGGAATGATTACTATGGAGCAGGCACTGTCCTAGGTGCTTACATCTATGATTCTTTACAGTGACACTGTGGAGAGATACTATTGTTATCCATTTGTTATTTCCAATTTTCAGATGAGGAGACTGAGGCACAAAGAGGATACTAAACTTGCGTATGGCTAGACAGTTGGTAAGCAGGAAGCCAGGGAGGGATTCTGGTTCCAGAGCTCTAAAGAGTTGGTCCACCACCTACACTTCAGCCAACTGGAAATTTTGGTGAATAGTAGTTAGTTAGTGGGGCCTTACCAAACCACTATATCCTCAGCTGAAACTTGGTCTTCCAGGAAGTTTGTGGAGATGACATTATCGACAAGTGTACAATTTCCCATACCTTTTGGAATATTAAAAACACTTCTAGATACCTCTCTCTTACTGTCTCTACCACCTTTCTGGATCCTTTGAGTCCAGGTGTCTGGGGTTGGAAACCCCAGTGTAACCTAACCTTTTCATGAAAGAGAACACAGAGAAATTTTTTTTTTTTTAAAAGTAGTTATACTAATTAGATTTAGTGATTTGCTTGAGTATAATAAGCAATACATTTTAACAAAAACAGCACCTTAAACTATACCAAGAACTTTCCATATAATGACTCGTTTGATGCTAAGAATAATAATAACGACCATGATTCATTGAGAACATTGATACTTTATTAGGCCATTTTTAAACATTATTTATTCTTCACAACAATGAAAGATATATATTATTTTCTTTGATTTACAAATGAGGAAGCATTTTCATATATTACCTCATTTAATCCCTGTCATAACCCTTTGAGGTTGGTTCTCTTATGATTCCCAAAAAAGATGAGGAAAGTGAAGTTCAGAGAAACTAAGAAACTTGCCCAAGCTCACGCAGCATATTGGCAGAGCTAGTTCTCAAACCCAGGTTTTTCTTACTCAGAAGTCTGAGTCAGAATCATTGTGCTGTAGTTCTCAAATATCATCTTCATTTTGTGGTGAGAAAACTGAGGTAAAGGGGAGGAGGATAGAATGGCTTACCTAACATTCTCCCAGCTTCACTGTGCTCTCTTGATCATAATGCTTAGTAGTTGCACATAAAGGCTTTGGAGTGGCTTGCACTTAGCACAGTGCTGGGACCTGGTGAGCTATCAGTAAATGATAGCTGTTATCATTTTCAGTGTGAGACTTGAGCAGCCCACAACCTTTGGGCACAGCCTGGTACCTGTGTCCTGGATTGTCTGTATTCTGTTTTGTGCTGGCTTGTGCTCAGCCCAACAGGACTCTTCTATTATTTCCATTCAGTGCCTAGTGATGACACACCACCCTGATAAATGCCACCAGAGTCTTTGCAGGGAAAATTTCCCTTTGTGGGAGGCCCATCTGAATAGATGAGGCCTGGAGGAGATCCTTGGAGCAGAGGCCCCGCCCCTGACTCACACTGAGCTGTCCCCCATCCTGCTGAGGCTGGCCCAGGAGCCGCCCACCAGCACCCGCGGCTGTCTTCTTGGCACACACCTCCGACTGCAAGCTTTGGACTCCAGGCTGCAGAATTACTCACTCCCCGATTCCTCCTTTGGCATCTGCCAGAATCTAGGAAGAGGGCTTTGTATTCTCTCTTTCTCACTGGAGCCAAAGCTGGATTGCTCTTCCATTTCCTCCAAGGACCAGGATCCAGCAAGAATCATCTCTGCACTTGAGAAGCTGGGGGGAAGTCAAACACTAGTTCTGGCTGTTTCTGGAGGAAGACTTAGTCACTTGGTTACCACTGGCTGAAATTGATTGGAGATGTCACGAGGAGGAAATCCACTTCCTATGCGTTAGCAGAACGTGGTCTTCAAAAAAAAAATGGCCTTTTTATCACACAGAGAAAGTTCGTGGCAAACTGATTTCCTCTTCTGAGAGTTCTGACTGGACTCCCCTAGATCAGTGGGTCCCAAAACTTTTTAGCACCAGGAACCTATGAGAATCTAATTCCTGATGATCTGAGGTTGAGCTGAGGCAGTGATGCTAGTGCTGGGGAGTGGCTGCAAATACAGTAGAAGCTTCCTTCCCCCACAGCTCACCTCCTGCTGTGCAGCCTGTTTCCTAACAAGCCACTGACAGATATTGGTCTTCAGCCAAGAGATTGGGGGCCCCTGCCCTAGACGCTGTCGTTAGCAGTTCCCTTCCCACAGAAGTCATGGGAGGCATGTGACAAAAATGTGGAGCTGGGGAGAAGGAAAACTTAGATGTTTTACACAGTTTTCTCTCTTATTTTATTGCTGAAATGACCTAATGTTATTGTCTCCATTTTTCAAGGGTTAAAAAAAAATGTGAGACTTGGAGTGGTGTCTGAGTTTTCTCTTGCCTGTCCAAGGTCACACAGTAACTGGCAGAACTGACATATGGACCCAAGACTGTCTAATGCCAAAGTCACAGTAGGGAAAGCAGCTCTTCTGTCTCTTTCTCTCCTTGTTTTCCTTTTTCATCTCTTTTCCATTTGTCACCTTTCCCCACCCCTAACCTCCAAGGAGTGAGAGATTTTCAAAGGTTTAATAACGTAATACATTGCCTTGCATACAGTAGATGCTCAATAAATACACACCAAATCTGAATTGCTTTGCCATGCCTTTAAAGAATATTTATATTTCCAAAAAGGATTTCTGGAAAAGATACTACCTAACACTAGCAACTAAATGGTGAATTTCTAGCACAGGAGATCTTCAGTGGGACATTTGTTTCTTCCCTGTCTCCCTTCTGTCCTCTCATGTCTTCTGTCTTTCAAAACAAGCACAGGCACTAACCTAAGTGCTTTATACATGTTTACTGATTTAATCCTCATTCCTACCGTATGAGGTAGGTACTATTATTTTAGCAGCAACCGATTTTGCGCATAAGTGGCGCACAGAGAGAGGGGCTTAGTTTTCTGCTCAGGAACGCAGAGCTTATAATCAGTAGAGTGGAAGGTGAAAGGCGGCAGTCAAGCTCTTTAACACTGCCAGTGCTTTTTGGCCTATCAAGGAGGGGACGGGCTTCCTGAGGTGACTTCCATTCCTTACACCTACCTGACATTGTGCGGTTTCCAAGGTATGTTCACATGTCACATTGCATTCGACTCTCACCACCATCAGAGAAGTAAGGACCATTATTCCTATTTACAACAGAGGAAACCCAAACTCCAAGAATTTAAATAGCTTAATTCAAGGTCACACAACTGGTAAGCTGGCAGAGCTTAGGAGCTGAACTGACTTGTGGCCCATTTATTACTATGAATGAGTCTAGTGCCAAGGAATTGGAGCTGATCAGAGCAAAGACAAAGCTTTGAGTAGGAAAAAAAATGCTCAATGTGTTCTTTTTTTTCAGTTGACAGTTAGACAGGGGAAATTGTGTGTGTGTGTGTGTGTGTGTGTGTGTGTGTGTGTGTGTGTGTGTGTTTGTGTGTGTAATAGTCATAAAGTATTCCTCAGACCTTGAGGTTTTAATAAAATGCGAAAACATTTTACCAGCACTCTCTCTTCCCTCCTAGTTTTTAGGCTCTGCATAATTTAAGGAAATGTAATCCATATGTTTGATTATTCATACTTCTATCATCAAAAAATATTGTTGATTCTTTGAGGAGTGTTTGATCTTCTAGAGGCTTTTGGGTGGGGGGCAGTAGAGAAGAGAGAAAAATTTAAAAATCCATACTTACTTTTCCTGCTATTTAATTTTCCTTGAAAAACATTTTATAACATTTGACTGAGAGATGAACAAGTGGTCTCTAAGTTATTCCACTTTTTCCTGTAGTGATGAGTCTGGGATGCAGTTCTTGGCCTTTGGGCTCTTATGTTGAAGGGTAGGGAGTTAGTATTTTCTGAATTTCTACCCTGTGCAAACACTTTACCTACATGGTCTTATGCAGTGTTTACAACCCCCCTGGGGGGAGATGTCATTAGTTACACTTTATAGAAGAAAAGGATGAGGCTGTGAGGCCAGGGAGTGGTTCAGCTGGAATATAAATGCATCTCTGACTGACCCCAAAGCCCTGGTGCTCATACCCTTCAGCTTCTTCAAGAAAATGCAGGGGTGTTTGCCATCCAATCAATACATTACCCAATTCCATTACATCTTCATCATCCCTATATCACTAACCATCCTCTGTACCAAAACTATTTCCTTTCAGGAGCCTATGCTCATATTTATAGGGAGTGAAAACTGACAGTTCAAATGTAGTATCCCCATTCTTTGAGCATCTACTATGTGCTGATTACAAAGGCAGGTGCAGGGAGGGACTGACATGGACCAGACAAGTCCCCACCTCCCCCCCCACCCCCCACCCCCACCCATGGAGCACTAAATCAAGTTGGGGAAGCTTATAAATCAAGTTGAGGCAGCTTATGTGCCCTCACCACTAACATCCCCTCCAGGGCATGATGCCACTGCAGCCTACATGCCACCTCCTCAGTTTTTGTTTATTATCTATCTCCACTCCTCTTCCCTTCCCACTAGAAGTAATAGAACAGTCTCTGGCATCTAGAAGACACTTAAGAAACATTTGTTGAAGGAAAGAATGTCTTATTCATTACCTAGGCCCTGAAACAGTCTAGGGATTATTTATAATAATACTATCCAATATTTACTGAGTGCTGATCATGAACCAAAGACTCTTTGAAGGATTTTACATGTATTATCTCTGCCTTAAAAGAAACCTCTGAGGTAGTTACAATTATTATTCCTATTTTACAAATGAAGAAACTGAAGCACAGAAAGGCCAAGATCTCACAGCAAGCAAGAAGTAAGACTGAGTTTCAAACCCACATGACCTGACCCCAGAGTTGGAGGTCTTAACTAGGATTCTAGTGTATAATGAATACACAAATGACTAGGAAAACTATAGCTAAGCAGAATATGGAGTCTTGAAAGCATGGTGGAAGCAATGTGTTAAGTGTAGAGAAGAAAATCGATGCATTGTAGCTGACAGACAGAATCAAACTTTTCAGAGGAGTTGAAAATGAAGCTTAGCCTTAGGAAGGGTAGGGTGTCAACATATGCGTTGCAGAGTCAAGAGTCCAAAGTTAGAACCACTGCTAAGATTGAGGAAAGGACAGATTATGCACACAAAAGTGAGGGAGTGGCAAGGAGGAATAGGAAATAAGGCTGGAAAAGGAGAAGTGGGGAAGAGAGTGGAGAATTTTGAATGTCAGGCCAACAGACATGGTCTTGATGATGTGGGAATGGCGTACCATAGAAGGTTTCCACACAGGGAAATGCATGAGCAGAGCCTCTTGTTTTAGGCTGTAATTAGCCTTGTGTTTAAGCTGCAAAGACTCCAGTGCAGATTGCAAATCACATCTCATTTAATTGTTCCAGAAATCCCAGAAGTTCCAAATTACTATGCCCATTTTACAGATGACACCATGGATGCCAGAGAGAGTTGAGTTTTTCCAAGTTTATCGGCTATTAAATGTCAGCACTAGGTCTGCCCGGAGTTTTCCATTACCAGGTGAATATTTCCACAACTCCAAGGGGGAGGAATGATGCCACCAGACCTACCTCAACTTCCTGAGGGAAAGGAGAATTCCCTGGTCACTTCTCCCTTTTCAGTATTTGAGGCTGTTTCCAGGGGAGAGAGTTTCTGGTGCGGAGGGAGGAGGGAAAGGGTGGGGATAGTGGGGCAGGCTGGGGCATTAGCGTAGAGAGAGCTTGTGGAGGAGGGGAGGACGGGAAGAGAGACAGCAAATTGTTTCTGGATGGAATTTTCCAGACAGGGCCTCGGTCAGAGAACAAATGCGCCTTCTGAATTTTCACTCTAATTGTTATTGACCTTTAGTGAGATGAGCAAAACTGCTCTCCCGTACCCCTCCACCCCCACCCCTTTTTGCAAAATTGTTTTCCCTGACTTTTCAAAAATGAAGTTTGGCCAGCCCAGCCCTGACTGCAGACTGTGGGAAAACAATGCATCTCCTTATGGCCCCAAACGGAGCATTTGCAATTAATCCATTGATCTCAGTAGAAAACCCTATTGTATCAGGGTCTGCCAGGAGAAAGCTGCATCCTGCCCCTCTCCCCGCCCTACACAGCATGTTCATTGAAATCGGCCCCCAAATTGATGGCAGGATATGGCCCTAAGAGCCTCCAAATTAAAGGGGCCCAGAAAATAACGCTGGCTGGGGGGAGGTGAGGAGAATGGGGGAGGGGAGGGGTTTCCTCTGGAAGCTGTGAGTAGGGGCAGACTAGCAGGATCTGCTTGTGTCCAGAACTTTGCAAACTGTGAAGGTTTCTGCTTTCCCTAGACTCTCAGTGCTCCTTAGTTTGTTCTGAAGCTTTAAGCCCTTAGCTGTCTAGTTTGCTGATTGTTTGGCCTTTTGTTATACTGATAAAATTGATGATAATGATAAGCCCTGGGACCTATGGGACACTGAACAATAAGTACCACTTTTGGTGAGGGTGAAGGAGATTATGAGGACTCTCCCTTGTTGAGTGGGTCCCACCTCCAGGTGCTTTACACATTCTTTATTTAACCTTTCAAATCCTGGAAGTGAGTTGAATAGTAATCTAGAACACAGTAACCCAGTCCACTTGTCTTCAAGAGGTATTAAGCATTAGTCACTGGAAATGCAAGACATATATTCTCTAGAGCTTCTTTGAGGTGGAGTATGTGACTGGAAGAAAGAGTTACATCAGCTACCCGGGCTGAGGAGTGAGCCCCAAAGGTACCTAAACTATCTTCCATGAGGGAGGAAGGTGAGGAGATCGCAGGACTTCATTTGGCTGAGTGGAGTATGTGGTGGAATGCAGCCATCCCAGGATGCTATGTATGCTTCTGAAGTTGTGCACTGCTTCTGCATCCCTTACATATACTGTATGTGTATGTACACACAGGAGCCCTGTTACATATAAGTGTAATGGAGACAACAGTACACGGCAGACTTGCCGTGGTCCCCTTTTCCAGCTCTTCGCATCAAATAAGCTCTCTCCTAAATAAATGTTAAACAGGTATTTAAAGAATTTTAAGCCCTCAAGCTACACCTACAGTGTCAGTCTGGTCTTACAGGTGGATTTTATTCACATTTTACAGATGCGTGGAGGCACCACAGGTAAAATGACATGTTTGAGGACCCACGACTATTAAGTAGTTGATTCTGAACTAACTAAGAATGCAAACTTTAGGAAAACCTGATCTTTTTTGTCTTATTCAGAAATATACCTTCAATATCTGTAGGCCTATAAGCCACCTATATCTAGTATCATGCCCGGCATATAGACGGTTCTCAGTAGATATTTGTTGCATAAATGAATAAGGTACTTTTTGCTCTTTTCAAAGATACATCGGGCCTTGATTCCTCTCTGCCTGCCTAGTTATACTATTTGTCTGGTTTTTATGTTTTTAGATAATCCTTCTGCAAAGATTTTCTGCTAAATCCCCCATAAAATTCAGTTATAGGAGGAAAGTGGTTTTCTTCAAACAAAAAAAAAAAAAAAAGAAAAAGAAAGAAAAAAGAAAATAAAGTATGCTTCCTTTCATCAGAAAAAAAGAACTATGGAATTCCTTAAATTTCCCCTTTTGTCTCGGCTTCCAAGAAGCTTAGCATTAAATTTGGTGTTCAATTTCATATTATTCTTGGGTTAGGTTCAGAGTACAGTTTTTTTTCCCCCCACATATTTTGTGGTTTAAGCTTTTTTCTCTCTCTCTGCATGATTTAATTTTACAGGTGTCTTTTGGGTATAGAGAAGACATAGTCTAATAATAATAGTGTTCATGATGTCACTAGGGCCTTATGTTGTCCAGAGTCGCCTGTATTCCAAGACTTCTACTGTGAAGCTCCACCCAAGCCCACACTTTTGTTATAAACTTCCTAGTTCATTTACACCAGTAGTTCTCAGTGAGGATGAGTGTAGGGTAAGGAAGTGATGTCCCCCTCAAGGGACATTTGGCAATATCTAGAGGTATTTTGGGTTCTTACTGGCATCTAGTAAATAGGGCCCGGACACGCTACTTAATATCCTACAATATACAGGACAGTCCCCACATAAAAGTATTATCCAGCTCCAAATGTCAGTAATGTCAAGGGTTGAGAAACCTTTATCTATACCTGTTAACTGTCATGCAACATCTCATTGAAATAATTTGAACTTCACCCATTTGTTTCTCCTCCTTGGCTGTGTGTCTGTCTTCAAGGAAACCCTTTGGCCAGACTTCCCATGTATTTTCTCTTGAGAAGCTACCCATTGTCACCCCTCTCCTCCCAGCTGCTGTCTTGCTCACATTCTGAAGGAACCCAGACAAATGAGGATCTCATCTTACTCACCTTTGGTCTTTCATTTTCACACAGGTTGTAGCAGAGACTTTTCTATTTCAGTTCCAGGACAATCTTGCATCTTTGGCATTGGGAGAAGAGAGCTAATTTCAGAATGAATTGGTTTTCTTTTTCTGATTGCCTTTAATTACCTAGTTCCATAGAGGAAGTTAATAAAAATAGAGCTCCCCAGATAGCTATACTTATAACTTTTGGACAGAGCTTGGATAATTTTGCTGTGTCAGCATCATTGCAATGCAGGCATCCCCCACATCTACCTCTGCCATCCTTTGTTCTCTTAGTTGACTGTCAGTAGCATCAGCCCTTTGGGCCAGGGGACAATTTTGTTGCCAATAACCTAGATTCTACTCTGTTCTGGCTCCCTCATAATATCTAAATTATAACTTTTTTTTTCTCATATCAAGCTGCCTAGTTTAATTTTCTGGACATCTACCTCAGTTTCCCTGCTTGACACTCCAGATTCTTCCTAGAGTAGAGCTTAGGTTTAAGCTCAAGACTAATGGGTTGAAACCAGGTTGCCAAGTCTACTTTCCCCTGGTGGGGGCAGGGAGAAGAAAGGTGCTGGGTCCTGTGTTTCCTATTTATCCTTTACTGACACAGTACTTCCTGCCACGGCACATGATGATTTCTGCAGCTCCATGTAGTGACCACCCACCTGATTTTGAACATTGCCTATGGCTGTGTTCAAGTGAAGGATAAAGGACCTCTCTGGTACGAACACTAAGGGAGGTGAGCTCAGGCTCACTTCATCAGTTAGACACCTACTCATTTTATAGGATATAACACAAAAATACTGTGTGCCAAGCACTGTGCTGGCTATTGGGTTCACAAGATTAGTCAGATCCCATCACTAATTCACAAAGAGACTAGATGGAAACATACCGGCTCCGGGCACAGGGGGTTAGTGGAACACCACACAGCGCACCTAGCTCAGCCTGGGGAAAGGTGATCAGAGTAGCTTTCCTGGAGGAAGGAATGCCTGAGCTAGGTTTTAAAGGGCTTCTTCTACTGGCTTGACCAGCTCCTTTGGCTGAATTGGTCTTCCCAACAACTGCCTCACAGTGGTTTGTTTCCTCATTCCTCTTAGCTCCCAGCTCCTCATATCATCTGTGCTGCTATTCTTGTGGCAATTCTCTTTTCTTAGACCAAAAAAAGATACATAAAAATAAAAAAGAGGGTAGCAGACCCATTGAATTGGGAAAACTTTTGTAGTCTGTGAAATTATACCTCAGATTGTGAGTAAGCTGGGGATCCCAAAAGTTTAACTTGGGTTTACTTCTGGTCAGTAGCCAGCTGCTTCTAGGTGCTCACACTGAAGGCTTTTGTTTGCTATTAGAAATGGCTGTGGTGGTGGGGGTAGAGTTACCACACCTGTCAAGCAGCTCCACCCCTCCTAAAAAGAGATCAGCCCCACTGAAATGTCAAACTCGGAGACAGAGTAGTTTTTGAATCCTCATAATATCTCTGAGAGGAGAATGTCATAGTACCCAATGCTTTGCTGAAGAAACTGAGAATCTGATGGGTTGAGTCATGTGCTAATAAATGCAGGAGCCAGGATTCAAAAGCCGGGCTTTTCCTTTCAAATCCACTTTCTTCACAATGCTTCATTTTCTCAGCACAGCTGAGGCTCCTTGACCAGTGAAGAGCAAATCGAGCCCTTGTCCTATTTTCCTTCAGGCTTGCTCTCACAGAGTTGCTTTGGAGATGAAACAGAACCAGAACAGAGCTCATGTGTTTTGTTATGTCGCACCTCTTTTTCTCAAGATTTCAAAGGCATGGATTCATTTATCTAGATACTCAAATTCTCAACAGGGGCATTAGATAGAGGCTGGAGACTGAAAGGCTGTTTTGGAAAGGATGAAACAACCCTTGCAGTGTTTATATTCAATTCCGGAGACCTGGTTAGAAAAATATTTTTAAAAAACGGAAGGAAGAGTAACTCTGCACTCACAAAATAGGGGGAACCTTTGCTCTAGGATTCTGTTCCCAGGAGTGGACATGTGCAGCCCCAAACTGCCTAGGAGATGAAAGGGAATCTTTCAACATTTCCTCCTATTGTCTGAGCTTTCTCCCTGCTTTGTTACCATAACATTCTTTTTTGGGATTCCATTAATGTGGAGTTTTCCCCTCCCCTAGAAACAATTAAAAGAGAACTGTTGGCAAAAGCAAGCCTGGAAAGACCCGTGGCTCACTCCAAAGTGAGTAATTATCACGTGTCTTGGAATGGTTTGTTGCTTCCACTTGAAGAAGTTTGAACTTAAACAGGAAAACATGTAAACATCCAGTAAAGTGAAAGATGGACTCTCCATCTGGCTGCGAGATGTGGTGTAGCCTTTACAATGAGGCACTGGGAGGACCGAATGTGACTGGGGGGTCAGAAGACCTGGGCTCAAATCCTAATTTCACTCTTGACTAGTTGCATGACCTCAAGCAAGGTACTTTACTTTTCTGAACTTCACCAAGTTCATCAGTGAAAATAGGAGTTCTGCCTAGATTATGTGGACTCTTGGGAAAATTAAACAAAATAGAGGATATCAAAGTACCTGTCATGTGGTTGCTTTCAAATATGCCTTTCTTCCTCTTGTCACATCCCTTCCACCTGCATAATCTCCAACATGGAGATTGTAAATGGCCAAGTAAAAGAAATAGGAAGTTTAAACAGGAAACTTCAAGCACTGACAACTTTATTTACTAATGAAGAATTGTATGTATGTTTGCATGGTCGGAGCAGGTAGTTTGAGAACTCGATTGAGGCTCTCTGCCCATGTGGGTTTTCAACATTGCTTTGAGTACTAATATGTAGAATGTGAGTAATATATATATATATATATATATATATATATATATATAAAACACCTATCTTGAGTACTTTGTGAATATTATCTTGTCAAATCCTTACAATCACATTATGTGGTAGGGATTGTTATTCAAATGTACACATAGGAAATAAGGCTGAAAGAGATAGCCAGTAGTGAATTAGGATTTTTTTAAGACTATTTTTTTTTTTTAGAACAGTCTTAGCTTTACAACAAAATTGAGAGGGAAGTACAGAGATTTCCCATATACCCTTGCCCACACACATGTATAGCTTTTCTCATGATCAATATCACTCACCAGAATGGTACTTTTTTTTTTTAAGCGAGGATAAACCTACATTGACACATTATTATCACCCAAAGTTAATAGTTTACCTTAATGTTCACTCTTGGTGGTGTACATTCTGTGGGTTTGAACAAATGTATAATGACATGTATCCATCATTATAATATCATAGAGTATTTTTACTGCTCTAGAAATTCTGTGTTCTGTCTATTCATCTCTTCTCACTCCCTACCTTCCCCACCAACCACTGATCTTTTTATTGTCTCCATAGTTTTGCTTTTTCCAGAATGTCATATAGTTGGACTCGTACAGTATGTAGCATTTTCGGAATGCTTCTTTCACTTAGTAATATGCATTTAAGTTTCCTCCATGTTTTTTCATGACTTGATAACTCATTTTGTTTTAGCACTGAATAACAGTCTATTGTTCATGTGTACCACAGTTTATTTAGTCATTCACCTACTGAAGGACATCTTAGTCGCTTCCAAGTTCTGGCAAATATAAATAAGCTGCTGTAAGCATCCGTGTGCAGGTTTTTGAGTGGATGTAAGTTTTCAACTCCTTTGGGTGAATACCAAAGAGTATGATGGCTGGAGCATACAATAAGAGCATGTTTAATTCTGTAAGAAACTGTCAGTCTTCCAAAGTTACTACTATTTTTTTTTTATTTTCATGAGCAATGAATGAGTGTTCCTATTGCTCTATATCCTCACCAGCATTCGAAGTTGTCAGTGTTTGGATTTTGGCCATGCTAATAGGTATGTAGTGGTATCTCGGTTTTAATTTGTATTTCCTTGATGATGTTTGAGGTGGAGCATTTTTCATATGCTTATTTGCCATCTGTATGCCTTATTTGGGGAGGAGTCTGTTAAGGTCTTGGCCCATTTTTTAATCAGGTAGTTTGTTTTTTAATTGTTGAATTTTAAGAGTTCTTTGTATATTTTGGATAACAGTCCTTTAATAGATGTGTCTTTTGCAAATATTTTTTTGCAGTCTGTGGCTTGTCTTCTCATTCTCTTGATATTATCTTTTGCAGAGTAGGAGTTTTTACTTTTAATGAAGTCCAGCTTTTAAATCATTTCTTTTATGGATTGTGTCTTTGGTACAGTATCTAAAAAGGCATCTTCATACCAATGTTATCTTGTAGATAACATATATCTTTTATATTATCTTGTAGAAATTTTATAGTTTTGTGTTTTGCATATAGAACTGTGATCCATTTCGAGTTTTTTTGTGAAGGGTGTAATGTTTATATCAAGATTTTTTTTTTGCATGTGGATTGTCCTGCACCATTTGTTGAGAAGACTACCTTTGCTCCATTGTATTGCTTTTGTGTCTTTGTCAAAGATAGGTTTAATATGTTTATGGGAGTTTATTTCTGGGATCTCTAGTCTGTCCCATTGATCTATTTGTCTGTTCTTTCACCAATACTACAGTGTCTTGATTACTATAGCATTATAGCAAGTTTTGAAGTTTGGTAGTTTCAGTCTTCTAACTCTGTTCTTCTCGTTCAAAATTGTGTTGGCTGTATTGGGTTTTTTGCCTCTCCATGTAAACTTTAGAATCAGTTTGTTGATATTCACCAAATAACTGGCTGGGGTTTTGATTGACATTGAACCTATAGATCAAGTTGGGAAAAACTAACATCTTGACAATATTGAGTCTTCCTATCAATGAACATGAAATACCTCTCCATTTACTTAGGACTTCTTTGATTTCATTAATGAAAGTTTAGTATTTTTTCTCAGATAGATCTTGTACATATTTTGATAGATTTATACACGAGTATTCTATTTTGGGGTACTTTTGTAAATGGCATTCTGTTTTAATTTTAAATTCCACTAGTTTATTGTTGGTGTAAAGTAACTGATTTTAATGTATTATCTAAATCCTGCAACCTTGTTGTAATTCCTTATTAGTTCCAGGAGTTTTTTCTTCTTCTTCTTCTTCTTTTTTGTTTTTTCTGGTCGATTCTTTTGAGTTCTCAACATAAACAATCATGTCATCTACGAGAAAGATATTTTTATGTCTTCCTTCTCAATCTATATGCTTTTTGTTTCTTTTTTGCCTTACTGCATTAGCAAGGACTTTCACTATAATGTTGAAAAGGAGTAGCGAGAGGGACATCTTACCTTATACCTGATCTTAATGGGAAAGTTCCAGCTTCTGAACATTAAACATGATGTTAACTGTAGGTTTTGTTTTGTTTTGTTTTGTAGATAGTCTTTATCAAGTTTAGAAAGATCCCCTCTATTCCTAGTTTATTAAGAGTTTTTTTTTTTTTTTTTATCAGGAATGGGTGTTGGATTTTGTCAAATGCTTTTTGAACCTATGGATATGATCACATGATCTTTCCTTTTTTTGTTTGTTGATATGATGGATTACATTAAATGATTTTCAAATGTTGAACAAGTTTTGCATACCTGGAATCTATCCTACTTGGTAAAGTTAGGATTATAATTTCACTTTTTCTGACTCGAAAGCAACTCTTACTACCACTGAATTGCAAAAAATCCTTGCGGTCTCTAATACTCATATTAGTATTTAGCATGTACAACCTTGTATTCACTCATATATTCAGTCAAGGAAATAGTGCTAGGTACTATTCTAATTGAGGAGACTCCAAATTTTATACGATGGTTTTTACCAGTTATCTAAAACTTGTAAATTTCAGGTTTTTTTTTTTTTTAAATCTGTAAATGGGAATACTTTATTTACTTGAAACTTTCTTTGGGAGGATTACATGAGCAATGTATAGAAAGCATCTGAGAATTTGCTCAGTATATGGTAGGTGTTTGTATAAGAGTCTTAGTAGTCAAACTGGGCAATTTAAAGAGAAGAGTTATTTAAGGAATTACAGGTAGGATTACGGAAAGCAATGAATGATAGTGCTAGGTCCTAGGGCTAGAAACAGAAGGGAGCTTTTACTATTCCTAGGCCTGAAGGAGGAAGGGGATAGAGCAGTTATGGAAACAGAAGAGGGTAGCCATGTAGAGAGGGACACCTCTCAGGAGCTGTGGCCTTTGGTAGAGGAATGCACATAACCCACAGAAACCTGACAGAGAAGGAGCCAGGAGAACAAATATCCCAATCTCATTTTCCTCTCACTTTTTGATCTGCTCTTGCCTTTCATTGGCCAAATCCAGCTGGGAGCCAGGAGTCAAGGGAGCCAATTGATATTCTTTTCAAGGTTGGCCTCCTGGGGCACAGAGTCAGATGGAGAAGTGGGAAGAGTGAATCTGGATGGACAAATAGAGCATATCCAGAGGAGTATCCCACCAATATTAACCCCAAATTCCCACTCCAAAGTTGCTTACAGTCAAATAGGGAAGATGAGACTTTTACGCCATATTTACCACACAAGCTAGAGTGAAGCATAGGTTCAAGCTTGATGAGATGCCACTTTACATTTGTCATAGCCTACAGTGGTTCCCCCACGTCTAGTAAAGGCCAGACACTAAGCAGGCATTAAAGATATTCTATAATGGGACTCAGATCATGTCACATCCTTCTCTCACCAATGCTGTGGCCCAACTTGCGTTGCTTACTGTTGACAATCACTCCATAAGCACTGTCATGACTCTATGCTTCACTTAAAGTGCTTCCTTCAGCCCAGCAAGCCCTCCCCTCCTGTCTTCACTCATCCTTATCCAGTACTCAGTGCACGTCCCACTGCTCTCTGAGCCCTTCCCAGCTCATTCCTACTCAGAATTTAGCATGATTTCTCCTCTGCTTCTGCAGCATGGCACTTACTTGCCTGGGTAGGACATACTTCATTCAGTGAATATTTCATTCAATAGATACTTACTGAAAAACTATTGAATTTCTGGCACTGTATGAAAAAGAGGGTACACAGGAAATTAAGAGTAGTTCTTGCCTTTAAGAACTCATATTCTTCCTGCGATTAGGACTCTCCTTTTACTTTGCCATCTTCCCTCTAGATTAGGGGTATCCCAAGGAGAGGGAATCTGTTTAATTACCTTTGTACTTTCAATGTTTAGCAACTATGTGGCACAGAAGTCTTTCAGAAAATGTGAGGCTATAGAAAAACCAAAGATATAGAAAGGGAGGAAGAAAGGGAAGAAGAAATGAATAATTTATTCAACAATTAGTTGCTAAGTGCCTAAAATGTTCAGGCCCTGATATGCAATAAATAGCACAAGCTACACACACAGAGATGTGTGTGTATGTGTGTGTGTACAAGAAGAAGGAGAAATTGGTGTGAATGTCTGCAGAGCCCTGAGGATAAATCAGGGGACACCCTCTTAACATTGGCTTTCTGAATTGAAGTTTTCAGAATCCAGAAAAAAAAAGAGATCTGTTTAGATGTCCAACTGAGCTGTTTGATGGTGGTTAGAGAGGACTCCTCAAACAATTTCTGAAAGCAGGTGATTTTTGCAAATGAGGGCTTGTCGGCATATGGTATTTGGATGATATAATTTCTTTAATTGAAAGTGTTATCTTAACCAGAGAGTTTTGCAAAACCCCAAAACAAAGACATCTGTTGCTGTTTTTGTTCTTTTCCCCAGCAAACAATCTGGTAGTGAAAAATAGGAATGATTAAATGGAACACCAGGGAAACTTATGGACTTGAAAAACAAACCCCTACATCTTTAAGAGGTGGGGGCAATTAATCAAGGTACAAAACAAGTGGCTTCTGAACAGAGTCTTCTGGAGTTCTTGGGTCATTATAAATCAACTTCTTTATGTATTAATAATTATTAAGACAGAACCAAAAGGATGAGCTTGCGGCAAATTTAGTGTATTTCTCTGTTGTCCATGAACCTTAACTATTAGCTCTGTGCTGCTTGTGCCCTGGCTAAATCTCCAGGCCAGATTCTTTGATCCACTGGTCTCCTAGACATCACTTGATGTCCCACGGGCACCTCACATTCAGCTGATCAAAACTGAGCTCATCAGTCCACTGGAACCTGCTTCTCTTCCTCCATTTTGGGGAGTTCCCCACCATCCCCTCAGTCCGCTAAGATCTTCCCCCTCCTGGAGACCCTGCACAAGTTGAAATCAAGACCAGTGGCTTCCCCCTTGGAAAGCTTCTCTACTATGTGTCTTCTTCTTCACCCCTAATACCTCTGCATCCCTCTCTCAGGTTACTGAAATGGCTCTGCCTCTCTCCACACCCCTATTTAATCTTGACCCCTATATCAGTGAGGGTCAGCGAGAAGCAGAATTCACCTCACATGGTTCAAATGAAGAGACATTAATAAAGGGGCTCCATAGGGATGTGGCAGCAGGGTTAATGGAACAAAGGATGTCAGAGTATCAGAAACTAGCTATGGCTGGAAGCCCTTATCACCTCTAGAGCTGAAGGGATAAGGGGGAAGAAATAAAGATATTGAAACCCAGTGAGAACAAGGACCATGTTGGAAGGGTTGCCCAAAAGGAAATACTAAAGAAGCTATGTGGAAGCAGGGAGGGAACAAAGAAGACATACTCTTTCTACCTACCTCCTTCCTCCTTACTGGTGTTTTCTATGGTTTGAACCCAGAACTTGGGTTCAAGGGAGCTCAGAAGATGCAGTCAGCAGGGGTCAGTCTCCTGGGGGAACAGAGCAGGACAGAAAGGGGCTGAGAGTGGATTTGGGAAAATGGAAGAGGAGGACAGAGAATAACCTATCTCTTCTCTCTTATTCATTCTATACTCTGATACCTAAGAGCTAGTTCTAAAACCCTGACAATGTCTTTCCTTGGACTGAACCACTTCAGAAACTCTCCATTGCACTCAGGTTAAAATCATACCTCTTTAAGCTGACATTAAGTCTTCCTGTTGACCCTTCTGACCTCCCTATTATCATCTCTTCTGGTCCTTACTTCACACCCCTACTGCATTATTTACAGGCTCCAAATGTCCCATGCTATTCCAAATCTCCATGCCTTAGTAAAGGTTCCTTTCTCTCCCTAGAATATCATCTTCTCCCAGACCAAATCTTCCCAGTCCCACCTGCCTGGTGAAGTGCAACTTTTTCTTTCAACTCTAGTTCAGATGTCACCTCCTCTGGAGATCCTTTTTTAGCCGTTCTACTCCCCCACCTGTATTAATCACCCCTATCTCTGAGCAATCTCCATTATACACATTTTTTTTTAAATTTTTGCACTACTGACACCCTTTGTGATTGGCAGATCCTTGAAGGCAAAGGCTATGTATTATGCATCTTGGCATCCCAGCTGATTGTTGTAGTGCCTGGAACATTTGTTCAGTAAACATTTAAGAAATGAAGGAATGAAGAGAGAAAGGAAGGAAATCATCCCAACTGTTCAAAGCATTTTCAAATGCCTTGCCATATCTGACTTTTTACAAGCAGTCTAAGCACTGGGGTAGAATGGTTACCTAGGATAAGGATGCTGAGTCTCAGAAAGGATGGGAGGAGGCTGACAGTTAGAAGATCTTAGGATTCGGAATCAGTGGGTTAGATCTGAGCCCCAGGTCTCTAACTTTAGGGCCGTGAGTTCTTCATTTAATTAGGAGCTTTTGCGTCATTTCTATAAATTGGAAGTAATAAAAGTACCTACCTTCCAGAGTTGTGGGTGAGGCAATGTGTGAAAATGTTTTATATACTATACAGGGCTAGAAAAATAAAGAGGATATTAGGACCACTTTTCAGCATGCATTGACACTTTTAGTAGTTCTGATGATTGATACAGAAGGCCCTTCCCATGGTGAGAAAGTGCCTTCATAGAGTCATTAGAACTGTAAACAACAAGTCCGGAAAGCACCTGAAGACCACCCAGGCCAATCTTTGACCTAGTGCTAGGGTCACCCACTACAAGCTCCCCTGACAAGTGGACACAGGCTTCCCACATCAGTGCAACTTTCACCAGTCAAATCAGCCCCTTCCATCTCCAGAAGACTCCAGCTGTTAGAAAATTCTTTTGAGCAGAAATCTGTATCTCTATACCTTCACACTGGCTGTGGTTCTCGGCTACGGAGCCACCCAGAAGAGGCCTAAACTCCCTCCCACGTAACAGCTTTTCTGAAATGAAGGCAGGTCTATTGTCCTTGGAATTGTATCTCTTCCAAGACAAGCATCTCTCTTCCTTCAGCTGTTATTCATCATGGAGCCTTTGAGGTCTTTACTACCCTGAGGGTCTCATCAGATCTTTTCTCTTAACCTATATTCCTCATTCGAGTTTATGACAAACCACACAATCTCCTCTCTATGATATTGACATCATAGCAAGTCATCATACATCTAAAAAAATAACCACACGTTATGGAGGGCCTTGTATCTTCAGATAGTGTAATTGAGGCTCTTTGAGGTGGGGGTCACTTGCCCTAGTTCATATAGTGGGTAAATAGCAACACAGGGATTATACCCAGGGCGGTCTGGCTTCCAGAGCTCTTGTGTTTTCTACTGTGAATAATACCTTCTTTTGCTCTATTCAAAATATGAACAAAAAGAACTGAGGTGTGCACTAGTCAATCTAAACACTAAAACAGAAGTCTTCTTAATAAAACGACATTAGGCTAGTTCCTAATCACAGATAGTGCCTTTCAAATAGAAAGCACTTGAAAATCGATATTCTCATCATTATCATTATCAAATGCTTTACAAAAATTGCTGATTAATTAATTTTTCCAATCATTTTGAGATTTCCATATAATGAGGGTTTTGGAATTTTGTTAACTAGTGCTACTCAAAATGTAATCTGTGTACTGGTGTCAGTCTGATGTCAGTCTGCAAATTGTTATGGGTCCTTGCTGAGATAATACAGAAATTGAGAGTAAGTTGAGAAATTTTATAGCAATTTGTCATCTCCATGGCATCCAATCATGTGAATTTGTTATTAGTCGGCCACTAGCTGAGAATATAAACCTGGTCCTTTGCCATAGACACTCTGAGAAGCAGTGATGCAGACTGTTTACCCAATGACCAACAGATTCTATTTTATTTGTATGAGAATTTGAACTTCACTTGGACAATAGAATCAATTTAGCTCAGTTTGGCAAAACACCAGTCATATCTGCTATGTGTTGTATAGTCTACTGGGGGCTGTGAGGGGACAGAATGAATGAGCAAGGCATTGGGTCTTCTCATACCACTCAGATCAACAGTGGGCACAGAGTAGATCCTTGGGAAATGTTGTTGAATTCAGATTGGACTTGAATATACATTTGTGATTCTGCAAGCTACCAAATGAGTGGATGTCTACAGGAATCATTATGCCTGATCGAGAATGCCTGAACACATACCCTACAGTTGTGGGGTGTAAGCAATACAAAGGTACAGCCTCCCTTTTGCAGATCTCCAAGTGCATTGCAGAAAGGGAAAGGATAACTGAGACCCCCAGTATTTAACTAGGTACTTGCTTGCGTTGTTTACACTCTTTTTCATCCATGTAGTCTTATCTTGCCTAATGGACTGCTTACTTTTTGAGGTCAGAGGCTACATCTTAAACCACATATAGTCTAATTCAAAGATATACTTCTTCTTTCAAGTATAATTATTCTGAAATCAGCATGAGTCTTACAGTTAATATGGATATATGATATAATCTTTCTTTTGTCCCCTCTTTGACCTAAATTTTATTAAAATTGCATTGCTTCTAAAATTAACAACATCTTAATATTTAAGAAATACTATAATTCTATGATACTTAAATTGCTCCAACTACCCTCATGGGCACAGATAGAATGTTCCATAAATACCCCCTAGTTGATTTATCACCTTCAGTTTTTAGAAGTCTAATATAGACTTAACCCAGGGACAGGAATATTGGGTGGAAACTAATTTTTTCTTTATCTACATTTGAAGCAATTATTTGTTTACTAATATATCCCGAACAGCAATTCTTTCCCAATAGATTCCTACTTTTATCTTACTTTACAAATGAGAGGACAGAGGCTCACAGGAAGATGCTATTTGATCAGGGTCAGCATCTGGTGTTTTCCTGAACTGAGAGTCCTTACTTTATCCACTGTGCAAAGCAAGTTATCTGTACCTTGAAAGGCCCAATTTAAAAGTTCCTTTTTTAGCAAGACTTCTTTGATTTCCTCTCCCAGATGATGATGAGCTTTATTTTCTCTACATCTTCCTAACACTCTGTGTCAAGCTAATGGCCTCAGTGCTTTATGCCTTACATTATGGTAATTTATGCATGTCTTGGTTTTCACCATTAATATCAGTTTCTTGAGAGGCAACTAATGGACCAGCCTCTACTAGCAGATGTTGGCAACTTTCTCCAGATATAGAGATTATATATTATATATATATATGTGTGTGTGTGTGTGTGTGTGTGTGTGTGTGTATATATATATATATATATGTATAATCTCTATATTATATATATATAATCTCTGTAGAGAGATTATATATTATATATATATATATATATCTGTAAAGCATAATTTAAATCTTGGCTGTGTATCTATGTGGTTCATCTCTGATGGTAAAGTGGGGTTCTAGTCTGAATTGGTCTCTGTGTCCTGGAGTGATTTACTTTTAAATTCATCCTGCCTTAATATGATGTGATTTTGTTTCCTTGAGGTAATGTGGGCTCCAAATAGATAATGAGGATTTGGGGTTGTAATTATAATTGCATACAAATTTCCTCTGAGTACAGTGGAATAATATCACTAATAGTAATAAAAGCCAATGTTTCTGTACATTTTATGCATTAAAAACTGCTTTCACATTTATTATGTTGTTTCATTCTCCTAACAGCCTTATAAGGTAGGTAACCTCATACCCATTTACCATAAAAGTAAACTGAGGCCAAGAGTCACTCAAGGCACCCACTTAGAGCCAGTAAGTGGCAGAACCAAAGCTGGAATACAATCATCCATCTCCATATCCACACCACTTTTAACAATACAATAAATGCTATTGTGGCTATTTTTGTTATTTTTATAATCCAGCTCTATCTGATGTAAACTCATTATAGCTATGTACTCCCTATTGGCCAAGTATTTGATAGTAATCTGTTGTGGAGCTGAAGTTCCCCAGGTGATATCTCAGGTAGGTTATTATGACTAACAGGCAGGCAGCAGACACTATCAGTCATGTTTTCCCTGGAGGCAAATGAACTATAAAAATGAAGGGAGTTACCCAAGAACAGAAGGCCTGTTTCCCTGGCCATCAGGCAGGTCTCTTATGGGGTAAGTGGACAGAGCACCACATTGGAAGGTAAAGCTCCCATTTTTTGATACCTGCTAGTGGATGGCCCAGAATGGTTTTTAGACATGCTGGGTCTGACTGCTGTCCATGAACCATGAGTGGAGTCCAGACCCACTGACCTGGCCAGGTGACTGTGAGGTCCAGAGGAGATGTGTAACATTTTCCCTGCTTAGAAAACACTTCTAGGGTGTGGACTATTGCTGAACTCCTGTCAGTTCCCAGCTCCTGGTCCCCTCCTAACTCAGGCTCACTAGCAAGGGAAACTGGTTTCTACAAATAGTTCCCTGTGGCATGAAGTTCCCATTGGTAGGACAAATTAACTGGGTAATAAGCTTTTTGGCAAGTAAAATTTCCTTGAGAACCCAGGGGAGGCTTTGTGTCTATTTCGTTCAGCTATGTGATGGGGAACACTCTATTTCACCCTTCAAAAACTGCTAGATGGCTGCTTTCTCTGTGAAGACTCCCTTGGTCTCTTTAGATAGAGTTTAGCATTCTTTGCCACTTCTGTTCTCTGTACTCACTTACATTGTTTTAATTTTACTCATCTCATGGTATGGTGGAACTTGTTGACTTAGCAGTCTTCCCCACTAAACCGTGAGCCCCTACAGTCAGGAGCTGCGTAGTCCCAGGGCCTAGCAGGGGGTTCAGACAGATGAAAGGACAGGTCACTAATAACTGAGTGACTTATCATCAGAAGAGCCTGGGTGGCAGTTCACCAGCTGTGTGACTTGGGCGCATCAAAAGTTACCTGGGCCTGACTTTCCTTTCAGGTAAAATAGATAAAATAATGGTTTTCTATTACTGTCAAAAGAGGCAATGGATGGTGGAAATGCTGTGAAACAGTAAAGTTATATAATCCAAAGTAATATTTTATGGTTCAGCAATATATAATGAGCAAGCACTATGTAAGCAGCACAGTCTAGACAATTCAATGGAATAGAATATAAGTCTTGAAATGGCAGCCTGAGGGTTTGTCTATGTATACCTCCTAATTTGATGAAAATGTGAGAGTGAGGGGAATGATTATCATTGATTAACTTAGAATTAAGTATTTAGTCTATCAGTCTTGTACCTGAAGTCACCATAACGTCCACACCAAGGTTCCCTAGAAAAACTCACATCGAGGGCCAGTGTAATCTATAGTCCCACAACCTTGTTTGTTTTAATGCTATGCTGCTGCCGCCTTGAAAGTCTTAATAATTTTAAACAAGGAGTTGCACATTTTCATTTTGCACCTGTTCTCACAAATTAAGTAGCAGATTCTGCATGTACTTTCTGGAGGCAATTGTGTTCCTCTTTGGACGAGGCTAACAGCTGTGATGCTTTTCTACTTAATGAACAGAAATCTCCCTCCCTAGTGCCCATTAGTTCTAACTTGGCCTTTCAAACCTAAATCGGGAGAAGGATTCCTCTTTCAGCCAATGATCCTAAGCTATTTAAAGACAGCTGTGGTTTTCCTCTCCTTCCCTACCAACATCTTCTCTTCTGTTTTCCCTCCCTATTGATTTGTGTTGTCACTGTTATTATACATCCAATTTGAATGTAAAATGGGGCCTATTTCTCCTGTTCGTTGTATTCCATTTGTCCTCTGTATTTTATTATTTTTTTGTACTAGTATTATACTATTTTATTAATTATAGTCTTGTGATATGTTTGAAAATTTGTCAAGAGTAGTTCTTCACTATTAATATTGTATAAATTATGTTTGCATTTCTCCTGTCTTTATTCATCTAGATGAACTAAGAATCATTATATTTCTAAGATAAACCCTCTTTAGTCAAGGTGGTTTATTCTTTTCAATATACTATTGAATTCATTTTGTTACCATCTTATTTAGAATTTTCATAAATATATTAAAATGTTAGATTGAACTATAATTACCTATTTTTGGTATCATCTGTCAGATTTTAATATAAGGATTTATGATAGCTTTATGAGTAAATTTTATAACTTTTCACATTTTTCTGTTTGGAACATTCTGATAGCATGAAAATTTCTTTCCTTAAAATATTAAAAAATTCACCATACGAAGCCCGGAACATCTGGGGTAGGCTGTGAGGCTGAGGGAGAGAGTGATCCTAAAGATAATTTTCTTGATTTGTTATATGGTTTTATACATATATAATTTTTCCCTACATTTTCTTGAACCAATTTTTGTAATTTCTATTTTTCCTGAGTTATCTAAATTAATCAAAATTTTCAAAGGTATCAGTACATAGCTGTATATAGCATTCTTTTGGCATATACATCTATATGTATTACATTCCTTCTGCATTTCTAATTTTTTTCTTAAATAGATTTATCATAGATTTATAAAGATATTTTATTTTTACTCCAAAGAAACAATTTTTGGATCAAAGTCACTATATACTTTATCTGCTTTCAAATTAATTGACTTCTGTTCTTTGCAGTTTCTTTTCTTTCACCCATCATTCTCTCTCTGGTTTGGAGGGTTCATTTAAAAGAACCATTTTCACCTTTTTTTTTTTTTTGGTAAAAATATTTATTCATTCAATTCTTATTTAAAAATTGTAAATTACCTAAGTAGAGCTTTGGTGGATTTCTGAAATCTTCAACTTTTTTTATGTTATTTTCAGAATTGCTGTTTATTAATTTTAATGAGCTTGTTACTATTATGTCATTGGGGATTGTAAATCTTATCAATATGAAATGACTATTGTTACCTTTCTCCCTTTTGAAATTGCTTTGTCTAATATTTAACTTTTTGGGCTTTCTCTTAACGTTTGATTTCTAATGTTGCATCTCTATTATTTTAAACTTTCCTGTGACAGTTCATGTATCAGTCTTTCATATGGACAAATCGCTGGTTTTTGTTTTAAAATCTAACTCAAGAGTTTCTATCCTTTACAAGCTCATTTCTGTTTATCCATATATGTTTTATAGCTCCCTAACCATTTTGGTTAATAGTGAGTTTATAAGAGCTTCATGTCTTTTTAAATTTTAACTTTTGTGGAGTCTCATTTTATTACCTCCAACTCCCTGTCCTCTTTTCCCTCCAAATCTCTGCTTGTTTCCCCAAGGAAACCATTAAGTTTTTTTTTTTTTAAGCTTATTGAGGTAACATTGGTTAATACAATTATATAATTTTCAGGTGTACATTATCATTTGATATCTGTATATTCTATTGTGTGTTTACCACCCAAAGTACAGTTTCCTTCAACTACCATATATTTGATCCCTTTTACCCACTTCTCCCTCTTCCTACCCTATATTTGACCCCTTTTACCCCATCTACCACCCCACTCCTCCCCCACCCCACTAGTAACTGCTAATTTATAGTCCTCTGGTAACCACTAGCCTATAGTCCATGTCCATGAGTCTCTGTTTGTCCTGTTCATTTGTTGCTTTTAGGTTTATATTCCACATATAAGTGATGTCATGTGATTTTCAACTTTTTCTGTCTGGCTTATTTTGCTTACTATGATTATCTCGAGGTCCATCCATGTTGCAAATGGCAGTATTTCATCTCTTTTTATGGCTGAGTAATATTCCACTGTATATATGTGCCACAGCTTCTTTAGCCAATCATCTATCGTAGGACACTTTGGTTGTTTCCATGTCCTGACCACTGTGAATAATGCTGCTATGAACATCGGTGTGCAAATATCTTTTCGGATATGGGTTTTCAAGCCTTTGGGGTAAATACCCAGTAGGGGGATTGCTGGTTCATATGGTATATCAATTCTGAGTTTTTTGAGGAACCTCCATACTGTTTTCCATAGTGGCTGTACCAGGAAACTATCAAGTTAAAACAGGAGCAATTCAATGTTATGCTTATGTAAGAGTAGTACTTCTCAGACTTATGTATCTATGAAACTTAAAAACAAATAGTATATTGATGGGATACCAAAGGAACTTACAAATATAATGTGCATTTTGATAAGACAGGAATAAGACATGTTTCTGATGATTTAATTATTGTGAGAAATGGCCACATTTTGATTTATATGTTAATGTACAGCAGACATTGAATAATATTAGAAATATATAGTACTCTTATAAGAAATACATGTAACATAGACCAAAAGTCATCCAAAAGGTAATATATGTGAATTGGTTAGAGCTGCTTATGCAACATGCTATCATGGAATGTCCCAGGTTTGTGAATCAGAAACTTCTCACTAGACCACCAGACATTCTAATGTAGTGTGTGCCATTTTTCTGTTTCTTCTGACCAGAGCATCATGCATTATTATATGCTGTAATTATAAGGAATACACATATACAGAGTCACTTCTCTGTTATATATTTTAAATTATATCTGTGTACTATATGCATTAAATTACATGTAATAAAAATATTCCAAGAATTATTTTTATATTTTACTTTTTATTTATTAATTTTTTTGGACAACAGCTATCTCATAGACTGCTAGCATGTCACAATATAATTTGGGAAAATCTACCTTGGGAGCAACTGGGTAATAGCAGTTCTGAGAAAGATAAAACCAGTGTGCTAATAAACTTGAAGAAGACATTATTGAATCATTTAGTCATTTATTCTTACAACAAATACTTATGAAGAATTGACTCTGGGTCAGGTGTTATGCTCACCTACTAGAACTATGGTGTTGAATTAGATGTACTCCTAGCCCTTGTGACACTCACTGTCTCTAGTGGGTGGTCATAAGGAGGTGTGACTAATGTCATGACTGGAGGACTCATAAGGGATCAAAGCAGCATGGAGAAGGGGCATGATAGGGTAGTCTCAGAGAAAGCCCGAATGATTTAGGAAAGTGTTTTCTGTAGAAGAGTATACCAGAGCCACCATTCAGCATAGGGAGGAAGAACCTTTAGCTGTGTGTGGTCTGCGAGGACATGCCTAGTTATACATGGACCAGAGGACATATGAACTCAGTGTTAGAGAGAACTCCATCCCCTCTCCGGTGACTATCAATGTTCCAGATTGATGGAGGAGTTTCAAGAAATTAGGGTGCGGTGGGTCCCAGTGGCCTCAGGCAGATGACAATGTAAGGTATTAGTGATTTCTATTCGTTAAATTTCAAATACGGATGAAAAAGGCTATCTGGTGGGTAGTATCATTCTATTTAATGGAGGTATATTTTCTCAGATGCTGGTTAGGGTTTAACCCAAGTAAGGTGGAATCTCCACTGCCTGAGACGTATTATGCCAAGACGGATGGCTTTTCTACACCCACAGATGGAATCCAGCGCATAAAAGTAATCTAATGATTATTTCTACACAATTCCAAGCCCCTTGGAAAGAAATTCACTTTCTGACCTTAGATAAATCAGTTTGTCTCTCTGGGAGGCAGTTTCATCATCTATAAATTGAGACTTTCAAACAGAATTGGGGATGGCAAATATATGCTGATGTGTTATTATTCTCTGTTTGCACATGCAGGACAGACATCCCTAAGCAACCATTGCACGCCTTCCTGCTAAATCGAAATAGGGCCTCAGAATCCTTCTCATCACTGCTCCCTAGTCACTGCCAGATAAAACCCCTTTGTTTTCCCTGATTTCTGATATTACTTTTGGGTCTAACATTTTGGTTTTAAGAAATATTTACGAAAAATATTCAGTGCATGTAATTTGTATGGGAACAAAGGAAAGTCAAATTATCATGGCATGCTGAAGTCTTAAAGATAAGAATGATTTAAATTTCTGTACATTCAGCAAAGAATGGTAGATACTTGTCTATTTGGAGTTGTGTTGTGCAGCTGTGGGACATTTTAGATACTGTGGCCCCAAGGTGTGTCTGGTTTTTCTTGAGAGTATCACATTTTTGAAATCCAAATATTTCAAAGATATGGGATTGCTTGACACTTAAAGCAAAGTTGTGATAATTCCGTTTGTATCTTCTGTATTTCTGGTAAGAACCCTGTGATTTTTTCTGCGGTGTTTTGAGGTCTGTTTTTTCTTGAGGGGAGCATATTTAATGTTAGCTGAATAGAGTGGATTCTCCACTAAGAACAGGAAATCTTTGGGTTTTTATTTTGGTTTTATAAAATAATCTTAAACAGGCTCATAATCCAGAAATATCAACTTTAGGTAATGATATTGGAGGCATGGCAAACTGGCATTTGTGTCTGGGGGTTCAAAACCAACCTTCTCCAAAGAGGTTGAGTTTCTTCTGGTCCTGCACAGTAATCCAAACCCAGAACATTCTCCCAACCATAGCGTCTCCCCCAGCCAGGAAGAGTGAATTGGAACAGCCTCTCACAGCAAACAACTGGCCTGCTTGAGTCCTTTTGAAATTATACACTGAGCTTTTCTTCAAGAATTACTTCCAGGTTTCAGGAAGAATCCCAAAGGTGAAGGAAATCTGGAAAAAAAAAAAAAAAAAAAAGACAAAGGAGTCCTTTTCTTTCACCCTATAGCCTCATCTTGCTCTTTTGGTATCAACATATTCTCCAAAGGGCAACATGGTCCTGTCCACAGGGAATTTAAAATCCATTTGGAGAAATTCAATGCTATTAGAGGAAACTGTACAATCATTTGTTCATTCATTCACTATGGATCTACTGAAGACCTCCTATGTCCTAGGCATAGAGGAATGTATAGTAAACTGAGTGATGCTCTCTGCTGTGAAGAAGATCAACCTGAAAGGGCAGATAAGCAAACAAATAAGTGGTTGCTGGTGTGATGAAGGCTTGGAGTGCAATGGGGGCACAGAGAGGTGGCCAGTCTCAGGGATCAGGGAAGATTTCCTGGGGAGATGCTGACTATTTGAATTTGATGGACAAGTAGGCGTCAGCTGCTGTGGCAATATGTAAATTAAAATGCAGATATAGAGATTACAATTATTAAGACTTGCCTCTAGTCTTAAGAAGCTTGCTGTCTTCTAGTTGCAGGATTAGACTTCATTGTTCAGTTCAGACAGGGCAACAAATATTTATGGAGTTCCTGTCGTGTACAATCTTCATGTGAAACTGTTAAATGCTAACACTAAATAGTGTCTGATTAGGTGCCCATTCTAAGGATAACATAAAGTACTAAATAGAGTGAAACAGACCATGTGTGGCTGGACCTTTTTCACCTTGCACAGGTCACTCAACTGCTCTGAAAATCAAGCCAGGGCCACATGTTCTATTGAAGGACCATGCCATGATGGAATTCAAACCCAGTTCAAGTCACCTTTTTAAGACGGCAGGGAGGCTAACTCCCACTCCTGCACTGAGTTCATCTCTCCCACCTGTACCTGCTTCTATTGTTTCAAGAGTTACAAAGTATGAACAATATTTCAGTGTTTACTTCTCCAGGACCAATGAATTTCTTATTCTTCTTGGTGCCTAGGGAGAGACCAGGGCAAGTTTATCGAATAGAGAAAAGTGCAGTAAGTACAAAGTGCTTTACGAACACATGCCAATCCTGATTTTGATACATTACAAAATTTAGACTTCCTCCTTGATTTAAACCACAATAACCATGAAAGCAAAAACAGAAACATCAATGACAAAGAACAACAAAAGTAGTTCATTCTTAACATTGAATTAGGTGAAGTTCAGCTCTTTGAAGCAACTAAGAGAAGTGCGTCATATTGGTCCGTGGATCCCTGCATTAAGCACCTGGCATTTGGAAAGGACCAAACTTGGTGCTGGGTGTCGACTGAACCATGAGAATGGAAATAAGGGGGCATAATGGTAGAAACTCCCTAAGTACTTAACGGTCTCAATAGACATACCTTTATTGCACATTTACTATGAGCTACAAGATGTTACATGTAAAAGGGTTAAAAAGAAGCATCAGTTTTGGCCTGCTACTTGTCAAGGGAGCTAACTTTATTGAGGGCCTACTCTGTGTCAGATACTCTGAGGGGTGCATTTTTACATCTGTTTGCTCCTTTAACCATTCTAACAACTTATGCAAGAGAAGATGTTGATGGAAGGTGAGCTCCTCTGATATATGTTAGAGGCAATGGCCTTTACTTTTTCCCCAGGGTGTCAAGGAAGGTGTACCAACAATAGGAGTTGAGAGCGACTATTGGTCATGCTCACAGAATCCCCATTTCAGAGATGAAGGCACTGAGCTTCAGTGAGATTGGAGATTTATATAGAGCCACACTGCTTTAAAAACTAATGCTGATCAAAGGTCAGCCTTTGTTTAGTCCTAGGCCTTGTGTCATGATAGAGATATGGCCCTACTCCTCTACCTGAGTAAAGACAGGCCCTCTGTCTTTACTGCCCCACCTATTCAAGGTCCAGTGGTGACCACCACACTAAGAGCTTGGGACCATTGGGTTCCTATCCAACAGATGTATGCCTTTGAGAAAGCCATTCAACATTCTGGCTCAAAGTCACTTCTTTATAAAACAGGATTGGTGATACCCGATTTAAATCTTGATTCCGTCACCTGCTAGCTTTGCTTCCTTAGACTTCAGTTTTCTTTTCTGTGAAATGTGGCAAAATCATATTGGATGGGTGAAATGCAAAGGTATATGAAAGTGTTCTGCTCAAATCCTGTCACTCATTACTGTACATTTCTCCTCTGTTTTAGGCAACCAGGCTTTCAGAGAACTCACCAAAATTTTTAGGAATCATTTGGGCAAAGGGTGTCTCTTTTTTTACTTCCCTCTGCTAATCACTCTATTCTGGATGCCTTTGTTTCTTATCTTCACTGTAGGCCTAAGCATTGATCAGGCAAAGGAGAGAGCAAAGCCATAAAGAGAAGTCCTCCAGGCCGTTGGGCCCCCAGGAGGAAGGGGGTGGGCAGGCCTCATTCTATTTGTACAGGTGCATTCTAATGCTGCCTGTGGTGTGAACATTTTCCACTTCATTACTCCTGGCCCTGGCCCAGGCCCCGTCTGCTCCCCTGGCCCCTGCCTTGGTTTAATTTCAGTGGTTCCTGGCCTTTGGAAGGCAGCAATAACAGAAAGGAAAACAAATGAGGTCGCCATAAACATTTCTGCACATTGCCCAATGAATGGGGGCAGATGGGCACACTTGTGGAACAGGAGTGTGGCCTGCTTGTCTAGGACTGCTGGTACCCCCATCAAATCACCTCAGTCCCCAAGGGCTTCTGTCTGCTGAGCCCAATCTCTCTCACAGGAGTTGGTTTTGTTGTAATGTGGGCCATAACAGATACTCACAGTTCCTAGGACACGTTGGTGCAGTCTGTAAGACATGGTTGAACTGAATAAGTAAGAGCTAACATTTATTGAGCACTTACTACGTGCTTAATGCCGCTCTAAGCACTATAGATGGATTTTGGATTAAGGTATATCTTGTTATTATTCTCATTTTACAGATGAGGAAACTTCTATGAAATTTCATCTATGAAATTTCTAACTATGATGCACATAGTATGGTTTATAGTAGCAGAGCCAGATTTTGTCCCTGGCAGCCCAACTTCAGAATCTGCATGTTTAAGTATTATGCTATTGTGTCTAATGATATAACACATTCGATGTGCTTGTATTTCAATGATGAGAAACTCAATAAGCTATTATAAATATAGAATGATATAGCTTGGACTCATTGACTCTCAGGATTGGATTTGACCATAAGTGATAAAGCTTGATAACCATTAAATGCTAGGATTTCCCCCACAGACATTATTCAGACTCTGCTTATGTACCTCCACTGAAGGGAAGCTCACTACTGTATGTGGAATCCCATTCCATTACATGACTATTTAATTCAGTGTTAGTGCTGATGAGTGTGCAAAATGAAGCTTTTTACTACTCTTGTTGGTTATCTGTAAAAGAAATAATTCATGTAACTTTGCCTAGCAGAGTACCTAGAACACCATGGGCACTCAATACATCTTTCTTTCCTCCTTTCTCCTTTGTCTTTCACAAATTAAAAAGAAAAGAAAGAAATTGTTTACTCACCATACCATACTGTTAAGAAGGAATATTTATAAAATAATATTAGGCTCACACCTCATTTTGAAGGTAGAAGGTTTAGTAGGGCAGGAAGATCCAATTCTTGCTTTTTATACCTTCTTCTCTTCCTTTCCCAGGTGATTGGCAAATACATGTGTGCCAGTCATTTACTAGTCATGGGGCCTAGTAAGGAACAGAGAGTGGCCCTTGCCTGTGGGGAGTTCACATCTACCATGGGAGCTTGACATGTACATAACCAGCAGTTAAAAGTGTGCATACACATGCTAGGGAAAGCCAGCAGGAGGAGTGGCTAACTCATTGTGTTCACCAAGGCAGGTTCTTGAAGACGTATTGGACAGTATTTTTGCCACCTCTTGGTAAACTTACTCTATGTTATTAAAATAAATATTTGCATTTGAAAACAGTTTAAAATTATCCCCAGTTGTATAATTTTATTAATTGGAGGGTCATGTCGTTATAGTAGAAGACACACTAGGGGTTGAAATTGATTGCATTTCTCTCATCTACCCAAGAGCATTATTCCTGGAATAGGCCCTTCTCTTCCCCGCCTCATCAATGTATCCCTCTCTAATAGGCCATCCCATCAGTACACAAACATACTGCAGATTCAACCATCTTTAAAAAGAAACCCTCCATTGAGCCCGCATTCCCCACCCCAAGTTATTCAGCTCCTCTTTCCAGATAAAGTTTCCAAAGAGTTGAACCTATTCTCAGTCTCCACTTTCTTTCCCCCTATGTTCTCTCTTGAACCCACTTAATCAGGCTTTTGCACTTACCGTGCACTGAAATAGATATTGTCAAGGTCATAAAGGACAGCCCTTTGCCAAATCAGAAGGTCCATCCTGAGTCCTCACCCTAACTTACCACTGGTTTGACCCTCTGGGTCACTCCTTTCTTGAAACACTTCACGCAGCTGCCAGGGCAGGTGTGCACTTCAACCATCCCCTCTGGCAAAGCATTCTTGCTGGGTCTTCTCCCTCTTTATTAGCTTTAGCCATTAGAATGTCCAAAGGTTGGCCTTCCCCTCTAGCCTCACTTATTCCATGTCAATAGCTTTAAATAACATGTGCTCTAAAGAATGGCAAATGTATATGTCCAGCTTATCTCTCTTTACCTTCTCTGCCTTCTCCTATTGGATCTCCAATATGCATCTCAAATGTGCTGTATTTAAAACAAAACTCATTATTATCATCCCCCAATGTGCTCCTCCAGAATTGTCCATCTCTGGAAATGGCAACTTCATTCCTCCAGTTAGTCCAAAGGTTGTGGAACCATCATTAACTCTTCCTTCTCACACTCTACCTTCAACCATCAGCAAATCCTGTTGCCTCTTCCTAAGAAATAGATCTAGAATGTACCACTTCTCACCACCTTTGTCTACCACTCTCCTTGAGCCCCCAACCTTTCTTGCATGGATTGTTACAATCGCACTCAGGGTGATATCCAAAGTTTATTCTGTCCCCTAAGAGGCCCTCATGAACTGGACCTCTCACTTCCCTGGCTTCATTTCCTGCCAGTCTAGCCATTCCCTTCTTTGTTTGAGCCACAGTGGTCTTCTGGCTGTTCTAAAAACATGCCATGTTCTCACCTCAGGGCCTCAAGGATTGCTCTTCTTCCTACCTGGAGACTTTCCCATCATGGAATCCACATAACTAGCTCCTTGCTTCTCTCAGGTCTCTTAAGAAAGGACTTGCCAAAGATGACTCTATAGTAAGTAGTATTCTGTATTGCTGTTTTCTTTATTCTGCTTATTTTTTTCTCCATAGTGCTTATCACTACCCGATATGGTATGTATTCATGTGATTGTCAATAGTCTTCTTCTCTCCTCTAGGACTTAAACTCCTTAACAGAAATTTGTTTTGTCACTGTTTTAACCCCAATGTCTAGAAAAATATCGACACCACGTAGCTGCTCAAAAAATATTTATTGAAAGGATAAGTTGAGAAATATGTGTTTGAATTCCTGCTCTGCCTCTAATTCCTTCTGTGATCTGGTGAATTACTTTACCTTTATGACTTATACCTTCAATCTAGAGTAAAAAACAGTACTTCTCACTCTTCTAAATCCAGCAGATAACTAGAAAATCCAATGATGTATGATTTGTGAGAGAATGTTGTAATGAACATATAATGTATAAAATTAATAAAAGATCAATTTCTCCGCAATTATGTCTAAATTAGTAAATTTATCTTAGATACGAGAAGACATTATAAAAGTACATGGGCTCCTGTTCATCTCTCCAGACTGTCTTTGGAGTAGCCCAGTATGAAGAAGGAAGGGAAATAAACTTTAACAGTATGTCTGGTCCCCTCTAGGGGTCAGGCAGTGGGCACATGGTGTCATCCAACCTACTATTTAATACAGGTCTGCATGATAGGCTGTATGAGCTCCCCGAGGACAGTAGCCATGTGTTTTTAGCTTTGCAGTTCTAGCATCTAACTCAGAGTAGGCATCAAGAAGAATTTTCTGAATTGGGAATTGGCCTTATGTGTGTGTGTATGTGTTTTTTTTTTTTTCCCAAGGAAAAAGCTCAGTGGTTATAAGTGACTTGCCCAAGGTCATATCATTAGTAGGGGGTGTCACTGTCTTGTGCCAAAACTGGAGTCAGTAAATCATGATGCGGAAGCTCTGCAGACAACACTAGGTCACTCGATTTGGTGTAAGTCTCTTAGAACCTGTCCTGGGCAATTGATACAGTCTGCACACACATCTTTCATGAGGCTAACATAACAGCTTCTCTTTAATGCCCTCTGAGAGGAGCCTGGAAAGCTCTTCAGTTTAGGAAGGAAAGGTCCCAGGAAAGGTCCAGGAGAAAGCCTTCTGCCAGTCAGGCCTAACTTTGCAGCACCTCCCAAGTTTTGATGTGCAGTTTCAAGGTTTCACTATGGCCACTGAGGTTGCTATGGAGATAGAACAACAAATATTTGGAGGCCGGTAACACCTCCTTCCCCACCCCCAAGCCTAGTTTAAAATGTTTGAGACAAGGCCCCTGCCCATCAGGCTGCTGTTTGCAGCTGAAAGCAGCCTTTGTGACCAGCCTCTGGCCTGCTACCAAGCTCCGAAGAGATGACTCGACCCAGATCTTTCTAAATAGTGTTTGTGCTGTCCACGAGGAGTGGGAAGAACGCTCTACACAACTCTAAGAAAATCACCCAGCTTATGCCTGATCATCAAGACAAAAATAATGCTAAGTCTCACTTTGCAAATATCACTCAGGAGAGCCTTGATAGGGCTTAGAGAACAATGCAAGTTCCCAGTCACTGAGTGTGGGTACGTGCAGGGAACTCTGCTCTCATAGAGTCACAACTGTGTGGCTGGAGAAATCTGTGCTGTCACCCCCAGATGACAGACAAGTTCATGCTCATGGAAGGGACACAAGTTGCTTCAGGTCATCAAGTTAGTGGTGCTGCTGAGGCTGCTATGTCCAATCATGGTGATTGTTCATGGTATTACTGTAAAAGTTTTCTTTCTAGATTTTTGTCGCACAATGCCTGGCAACTTTTTGGAGCCTCTCACCTTATGCATTAGTGAGTCAATTTTGAGAGAAAAAAAAAAATACAGCAAAATGAAGAAATTAGGCCTTCATTTGGAGTTATTTTATTTGTTCATGGGAACTTGGTATGCTTACCTATCACTGCAGGCCAGGCATTGTGGGATGTGCGGGAATGTTCTTACTGGAATGTGCAGGCCCACGGCTTCCCATCTGGCTCCAGTTCTGTTTGGGGGAAAGGAGGTGGTGAAGGAAACTTGACTTAAAGGCAGGTGTTACTTTGAGGGCTAGAAAGGTACCATTGTCTCCCCTGCAATAAACTGCCTGGTTTTTACCTGCTGGCAAATCGCAAACTCACTTACTATTAAAATACTGGGTCATTACTTCATTCATTTAATAAGTCTTTATTAAATGCCTACTGAGGGTCAAGCACTGGGCTGGATATTGGGGTTAGAGAACTAAATAATATTTGTTTAACAAGTATTTATTGAGTGTCTGCTCTGTGCTAGGTACTATGTTAGGCCCTGGGGATATCACTCATTCCCTCTCCTCAGGGGAATTGCTTGAAGATAAGTCAAGTAAACAGACCCTTGCCATGGGAAGGATTGCCCAGCAAGGGCACTTGAATTAGTCTTGATCTGCACTGTCCTGTGGCTACTGAACACTTGAAATGTGCCTGATCCAAATTGAGATGTGTTGTAAATGTGAAACACACGCTGGATTTCAATCTTAGTGTGAAAAATAGAATGCCTCATTAGCAATTTAAATTGGTTACATGTTGAAATGATAATATTTTGGATATATTGGGCTAAATAAAATATATTATCAGAATTAATTTCTCGTGTTTCTCAAAATGTCAGTTATGCTACTTGGCAACCCTGTGGGGTAGATATGATTTTATTATTATCTCCATTTAACTTATAGAGACTGGGCTCCAGTGGTAAAATGACTTGCCCAAGGTCATATGACTTAGAAAGGGCAATTGATTTGCCCAAGATCACACACCCGGAACTTTCCTCAGAGAAAACCCATTGCTCATTTGGTTTGGAAATTGGGTCTTTAATGAGCAGTTAGTTATATTCCCTTGGTGTGTTTTAATCTCTCCTACAGAGAACCTAAGAATATGTCAGAAGTATGAGACAGTTCCAATCACGAATCAGTTTGGGAGAGTCAGCCAGATACATTCTGAAAGCAAAATATTCATTCCTATGTCAGAGAATGACTGGTTGGCCCCAGATAGCTGCTGTTCCCGCTCTCCTTACCAGTGGAGTTCCTGGTTTTTAGCTGGGCATATGGCTGCTAAAAATGAAGTCAGTATTGTGTGGCCTCCATTATAACTAGTTGTTGTCATATAACTATGTTCTGTTTCATGGGATGTAAGCAGAAGTGGTGTGTAAGACTTCTGGGAGTGTTATTAATTGCAGGGGATATGCCCTCAATTCTGCTCTTTCTCCTTCTTGCTGGAAGGAGCAGCCATCTTTGGCCAGAAGGCAGAAGCCATACATGGAGGATGGCAGAGCAGTAAGATAGAAGGAGCCTGGGCCTCTACCACTATGAAGTGCTATCACCTCCCTTTGAGCTTCTGTTGTATGTGAAAAAATTAAACCTCATAATTTTCATGAGTTTTCTGTCACATTCAGCTGACCACAGTCCTAAGAACACTATGTAACAAAAATTTCTCCAGACATGTCAGAAATGAGATGATTATAGCGGAACAATCCCTGGAGTTAGGAACACCCAAGTCTGAATTCTCAGGATGTGTAATCTTCAAAAATTTGCATGGATCCACATTTTAAGTAAATTAATTTTATTGTTGAAAAATAAATACATGAAGATGGTTTTAAAAATCATTCAAGCACAAAATTTTAGATGATAAAAAGTTATTTGGCTTCTCTGTGCTTCTGTTTCTTCCTCTGTAAAATGGAACTTAATAATACTTAAATGAATATGTGTGTAGGCAAATGTGCATGCACACATGCGTGTTATAAGTAGGTATAGCAACTAGCACAGGGCTAGCCTACAGGAAATGCTCAATAACTCTTGCTTTCAGTCTCACGGCCCAATTATTTGTCACACACTACACAGAGAACTAATGGTGCACAAGAAAGTCCCTTGTCTTCAGGAAGATCACAGTAGAATTGAGTAGAAGAGCTCTATAGGAAAACACAACACCCAATAAGATGGGTGACCCCAAAGAAGTGTGAGGAACTTGCTAGATAAGAACCAAAGTCATGGAGCAACTTCAGAGTCAGGCAGACTGATGTTTGACTCTCACGAGGTGTGTGAGTATGGACAAGTTAGCTCTTCTTTCTAAGTCTCAGTTTCCACATCTGTAAAAGGGGAATAATAATATTCATTGTCATGTAAGATTGTTGAAAGTATCAGATTAAAGGCAGCATGTTAAAGTACCAGTCATAATAACTTAGACAAAAGTCAATGATCAATACATGTAACTAGTATTATCATGTTGGTCTGAGGTGATCAGGGAATGCTCCTGAAGGAGGGGATTTTAAGCTCAGATTTGAATGATGAGTAAAACAAAGGGAGAGCCGACAAAGTGAAAGAAAGCATATTCACAAGGGCAAGGAGGAGGAAGAGTGAAAAGCAACTCTGAGAAATAGTGACACGTACATCAGGCTAAAGTCACCTATTCAAGGGAGTACAGAGAGCAAGAAGACTGGAAAGGAAGGTTGAGTTATAATCAAGAGGACCTTGAATACTGAGCTGGAGTTTTTGACTTCATTCCCTACGTACTGGGGAGCTTCAAGAAAATTTTTGAACATAAGGATGACATAGTCATAAGGTGTGTCTATTGCACCTATTAAGTTCTTAGAAGGAAGATTAATAGAGTGGAGGCTGGGAGCCCAGTCAAGACAAAAGATGACGAAGGCATATGTTAGGGCATTGGCACTGGGATGCTTCTGAGTGGCAGCTCATTTGGCACAGTGACTGATTAGGCGTTATCCTTCAGACACTCTTGTGAGAGAGGGGAGTGGACCTGGCGTGAATCTCTGTACTTGCCCCATCTTCAACCCCCATGAAGGATTTCCCAGGAAGTGAGCTGGGCTGGCCTGAGAGATCTCTGGGCGTACCTGTCCAACAGGACAGCTCTGCTTTCTTCTCAGGTCCTAGGTTCACTTCAGCCATGACTCAGTGTATAATGGTGATAGATTGCCTCAGTGACCCACGAGAAAAGTGAGTAATGTCCAGCAGAGCAGTGTCACTGCACCCCAGCCAGGGTGGCCTGTATTGTGAAATTGAGTAGAAAGGTCACCAGAGCAGGTCTGAAGTTGCCTGGCTCAGTCACTGGTTGCTGGGTAACTTGAACTCTGCACACTGTTTACTCTGCATCTATTAAGTGGGTATACCTTCAGGGTGTGGGGGTTGAAGTTAGATAATGAATTCTTACAGCAGTTCACTTGATCTGATCTGGGGACAGGAGAATGAATAAGACATGGGGCCTCCCTCAAAGGGACTGAGTTTAGTGGGAAATAGAAGTAAATAGAAGCAGTAGCACAGAACTAAACTTTCCAACATATAGTTTCATATTTAGTAACTCACTTGAGACATTTCATGTGAGGTAGAAATAAATTACACCCATTTGACAGAGGAGGAAACTGAAGGCCCATCAGGCAAAGTGATTCGCCCTTCCTGCTATTCCCACATCACCTTGGACATAATAGCATTAGAGTCTTTAGCACTCCCTATTTGAGTTGGAGATTCAAATTTTTATCCCCCCATTGCCAAACTTTAAACTCCCTATGGGCAGGGATAGCTTCTTATTAACCTGTTAATCACCAGCATCTAGCCCAAGCTTGGCACATGGTGAGAGAGCGCTGGTAGACAGAGGGAATGGGGGGGGGGGGGTGGATGAAGCTAAAAGTTATGGAGCATTGGCCAAATACAGGCTTGGCTGGTCACTTCATATTTTTCACTGGTTAATCTACTTACAAAAACTCGGCACTGTGGGTATTACTATTTCTATTTCATAGGAAATGTGCCAGAAGCTGAGATAAGTTATGGGGTTTGCTAAAGGTCATATTGAGAGTAATCTGAGAAGCTTCAAACTCAGAGATGGCCCAGGAGATGGTGTGTATGGGGGCTGGGGGCGAACTGGATGGTGTGGTCAGCTGTCCAAACCCAGAACCAGAGAGGTTCCTGTAGAGAATTTAGCTGGTTCCTCAGAAGTATCCTTATTCACCAGAGCCCAAGGCTGCTCTCAGACTTTTACTAGTATTTGTGTTCTTTCCACTGAAGCACCCAGCTGCCCCTGCCCACTCTCTTGAAGAGAGAATACTTGCTAAATAAATGTTCATATGGGAGAACAAAGGCCTGAAGAAATCATCACAAATGCTGAACTCACACTATGTGCCAAAGTACTGGGGTAAGCCATTTACTGTTTTCCTCTTTTCATCCTGTTAACCTCACAATGAAGTAAGTACCACTGTGCCCCAATTTTACAGAGAGAAATTGAGGCTTAAAGATGTTGTCATTTGGCCTGAAGTCACAAAGCTGGTAAGTGGCTTTGAATCCAGGCCTGCTAGGTTCCAAAGCCTGAACTACCAATCACTACCTTAAAGTATGAATTTCTTGCAGCTCCCAAGCTCTTCTGAAAGTGACAAGGTCATAGCAGCATTTGCTCCACCAGAAGGGGTATTTTCCAGTCACTTACTGATCTGACTCCTGATGAAATAGCCCTCTGTTTGCTGGCTCCCCTGGAATCAGAGAAATTTTTCTAGTTCCCCCTGTACCCACCTATCTTTTGGATTTTGAAGGCCTACATTTGTGGGTATGAATTAGCCCCAAACCTGAGGGCTCCTTCGAAGTAACTGCTGAAGGAATTCCTCAAGAATTCCAGCATAATGTAACTAAGAGAGGTCTTAAAAATTCATGCCAAGTAGAGGAAAGGACAATGGACAGGAAATTGAGATATAAGTTGTTAGTCAGCAATGCAGAGATGACTGCCAAAAGAGATAATGTGAACTTTGGTCATACCACTAGGAGCATAGTGTCAAAAAGTAAGGTGACATTGCACTTCCTCCAAGTTCAGACTGGAGCTGGAAGGTGGGGTTAAGGTCTGGTTCCACATTTCAGATTGTTGTAGTCAAACACGGAACTTGTCCAAAAGCTCAGAACTAAACACTGAAGGGAATGATGATGGCAGCCTTGCATAATCTGAAAGACTTGCATTTCCTTTTCTTGAGGAAGAGAAGAGTGAGAAGACTGAGAGAGTGAGCTTTGGGTATCTCAGAGGTTTCCTTATCAATTGGACAGTAGATTTCTTCTTCCTGACCCAAAGGGAAAAATAGGACTCAGACAAGGAAATAATAAGAAGCTCAATTTAGATTCAAATTGAGTAATGCCTTGCTACTAGTCAAAAAGATAGACAAAGAAGGAAATATTTTTAAAGTAAAAAAAAAAAAAGCAAAAACTCAAGGAACCTCCTCTCCTCTGTGTGACCTCAAGTAAGTTACCTAATCTTCCTAAGCCTCAGTTTCCTTGTCCGAAAGGTACAGGTGGCGATACATGAGACTCCAACAATGTGGGGAGTCTCATGGGTGAAGTGCAGTGCAATGGTTACACATATGGCCCTGGGACTCAGACTTTGGGATTTAAACCTCAGCTTAGGATGACTTATTTTAACTTCTCAGCGCATTGGTTTCCTCATCTGCAAAATAGAGTTAATATGTGTAAAGCACTCAGAACTGTAACTGTTAATAAAGTTAGCCATAATCATCACCATCACTCTTCATGTGTGAAAGTGACCATCACAGTATTTAGAACAAATAGGTGTTCAAAGAATGTATCCCCTTTCTCTTCCTTCTGCCCCCCACCCCTCTTCCTCCAAGGAACTCCTCCAGGTTATTTCTGGGATACCAGGTTCTGGAGAATGTTTCTAACTGGCACAATCTTGATTTACACAGATTCAAAGGCAGCTATCTGCCTCCTTCCATCTAAATACCCTTTCAGTGAAGAAAGAAGCAGAACAAGGAGAAAGCCAACCCCCTACTTTTAGAAGTTTCCCATTCTTGACAGCACTTTACAAAGTATTTTTACCTCCATTGCCTCATTTCCTTACTAGTTCATGACTTGGCAGGCAGAGAGTGCATCGATGTGGAAACTGAGGCTCAGAGAGGTTCATTGACTTACCCAGGACCACTAACACCAAGTGGGTGAGTCAGGACTTGAATCCAAGTGTTTCTCACTCTAAATGCCAGCGTAAATGTCAGCCATTACTTAGCTGCTTGCCTCTGGCTGCCCACCTCCTCCTGCCTTAGGATTCTGCTTGAGGAAACATAAGAAAGGCATTCAGTCAGGTTCTAAATGTTGAAGCCAAATCCTTGCAGTATTAAAGAGGACCAAAGAAGAGAGAGGAATCTGGAACCTTGAATGTCTCCACCATGAGTCTGAGCCCTTAGAGATGGAGACCTCACCTGGGCCAGACCCGTTTTCAGGTGGCTGATGTAGGCAAGATCCAGCACCAAGTACCACGATCAAGAGCCCAGTGGCCCTACTAGCATTGTCCAGCAAAACTTTCTGTGATAAGCCTGTACCTACCCTGTCTGATACAGTAGTCACTAGCTACATGTGAATCTTGAGTACTTGCAATGTGGCTCATGGGACTGAGTGATCATTATCCCTGTTTCATAGTCCAGTGAGGGAGCTTGACATGGTTGCACAGTTGGCAAGTAGGGTCACTGGGACTTGAACCCGTCTTGTCTGCCCCACAGCCAAGCCTTTCACCACCACATTAAGCTCTTGTCCCATTCGCTAAGGAGAGTCTGCGCACCCTTCTGAACCCAGACAGGTGATTGGGTCATGTCTGCTTGTGCAGAGGGGCCTCACTTCCTGCCGGCCTCCACCTGGACCCAGCTCTAGAAGCCACCTGTGTTGTTCTACTGATAACAGTGTTTGCCATTCCAAAGCCCAGGCCATAAAAGGCAGCTTTCAAAGTCACTGCCGCAGAAATGTCAACACAAAGGGGAGGCCAGCTGTGGTTTCTGAGGTGGAATGTCACCCCTGGGCTGCCTCAAAAACTGCCAGGAAGACCTTCAGAAATCAGGAGCCTGGGGTCTAGGCTTGCCTCTACCACAAACATACTGTGTTATCTCTGGTATGTTTCTTACCTTCTCTGGGCCTTGGACCTGGAGACCTTAAAGGGTTCTTCTATTCCTAAAATGTTCATTGTCCTCTGCTTTGGATCCTGGGTGGCAATACTCAAATTGCAGCGAAGTGTCTAAGAAATGCTTTATGTAGCAATCTTCAAAACAAAACGACCCCAAACCTGGACCTGGATTCTTTTTCAAAACCTCCAACAATGTCACCATTGAAGTAGTAAAGCTACTCATTAATATCTCGTAAAAAGTGATTTTGTGATTTTCTTAATGCATGAAAAATGTCCCCCACCCCTGACACTGGGCCCAGAGCCCCCAAATATAAAACCGCAGTTAGACCACTAGGATTCTACAGGGCTCAGGTGTTTGGACAAATTGCCCACACTTGCGAACACAGGGCAATTTTCTCAACTTTTAAAATGTTTTCTCCCTTCCCTCCCCCTTTTCTGGAGTTTCTGCCCTTGCTTGTAACTTAAACCACAAATAAAGCTTTAAGCCTCTGGCTGTGAGGAGTGGTGTAGTGGCTGCCAAGAACAGCATCGTTCACGTGGGCCCTTTTTCTGCTGCTCTGGAAAACAGCTCTGCCAAGGACAGCAAAATGTGCGTTTTTCTCTTCTTTAATCGAAAAAAAATATTGCCTTTCCTATGGGCTGGGGAAGGGGCAGATTGATGTTGATTCGTGGCGGGCAGAGAGCGATCAGCTGCTTTGGGTGAATCAGTAGCACCAAAGCTTCACATTGGCCTCTTAGATGAACCCCCTAATATTGGCTTCTGCTTAAGTCCTTTATTCTAGAACCTGGTACATGTAGGTGTTCACTGCATGTTTGTGGGTGAATGAACAAACTTATACATTCTTTCTTACTCCCGCATTTAGATAAGTGTTCGCATCCTCATTTTGTAGCTAAAGAACTAAGACTCTGAGAGGCAAGGCAATCATTCAGATTCATTCACGGTGTTACCTGGTAGGGCTGGTGTGTAAACCCCGGCTAGCACCAGATTGGACACTTAAAATGATGAACTTTCTGTGTGTGCTCACCGCCTCCCCATCCCGCGCCCCCCGCCCCGCGCCCCAGCCAAAGAAACATTGTGTTCTTAGCTCACAGATGAAACATAAGCATAACAGACAAGGTTTGTGGATCTAGACTTCCCTTTTCCAAGTGCTCTCTCCCACGACTTCCAAAATTATCCCCATAGGGATGATGCTTACACCAGAAATGCCAGCTCAGCCCTCTTCAGCTGCCTGCTGGACATCACTGCCTGGATTTATGCTCAGTTATATGGACAGTACATGGGCCATAGTTGGTACTTACTGTTGGTTGAATAATTAAGACAATGATGACCCACAGATACTTTCCAAATGTAAGCTCGCCTTACCCACTGTTAATTCTCTAATGCCAAGCCTAGGATTAGGCAAATAATTGTTCAATGAATGAATAAGTGAAGGAATGCATTTTCCCTTCCTCTACTCCTTCCCCCAATATAGTTTATCTTCTGTGTTCTTTACTTCTGCTAAAGACACCACCGTCCCTTTCCAATCTCTCAAGTCAAAAGCCTGGGACTTCCCCTTGGACACCCCTTCTATTACATGACTCATCAAATTGATGACCACATTCTTTTAATTCTGCCTCAGACCTGTCTTTCACGCCAGTTTTCTCTCCAAATCTGAAATCATGAATTTCTTGCCTTTGTTCTTTAAAACTGTGTTGGTTACAAGGAGCAAAATCCCAACTTAAACTTGCTTAAGCCAAAAAAGGGAGATTTAAGTTAGAAGAACAGGAACAATCACAGAACTGAAGGTGAAACCAAACTACCAACCTCCAGGAAGGGCAGGGTTGGCTAGAACGGGCTTGGATTCTGACAGCTCTCTTTCTTTTCTACCTCCCTTTTCTGTGTCAGTCGATGTACCGGTTTCACCCTCTCTCATCTGCTTCCTCTATATATCAGGGATATAGGTGCCTCTAGAGTTCTGTTTTTCTGTCTAGGTTGGTCACTGCTCAGAGGCAGAAACTTTATTAATTTCTTCTTATAGCTTTCCCCACAATGCCTAGTATAGTGTCTAGAATATGAAAAGTACTCACTTATGAAGTCTCTAGCAGGCTCCTAGAGTTGAATGAGGTGGGCCTGGTCTGTTGAGGCAGAAGACAAAATGGTTTAGAGTATAGGCTCTGAGACCAGACTGCATGAGTTTGAATCTTGGACATTTCACTTACCACCAGTGTGACCTAAGAAAGTTATGTAACAATGACTCAGTTTTCTCATCTATAAATTGGGAACAATAATTTAATGTACACATAAAGTGGTTATGAAAAATGAATTAACATGCACGGGGGTCTTAAGGAGGCACGTAAGATGAAATGGGCATGCGTTAAAATTTGGCTGCCATAAAAATGATGAAGATGATGATGATGCGTGATGTTAATGTTGGTGATGATTAGCTATCTGCTGGGCTTGAATGGTTTTCCAGGCCTGTGTGGAGAAGGCATAGGCTTTCAATTTAGGAGATCTGGGCTCATGTCCTTCTTTTGCTAGCTAAGTGACCTTTCCAAAGTTGATTCTCCTTCTCTGAGATTTGTTTCTTCATTCATAAACTGAGTGGTGAGGAAGTCGTGAAATAGGGAATGTTCTTGAAGGAGGTGTAAGTTTTGGAACTCCACGCTCCTGACCAAGGCCTCTTCCTCTTGGAGTCTTTTGTGACCCCCACCCCTGGACTGGGTTAGGCAACCACAACCCTCTGTGCTTCTTTAAGCCATTCCCTCATTCACAGAGACTTTCTATGTGAGTAGCTACTGAGTGCTGGCACATGAACAAGACAAGATCCTTCTCGTCTTAGAACTTACACTTTTGTGGGAAGACAGAGTACAAGGAATTAAATAATAATATAACTTCAGAGGATTCAAGGGTGCCTCCCTAAGTGCAGCTCTTCAATCCTTGACACGCTATGTTGTCGTCCCCCCTTCACATATCAGTTTCTTCCTCTGCAGTGAGCTCTTGGAAGTCAGGGTCTCCATTTCACTCAGGTCTGTAGCTCAAGTACCCAGCACAGTCTCTGTATATTGGAGGAGTGCAATCAAAGTTCATTACTCCTCCCCATGATCGAATCTAGTGGTCACTATGACACCTGCGTTTTCTAACAATTTATCCTTCAATAAATAGTCACTAAAAAGCTACTGTGTGTCAGTCTCTGGCCTTTCACTGCCAAAGAGAGAAGAATCAAAGAGTTCACTGAAAGGGAACAACATTCCAGCCCAGCTGGGTAAGCACTGCAGTAGAGGTTTGCACAAGAGCTGTGAGGAGTCCATGGCGCCCACTCATTCTGGGTCCTGAACCCTCCAGAGATCCTTCGAGTTGTCAGACCTCACAGGATGAACAGGCTTTGGCTTTTACCAGAGGAAGATGGAGTGGCAGGACTTTTACAAATCCAGGCTGTCAATCAAACAGCAATGGCCTGAAAATCAGACATGTCCCCAGTGAGACTTAATACAGCTCCTCAGTCCTGTTCATGGGTCAGACCAGTCTTCCTGGATGTTATCATCTCTCCACTGGAAGTATGCACTATGCCTGGCCTGGGCCTCATAGTCCCTCCTTCCATGCCTAGTCCAAACTCATAGTTCTTTCCACTACTCACTCACATCCACTCAGCTCTGCCATCAACTCCTTGTGTGGCCCAGGGCCTTAAACTCTCCCAACTTTGACTCCCTTATCTGCAGAATGGGGACTGATTTAACTCACTGTCTTCATCTCTTTTTTCTGCTTTTATTCAGCCATTCAACAAATATTTACTCAATGCTTATTATCTGTTAGGTGTCACTTCAGGTGCCAGAGATACAGAAATGAATGAATGAAATAAAGGTCCCTACCTTCATGGAGCTTATATTCTAGTATGGGGAGACAGGAAGTAAAATGAATAAAAAAATCAGAAAAATATGGTATGTCAGATGGTGATAATTGTGAAGAAGACAAAGAAGGGAAGGAGGACAGAACATGCCTGGGGCAGAGGTTATGCAACTGTAACTTCAAATATGATGCTATGGAGGGTCTCATCAAGAAGGTGACACTACTACAAAAATATAAAAGAGGAAGGCAACAAGTCCTGGAGCTATCTGGGGGAGTATCCAGATGGAGGGAATAGCAGATGCTCTTTGAAGATCAAATTTACTCCCTCCTTTTCCTTCCTTCCTTTTTGTCTTCATTTATGTCTTCATTCCAAAAAAAAAAATTTTTTTTTTTGGAATATTCTAGAGTCTGTGCACTGTATTAAGCCTTGAAGATAAAAACAGGGTCCCGTGCTTTTAAGTTGCTGGAATCCAGTTGACAGAGATGAACAAGATAAACCAGTTGTTTCAGTGGAGGGTGTCAGTGGAGTGTGCTACCGGTTTCTGCCAGAGAAAGAAGAACTATTTCATGGCAGGAAGCCCTCAGTAGTCTGATGAAGCCCAGGGAGCTCTTCTCAGAATTAACATTTAAAAATGCATAAACATATATGATTGCAAAAAAAGTCAATTAAAAAAAAAGAATTAACAACAAAATTAAATTGATAATTTACAAATGTTTATACATTATATAATCAGATCTGTAGATCTATTAAGTATTGAAATTTCAAAATATTGATGAGCATAGATAATTTGTACGATAATCTGTAATAACTCCAAGTCATGTGAAGATTTCTGTGATAAATCACAGGTACAATAGATAGCACTGTGATTTTAGCCTACATTTGTAATCAAAGGAAATGTTATTTTTTAGGTAGAGGTTAGTGAGCATAAAGATGCAATTATTTTCCCCCATGCAAATTTATGCAGCTCCTGAATTCTGACCCTCAATTAAAAACCTCTTTACATGTATGTATGGTAGGCTACAAGAGCACAAAGAAGGGCTCAGGAGAACATTTCTAGAGGAGGTGACTTCTTAGCTGTGTTCTGAGAGAGGGGTGGGAGTTAGCCATGGAAACAGGGGTGGAGGGGCCTCCAGGTAAGGGAAGAATAGCAGGCAGCAAAAAATGGTATGCCTCACTTGAGGAGCTGAAGTTTAGTGTGGCAAGAACTCAGAATTTGTGTGGGGTTTGGAGGGAAACGAGGCAGTAGAGGTAGATGATGGGGTTGGATCACAGAGTGTCCTGGGTTCTATGCTACAGAATCAATCCAGAAGGTGGTAGGGAGGATTTCAGCAGAAGAGGGACATGTCACAATCAGATTTGCATGTCAGAAAGATCGTTTTGGCAACTGTGAGGTGGATGGATTGGAGGAAGGGGGAAACTAGAGACAAGGAGATCAGTTAGGAAGCTGTTTTAGTTCATCTTGGCCAGAAAGGGCTGATTTCCAGGCAGAGCTATAGGGCTAGCAAAGAGAAGGTGGGTACTCAAGACATATTATAGAGCCTGTAGAACTTGATAATCGATGGGGGTGGGAGCAGTTGGGGAGGAAGCAAAGCAAAAGTGCAACCCATTTCCAGGAAAGCAGCTGCAGGGGAGGAACTGGCATGGGCTGCAAAACCCTCCTGCTTGCTCACACTTCTATGCCTTGCAGAATTCTGGACGCTTCCTGGGACTTCCTCTCCTCCCATGTCATCTCCCTTTCCTGGCTCATACCACTTTCTCAGTCAGTTTTGCTTCTTCATTTCTGAGCTGCAGCCTGAACATAGGAAGCCCTTGCCCAGCTTTTTTTATACACCTGAGATCCCCATCCCAGGCACAGGGCCCCTCTGTCTGGGTCCTTAATATCAGTCGTAGAGCCTGAACAGACTGTTTTCCACTCCCGCCACGGGAACCAAGATGGGACATCAGCCTGGCAGCTGGACAAGTCACAGAGAACTGCCTGTCTGTCTGTGAGCCAACAACAGTCACACTGGATGTCAACAAGGGAAATGGGAAGGGAGAGACCCCGGCTCTGCGGGGCACAGGCCCGGGGGCCTCTGTCGGGGTGAACATGGCCTTCCGACTGTGGATTTCCCCTCGCGGAATGGGAACAGCAGCTGAGGGCGAGCAGAGATAGAGAACTGCCTGTGCTTTCTAAAGGGCTTCCTTCCACAGCATCTTATTTATTTAAGCTTCATAACAACTCTTGGTATGAATGTGTTTGTGTGTGTGTGCGTTC